>OX359279.1:28540797-28763297 GCA_947179155.2 Hedera helix
GGAGTGCAACAAGGTAGTTTTTGTCACTTTGCTATTTTCTTTTGTTTTCATTTCTGCATACGATTTGGTTAGACAAAAAATGAGAAAAGAAAAAATGTTGGATATTATTCGACTTTCTTTTGTTTCTTCATTCGTCTAACTGTGTTATCAGATTGACATATTCTTTCCTCTTCTTTCGAATTTTATTGTGATACTACCATTTGTGAGCAATCGACCAGAGGACTCTTTTGGGCTGCATAGATCATATATTTTTATTTTTTAAATAGCTATGCGTTTGTAATTGTCCGTGTTGATGGCTCCTTGTTCTTGAAAGTTTTGTTGTGAAACATGCATATCTTGATGCTGTTTGAAGATTGTATTATAATCTATCTTAGAAGGTTTGACATAGAGATATAAATGTACCCTCTAGACACAAACCTCAAAAGGGGAGAGAGAGATATGGAAAAGAGAAGTAGAGATAGGGAATAAGAATGAGGGAAGAAAGTAACCACATAAATATTACCAAGCTGATTCGACCGCACAGAAGGCCAAAGCAGAAAATAGTTTTTTCAAATATCAAACTACAGGATTGCAGAATTTTTTTTCATAAGCATACTACTTTAATCACGTTGTTAGATGCTGTTGATTAAACTTTCATGTTTCTACGGGATTGAAGTTTTTTGTTAATTCCTAGGGTTTGGACAATTTGGAAGGAAGTAATATTTTGAAAAGTGATGAAATGGAACTGTTGGTCAAAACAATACAATCTTTGCATGGTCTGCGAGAAAGGATTGTAAGGGGTCTTGAAATTGGCATTTGCAATGATGCTCCTGATGCTGCAATAGCAATGCGCCAAAAGGTATCACATTATGTTATAATTATATTTATTTATTTATTTGCTCTAAATCTGATGGTTTTCAAAATACAACTGATTATTCATTCTCAATAATGGATTTCACACAGTGGCGTCTTTGTGAGATTGGACTCGAGGACTATTCATTTATTCTTTTGAGCAGGTATTCTATATTATTGCCTCAGAGGAGATATCTTGTCTTCCTGTGGAGATTATTGAAAAAAACACCACTTTCAACTGTTTCTGATGGAGTATGAATCCATTAGCTCCATAATTTAATTATTATCAAAGAAGTTAAAACTTTCTCACCTAAATGTTGGCTGCACTTTTATCAAATTGAAACTTCACAATTATTTGGCACCTATAGAACCCTAATACAAGACTCAATGTCTTAATATATAAATGCATAGTTGTGCTCATACTTACAATTTTCCTTGATGATATCTTATCAATATGTTAAATTATGAAGTATCTAGAGGTACATTTTCTTAATGCGCTTAAATTACTGTTGCTACTTTGAAATCAAAACAATTCCTTAGAAAGGCTGCACCTATTATTGGGTTGCTACTGTTGTTTTCCTTATTTAAATTTGTTCTGCAATTCTATATTCAATGTAATGTAATTGCAAACACAAATTTGAACATTTTCTGTTGACGTTTTCTCAGATTTGCTGTCCAACAGCAATATCTGCCAGCAGATTAGTGCTTGTATGTTTGTCCCTGTGATTTAAATGTATCTCAATATCAACATCAGATATTTTGTTTTCCATATCAAATAGGAATATATGTAATTGAATGATTCTATGATGATTTTTATGTGTCTTTCATTCATAGATTGATGTAAAATTAGCTGTTGATCTTTCTTTACTAACATATATGTAATAGTTATACTGATGTTGCTATCTATGAGATGTAACTTTAACACAAACCAATAAGGAAAAACCACTAACTAGAATGAAATTCGAAAAGCTGAACGATATCTCAAATGTAACATAAAATTGACCTGTGGACAACCTCTGATACCCAAATGCCATCTTATCCCTCCCAAACTCAACATGAAGACCTTGAATATCGCTATATGGACCTATGGTCCTCCACTCGTGAATTTTCAGGAGAATTTTTTTTGTAGTGTTGTTCCTGTTGATACCGTCACCCTTATCAGGCAAAATACTTGATGTTTATGTGCAAGGAGTTGTTATCTTTCTATGCCTATAGCGTTGACCTGCTATTATGAGGTAGAAATCTCTCAAGCAATACTTACGGTTTTCTCTACTGGATTAAAGTACGTGAACATCTTTTGAGGTTCTTACCCGGGACCAAAAATGTGACACAAGTTGTTTTAAGTTGTCAATTAATCTTAAAATGGAAGCTTTAGAGAATATATCCAACTATAGTCTATATATCATTTTATAACACTGAACCATCATGTGTGAACTTCACTCACTCCTACAGAGACAGATGATGATGCATTATTATGCACAATCTGTATAGAGCACAATAACGCAAACAACTTTTGGAAAGCCAAACTCACACTATAACTTGAATGCAAGTTTACATGAAAGTCGAAACTAGTGTGATATTACCATGTTAATTACTTAATTTCTTAGTTTGAAAAGGACACTTGTTAGAATGGGCCCATTAATTATATCTTAAATTAACACTCGAAATTGCGAAACTCCCGCTTGCACTTGAAGTTGAAATTTATGCTCTACACTGTAAATATTCTAATCATTTACAATTTAATATATTTTTGTGGATGGTGAGAGTGCATTGCACCTTTGAATGGAACAGAAATAGAAACATTGGTGTACAGTCTAGAAATGCAGCATCCGCTAATCATCTGTATACCATTATCTAGAATTGTATTATTGTTGCAAAATTGATTACATAATTGCCATTGATAATGACCACATACATCTTAGTTACTCAGCTGACAGTTGGTTACCCCAGGTTGACCTGCTCAACTGTTTGCATATAACTTAAATTAATTCAGATACAACGTGTGTCATCATTCGAGTTCTTTTATTAGGGATAATGGATTTTGAAGTGACTGATTTCCATAGGTTTCTTAATGCACTTGAAGTTGTGGGAGGAGCTCATCAGCTTGCAAAGAATGTGGAGTTAAAATATGTTAGCTCTTGGAATGATCCAATTGGGGCTCTCATGGTGGGCATTCGTCAGTTCGGTCTATCTGGTTGGAAGCCAGAAGAATGTACTGCTATTGGAAACAAACTTGTAGCATGGCAAGAAAAAGGTCTTTGGAAACAGAAGGTGTACTCTTGTCTTCATCAATTCTTTCCCTTGGATTTAATATGATGCTTACTAAGTGCATTGTCATCATCTTATAAAGGCAGTGAAGATGGTAAGAACATTTGGGCATTAAGGCTTAAAGCAACTCTTGATAGATCGAGGAGGCTTACTGAAGAGTACTCTGAGTCTCTTCTTCAGATATTCCCCCAGACAGTCCAGGTATAACAATTGTGGTCCTGCTACTGCTAAAGTTAGTTTAGTTTAGTGTTTTTTTGAAAAAAGATAAATATTAAAAGGCTTGTTAAGATGAATCTATCATGTCATTTACTCTCTTTCTGGATATGATTCACTTTTCAGAATAAACTGCTTTTGTTCTTATCATATCTACCTTATTCGATTGTGTTTCATGCTTGGGCTGTTGCCATACTACTTCTATAAGAATTTTAAATTTCATAGAGTCCCGTTTTAGTGTGTGACCTGTATGTATCCTTTGCTAAATAATGTGCTACATGCATCGTCAGTAGGTTCCTGATAGACTACCAGCCTTATCAAGCCTACTAGCATCTATGTGATTTGTACCTTTGGGAGCCCTGGCTCTCCATTTATGTAGTTCACTTGTGCTAAATTCCTACTAAAAAAAATTTGGGTACTTGTGCCTTTTGCGGATATTAGGAAAAGCTCTGGGAATTCCTGAAAACAGTGTGAGTACGTACACTGAAGCTGAGATTCGTGCTGGGTATGGTGGCATTATATTCTCTTACCTTCCATAATCCAAACTGTTAATATATGTTTATACACTTGAGCAATGCAATTTACATTACTGGTTTGGCCATTTAATTTATACTGATTATGACATTATCAGATTCATCTTACTGGCAATTGTCACTTGTAGTATTATTTTTCAGGTTTCAAAACTTTGTACAGTTCTCCTAAAAGCTGTTAGAACCACACTTGGGTCTCAAGGTTGGGATGTTCTGGTTCCAGGAGCCGCTTTTGGAACCCTAATACAGGTACTCTCACTCCTAGGAGGGTGTCTCACGCCTGTTCCCCATTATTTTACCTGTAAACTATACTTCATGTTGACATTTACTTAATCAAGTAGAAAAGTGGGTCAAAAAAAATAATGAACTATATGGGATAATTATAACAATGAACGTTTTGGAAGAAAATAAGGAACTATATGGACTAATAATAATATTGATGAATACTTATAAAAAAAAATTATCTATATATATATATACACACACACACACAGAGCCCTTCAAATGCATACTACCCGCATGGGGGTTTGCCACGTAGCACATGCGGGTTGTTCAGTCAACGTGCTTTGACTTGTTGATTGAACAACCGGCATGCGGGTGGTATGCATTTGAAGGGCTCTGTGTGTGTGTGTATATGTGTATATCATTGTGTTTGCAATTATCATTGTGTTTGCAATTATCATCAAACCTCTCTTTCGTTCTACAAATAGCAGAATAAGCCGATGGTCTCTATGACACCTGGAAAGAGATGCTACTGAGGCACCTCAACAAGTAAAGTCAAACAAGAGTCCCATTTGCACAAGAAAATTAAAAAAATAATCTCTTTTTTTAAAAAATAAAAACAATACTCTACAATTTCCTGAAAACTTTGATTCTTTCGGAGTTTGAAAATGGGATCAAAAGAGAATGGAAATAGAACAAGGCTACTGTTGATGCATGCAATATCTATAGATATGCACTACATTCTTTTGGAATTCAGAAAATCGGCTAGTGGGGTTAGTTCAAGCATTATCAACTTACATTGTTTTCATGGCAATAACTAGAGATCTTTACATAAATATCTATAATTTAAATTAAAAATCCTAAATTAACCTGACAAATCGGCTATACTAACACCTGCAGGACAAAAAGAATAGAATGATCCTAGGGATGCAAAAGCCCTCTCCAACAATAACTTTTAACTAGGTGGTATTTCCAAGGATAATTAGAGCTACCAAAGTTAGAGAAGCATGGAGACCAGCCAGAAAGTAAAAAATATTGAACTTCAAACTCTAAGAAGAGGGTAAGAAATTTTGAAAAGGAAAAGGAAAGAATACGAGACCATCAAAAGATAAATTGTCCAAAATCACAGATGAATTAGGAAGGAAATATTACACCTCATGAAGAAAATAACCTCTCTAGCTCGTCACCGCCAAACTACTTGATATAAAGAAAAATAATTGAAAGCTGACATCCGTCAATTGCTTAACCCATTCGCAAGAATAAGTCGATCCAGGGTCTCCACTATAACTTTATAAATCAACAGATCATTTAGAGAGAAAATAACCAAACAATAAACTTTCGAAGGAAAACTCAGATGCAACCAATGCTTCGGTATATTTAAAATTTAAGTAAACCAAACAAATCACTGTGGCATCCCCAGACATCCAATCCGTATATAGGGAACTATGATCCTGGTAAATAATCTAATAATGCAAACTTTACATTCAAACCAATCTTACCACCATCAGTCACTAGCTTAGCAGCAGTTACCAACCAATGTCCCTGAGTGTCATGTGGACCCCGCACAACCTCAGCCACGTCAACATATTTAAGCAGCTTTTTGGAGCGAAGTGGCACAGGCGGTCCTTCAGGGTATACTCCTGAGTTCAGTGCAGCTGGAAGCTGCTTTGGCGCATCAGCACCAGTTCGCTGGGTGAATGTGAAAGTTGAGCTAAGATTCAAGCGAAAACCTGACTTGTGGGAAGCTTCTGGCGCAGCTGCCCATTCAGTCTTCCTAATAGTGCAGTTGGGTAGATAGGAGAAGAGTAAACGGAGATGAAGTATTGTCTTTGGCCATTTCCCCTTGCTGATTAGCTGAGCTCCAGTCACATCCCCTTGTATCCGGTTGGCGTCATGCCTAACTACTGATGAGCATACATTTAAATATCTCTTCCACCTTACTGGTTCTAAGAATTGGTCATTGGATACATAGTCATCTGAACCTCGTCATTGACATGGTCGGGATGTGGTGGAGTTAGATAGAGCAAACTCCATAATGTTTGGAAGGCTAGAAAGATGTTGTGCATGTATTGCCATCCGATTGCATTTCTTCCCTTCTAAGAACAAGCGCAGGCCAACAACTGGTTTTTCACCACTTGTAACCTAGTAAATTTCAAAGATGAGAAATTTGAAGCTCTAATATAGAAAAACTTAAACTACAGTCATTCGAAATATATCTGCTTGGAAATGATGTTAACATTGGGCAGCATATAAGAGCATATCCTAACCTCACAAGAGCTGTTTATCATACCAATGGAGTAAAATTCGCCAAATCCCATATGTGACTAGGGTTGCGTCAGATATGGTTTATTCTTTGTTGGATTCACCTGACCCATACACTTCTTTTCTTTTTTCTTATTTTACTTTTTTTATTATTATTATTTTTTTTGGGGGGGTTGGGGGAGGGTTAATAAAGTGAAACAAGAAAGCTGGAAGGGATTTGCAATATTGAACCTGAAATGTAGGAGTGATTAACAATATTAAGATCTTAAACCATACTAAGTGGGGTTAATGCCTAGATACGAAGGTAAATTGTATTCTGCAAATGATTAATTATGGCTCCAGCAATACAAATCAACAAGTTCCCTCAGCACTCTCAGCAGCAAACCCCCTCTTTTGTAGCCGATAATCGGTAAATTAAGGGAAGATGCTCCACCAGACTTTAGTTACCTCATGTTTAATGTAAGATGTTAAGTCTTCCATGAATGAGAACTTCTATCTACTAACTACTATGGAGCCTACTGCCTACCACTTACGGTTTTACCTCAAACCTTATAGTTTTATACAATTCGAACATCTCATTTTTCAACAATAACAAACCACAAAAAACAGAACCAAAAAATAACACACTGGAAAAGGGAAAAAGATCCACAACTAAAATAAAATACTACAAGAAAAAATATATAGCTCAACTTTTAGATGGCGAGATGAACTATAATGAGCGGTGCACGCGCATATCTGTTTGAGTAGACAGATAAATTATCTGGGTAGTGCACACATGAATCCTGGGACCCAGGAAAGCGAATTGCAACAAAGGGCAAGAAGCCTTTCTTCTTTGAACATACAATCTCAAAGATCCTCCGAATATCCTCGAAGTTCAGCAGGAGGAATTCCAGAGGATGGTCTCTGTTTAACACAGATTACATCTTGACCGCCACCAGCTAACCCCACAATTATGTGAGTTCCATAAGTTTGGATAAACCTGCAAAGTAAAACAAAATAAATATTCTAAAGCGATTGCAGGTCGGACTAGAAATTGGAAAGGGTTATGGACGCGTTGGCTATTTCTGACACTTCATTGAAGTCTAAAAACAAAGGAATTCTATCATGATGGAACCATTCATCTTCCGTAAGAAATTATCGAAAAGCTTAAGAACATTTGGTAACTAGGAAGGAAATTCTGTGGGATTGATGAGTGATGACTGATGCCCACATTCCTCATCTTGGAGCAGAAGAAAATAACCTACCATCCGCAACTACTTCAGCCAAACCTATTAAAATGCAAGTCACAACTCCCTTTTGTCTCCTTTTCTGTAAAATAAAACTGGGCAAGTTCTTTTATCTGCATGCCTTACATTGCCAAGTATATAAGTGCATGAATATCATAATGGAATCAAGATATAGATGCAGCCTTGTATTAATGTTATTGTGTCCACAATTATTTTGAATTTAGATGTGCATCTTTAAGAGGTACAAAAATAAGCATAATGCTTTGACATTCATTAGCATTTCCTTCAATTGTAATAAGGACTTGCTAATACGGGAAAAAAATTATTTAATATGTAAAAAATAAGCTACCTAGATAAGGATGCTGTGAAGAGTTTTGGTTAAAGTTGGAAGATCAGCTTTAGATCTTTTACAAATCGATTTCAGCTTTAGCTTTAAAGATATTTAATTTGTATTCTGTTTTAAAAAAAATAAATTTAATTTAATGCACTTTTTATTAATGTCACTATTAACTATACGTCGTTAATTATTTATAATGAATTTTAATTTAATCTTTCTTTTTCACGAAATCTAATTGGAAGCTGGAAAGTATGTAATAATGCAGCATGACTTAATTGAAATTGAAACATAAGGTGCAGGTGGGTTCCATTTGACAAAATCATGTGTGGTGGCAATTGATTGGAAATGAATTGCAAGTTGGCTGTAATTAATAATGCAGCATGACTGACTCGCTGGACTTGGAAAAAGACGGTCAACCCCAATCGGTCTTTTAAGTCTTCTCTACAATTACTTTGTAACGACCAAGCAATAAAAAAAATTGATTCACTTTTTATGAATTATAAGCTATATTTTTAACGATATAATTATTATATCGTTAATTATTTTGAATAATTTTTATATTGTCTTAAAAATAATATTTATATGGCTAAAATATATATTAGAAAAAAATTAAAAAAGATTGGTATAATGGGAAATCCTAATCCGAAAGAAATTAATTTGTTGGTACGTAGTATACTTCTTTTATACTTAAACCTTTTTGTTTTCTATCTTTTTTTTCCACGAAATCTAATTGGAAGCTGGAAAGTAGTATGCAGCATGAGTAGCTGGAAAGTAAGTAGTAAATTAATAATGCAGCATTATTTTTATCATTTTAAATTATAAAATTATTATTAAAATTTTCCATTCCCTATAGTTGTAAAATTAATGCAGCACGACGCGCTCGCTCGCCTGACTAAGTCTTCTACAATTACTTTGAAACAACCAAGCAATGTTATTGGACCAAAATTTAAACTCCTCCTTCTATCCCTAGGTCTTAATTTTATCTATCTATCTATCTTGTTTCAAGATATATCAATGGCAGAGGCGGTGGTCTCTTTTGCTGTGGAAAGGCTCGGAGATTTGTTGATCTCTGAACCTAAATTCTTATCTGGAGTGAGTGACAACGTCTTGGAAATTCAACGCAAGCTCAAGGAGATGCAGAATTTCTTAAAAGATGCGGACAACAAAAGAGGGAACCAAGAAGTCGGCAGATGGGTAGCTGAGATTAGAGATCTTGCTCTACAAACAGAAGATGTCCTCGAAACGTATGCAGTAAAAGTTGCATCAAGGAGAGAAGGGGGGCACATCAAGAAAATTATGAGAAGATTTGCTTGTATAATTGGTGAGTGTATGACACTTCATAAGCTTGGTGCGGAAATTGGGACTATTCAAGCTAAGATCACAAATCTCGCTACAAGTCGACAAACTTTTGGTATACAAGCATTGGACGATCATCAAGAAGAAAGCTCAAAAGCGGAAGAGGAGAGACAACGACAAGTAAGGATCTCTTATGCCCATTTAATTGAAAAGGATTTTGTTGGAATGGAGGAGGAAATAAAAGAATTGGTTTTACATTTGAAAAACAAGGACAGAGGCTATGAAGTTGTTTCCGTATGGGGGATGGGCGGGCAAGGAAAGACCACTCTTGTTAGAAAATTATACAATCACACAGACGTTCGATCCTATTTTCAAGCCTTTGCATGGGTTTGCATCACCCAAAAATTGGAAAGACAAAGAGTCTTGCAAGATATCCTTCAAGGACTTCTCCCGACGAAGAGCAAGGATGAGATCAGGGGATTGGGAGATGCAGAATTGGTCCAGCAGCTCTACGAGACCCAGAAAGAGTTCAAGTGTCTAGTCGTGATAGATGACATTTGGTCAGTAGATGACTGGGAAACGCTAAAACAAGCCTTTCCAATTGAAGAGACAACTGGTAGCAAAGTATTGCTTACAACTCGTAACGAAGCAATGGCAAACATTGGATTTCCATATAAGCTTCGTTCTCTGAGCGACGAGGAAGGTTGGATGCTACTTGTCAAGAAAGCGTTTCCCGAAAAAGATGATACTACAGGTCAGTTTCCTCTTCTTCTTTTTGACTTCTTGTTAATGTAATTGTTGAAATAATCTTAAAAACTTGCCATAAAGTTGATAAATTATTGAAAGAAAGAAAGAAAAAATTACGCATCCATTTCAAAGTATTTATGATCAAGTTTAATTCTTTAAAGTCAATTTAAAATATTTTTTAATTTAAAAATGTTATAATTTAATTAACTTTTGAATAAAAAAAGTTTTATAATTAATAATACTATTTAGATAACTACAACTTTCAAAATTGTATTCTCTAAAATTAAATCAATTAATATCATTTTTTATAATTTTAAAATATATCGAATGTATAGTAGAAAGTATATTTTAAAACTGATGAAGTATTTGAATTTACTTATTTGCGGTTGAATTTACAAGTTCATTCGAATCATTCAGATTTCAAAATTTTGAAGGGAAAAAAATCCCAACATTTGACTTAAACTACTTGTTAAAATTTAAAAAGCTAATACGAGGTCATTTTGGGATGAATACAAATGCTATATTTGAGCTCTGCATATTCATGCTATCTATTACTATATATAACAACAAGGCAAATAGAGATTTTATCCGAATTAATTGAGTCAATTTGATTGATTGTCGAGTTAATATCAAGTAATTAATTAATCTGTCTTCACCTCTGTTAATATAACGTATGTCATATTCATAATATATCAAGCTTTTTATATCTTTTATTTTATTATTCCAACGGTCATTCATATATTAAATTTTTTAATATACCTACAACGACTCTTTAATATCTTCCACACTAGTATTATTGACTCGTGCCTTGCACATTTAAGTAGCCAAATGAAAGAAATTTTACCATTATTTTAGGAATTTTGTACCAAAAGGGTATTCTTCTTATTATTTTATAAGCAAAAGTTTCCCTCTGTTTACCCCCCTCTCCCTTACTAGCTTTTTAAAAGTAATCCCTTATATTTCTAATTAAGTTAATTAGATGAAGGTTCAATATTATATCATATGAGTGTTTTTATGTTAATTAAATCAAATTATTATTTTTTTTAAATTCAATAACATGTCTATTTTCATTTTTAAGTTGTTTTTAATAAAATAAAATGACTAGTATATTTTTAAGTCATTTTTAGTTAGTTTTTAATTTAACTAAAATATTTAATATGATAATAGTAATAATCATAAATAAATAACAATATTTATTGTCAAATGTGAGGCAACGGGAATTTGGTTAGTTTAACGTACTAACACAAACATAGGGATTAAATAACGTTTTAATCCAAACAAAGGAATAAACCATGAATTAACAAGGAAGATAGAGAATTCTCCAAAAGAAATAATAAATATATTACCAAGAATTAAAATGAATTGTTTTAATAAAAAGACTCAATACAACCTATATTATATTATTTAAGAACGAATTTTTATTATGCGAGAGATCAAAACTCCATATCTTTTTTTCTCAAAAAATAATCTGAAAAATAAGTGAGAAAAATACCAATACCTTCCAGTTTACTTGTATGACTAAGAAATTTTCAAAAATAACAAAATCAATAATTTCAATATTTTCAAACAGTGGAACTATTTCATTATCAATTTTTTATTTTTTTTTGAAGTATCGTCATCCTTAGATATCACAAAAATTTCTATGCTCACTTCGATTAATAGGTGACTCGTCAAGAATTTGAAATCCTTCAACAGTGTTAATTAATTTTAATCTCAAGTTGACTTTGTTCCAAAATAAAACTCTCGTCAACTTCTAAAATTGGATTTTTATCAATCATAACCTCTAGAGTAATAATAGGTATGTCCAAATCATAATTTAACTTTTTAAAATTTACTTGATCATCAATAGTCACGTTTGCTTTAGATTCTCTATAAGTGTTCAAAAATTACTTGTATATCAACGACCTTCTCTGGCGCGCCAACTGAAACCTTGACTTTGATTTAATTAGTGGTATCTCAATGGACTTTTTAGACCTACGAGCATGTAAAATGGTTGAAAACTTTGATGCATATATATATCATGTTAATTAGCTTCTCGTGATCCGGAATAAATCCATATCGATCATGTCTTGATAAATTGTTGACAGCATTTGTCAATTGTGTTTAGTTATGTTCTATACCACCAACTCGACGAGTCAAATCATCTAATGACTGTTATGACACATAAGCTCCATGATTGCCATGGGACTATGTTTCATTTACTCTCTCTGTCTTCCAATGATATAAATTCGGACTCTGGATACTAATTAACACAACGGAAATTTGGTTAGTTTAACGTATTAACAAGATAACTTTCTAATGTTGACTAAAAAATAAATCTAGATAAAATCTTGAATTAACAATTCTCCAAGAGAAATAATAAATATATTATCAAGAATTAAAATAAACTGTATTAATAAAAAGTCTCAAGATAACCTATATTTATAAGCCTACCTTCTTACATCTACTCTGGGGAAAAAAAACAAATAACTATTAATTACCATTCCTACGACTAATTGGAAACTTTCCTAATTATATTTATTTGAAAAATGAAACTATTAAATTAAAAATAATTCTAAATCTAAATCTACTAGATTTTTATAAATAAGAAATAAAAATAAATCAAATAAACTAAAACTCTATAATTATAAAATATATGAAAAATCCTAATCTTTACTAATATTTTTCAATGAATCAATTGACGCAGCGGGAAGTTGGTTAGTTGAATGTATTAACTCAATAGTGGGGATTGGATAACGTTCTAATGTCGACGAAGGAATAAATTTTGATAAAATCTTGAATTAACAAGGAAGATAGAGAATTCTATAAAGGAAACAATAAATAAATTATCAAGAATTAAATTGAATTGTATTTCTAAAAAGTCTTTAAGACAACCTATATTTATAGGCTTAGGTACCTTCCTACATCTACTAGAAAACGATAACAAATAACTACTAATTAACTTTCCTATATATGACTAATTGGAAACATTCCTAACCAAATTTATTTGAAAATGGAAATTATTAAATTAGAAATAGTACTAAATGTGCCTAAATAAAAAATAAAAATATATCAAATAAACTAAAACTCCATAAATGATAAAATTTTATATGAAAATCCTAATTTTCATTGTATCAATATGTAAAGAAACCTCATCAATAGTTAACTTTGGTTAGAAAGTTGATAAAATTTTTGTTATTGTTGGTACCTTTGTGAGACATCATTGGCTCAATTGGAAAAAAAACAAACAAAATTTCAAAGATTTTCTTGAAACAAAGAGTAAAGTTCGCTGATTTTTTGGTGATCATCTTATTTTATATATGGGTTGCCCCTCAAAAAAGTAATCTAAAACTAAAAATATACATCTAATTTTGGAACTGTTTGTGGAAGGTATTTATAACTATTTTATGACAAATAATATTTATCTACATATTTTGGTTATTTTGTGTAACATTTATCTTGATCTGTCCATGAGTTCACGTATACCAAAACCGAACAAAAAATAACTTCATGTTAGCACTTAACACTTTAACAGTATTTTGGTGATTTAGTGAAACGAAAGTTTCACAGTTGTTCGCCATTCTTCTTAACATTCTGTCACAAAGATGTCAATAAATAAAGAAAAACTCATAGATAAATTTATTGTCGAAGGAAAAAAAGTTATGCCTTCATCTTATTCCTAATTTGTTGTTGCAAAGAATAAGAAAACTCACAGATAAATTTATTGTCAAAGGAAAAAAAGTTGTGCCTTCATCTTATTCCTAATTCGTTGTTGCAAAGAATAAGAAATGATTCTAATTATCCTAATGGATTTGTCTCATGATTTTTAATTTTTATTTGTTTCTATTTTAATTTTTTGCAGAAATTAGAGTCAAGCCAGAGAAAGAAAAATTAGGGAGGGATATGGTTCAACAATGTCAAGGTCTACCTTTAGCCATCTCATCTCTTGGAGGGCTTTTGAAAAACAAAAAATCATCAAGGGAATGGGAGATGGTGAGCAAAGATATTGCTTCAAACTTAAATAGAGAAGGAAGTAAATACGGTGGAGTAATGCATATTTTAGGTTTAAGCTATAATGATCTACCTTTTCTTTTGAAACAACTATTCCTTTATTTTAGAACTTTTAAGGAGGATGAGGAGATAAAGACTAACACGTTGTACCTATTATGGATTGCTGAAGGTATGATACCTTCGGTCCAAAAAGCAAAAGGAGAAATGCTTATAGATGTTGCAGAACGGTACTTGGTTGAACTCGCGCAGAGGAGCCTGGTCCAACTCAAGCCAACGGATGAACAAACTTTGGATGAATGGAGAGGACTAGGGTTCCCATGGATGAAGATTCATTCATGCCACCTTCATGACCTTATTCGAGACATATGCTTGTCGAAGGGAAAAGAGGAAGACATTTTCAAGGTCATTGATTTTCGATATGCACATAATAAATCATATCATTTGGTTATTGGTGCAGAAGAACGTAGACTTGCAATATATGGATATGACAAGGCGGATAACCTTGACATTACCTTAGAGCAACAACATATGGCTAGACAACTTCGATCACTTTTATTCTTCGAGACAAATTTAAATTTTGAAAAAAAAATGCACAATCTCAAGTATTTTAAGCTGGTTAGAGTTTTGAAACTCGACGGATTGAAGTTCACAAAGCGAGAGTTATCTCAAGTAATAACTGAACTCATTCACTTGAGGTATTTGAGTTTACATGATTGTAAATTAAAGGAGTTGCCATCATGTATAGGGGACTTGAGATACTTGGAAACCCTTGATTTATGGTGTGGTTGGCAAGTTAATCCTACAATAGTACCGAATGTGTTATGGAAGATGAAACGTTTGAAGCATCTGTATCTTCCTGTGCGAATTGGGATCGTAGATGAGAAATTGAGATTTGATGGCTTGAACGAGTTGGAGTTATTACATAATTTTGATGCGAGCAAGTGTGACGCAAATGATCTCATGAAACTAACCAATCTTCAAGTACTTCTTAACCCAAAGACACGTAGTGTCCAGGAACAAGAAGGGGTGATGAATTTTCTCAATTCAGACTTGCACCGCCTACGGTACGCATCCCTTGGAATTGAGCAGAGGTATGATTTGATTCAATTGTTACAGTGTCAGAATCTGAATGAGTTAACTATATGGCAGGATGATAGATGCAATTACATGATACCTCAAATGTACGAACAACCACATCTCTCTCAAAGCCTCACTTCTATAAGTTTATTTTGTTGTAATTTTGAGGAAGAGGCAATGGTGTTACTAGAGAAGCTTCCCAACCTACAAATACTCAAAATACTCAAATTTAATCGTTATTCGTTTGTGGGGAATGAATTTGTATGTAGTGCAAACAGTTTTCCTCAACTCATACATCTATTTCTTTGGGGATTGGATAACTTAGAAAAGTGGAGGGTGGATGAAGGAGCCATGCCAAATCTTTCTAAATTACTGATTGGTAAATGTAAGAGATTGGAGATGGTTCCAGAGAGATTGAAATTTCTCACGTCCCTTCGAGAATTAACAATTTGGACGATGCCTAAAGCATTCACTGACAGGGTTCAAGTGATAGATGGTGTAGAAGGAGAAGACTTTCACAAAGTCTGTCACATCCCTTCCATTTCAATTCGTGGCTAAGATGAATTTATGAAGGCATTTAGGTAACTGCAGAAGCCTTAATTAATTACTTTCGTCCCTTTAATTTTGGTAACTTAATTGTATCTCATCTTAATTACTTCTTTTATTATTGGCTTTCAGGCGAAGCCATCCCATCGATCCGATCCTCGGTACTCAGGTTAATTAACAAGTTCTGACGTGTTTTAGGAGATGGATGAATTAATTCAGGACAATTTGTTGGTTTCGCTTGTTGCATGGTGTTGCCATTTGTGTGTGTAATAATCTCTCTAAACTACAAACCTGATATTGTATACATAATGTTGCACATCTTTAATTAATTTGTCTTCTCTTTAATTAAAATTTATAATTTCGGTTTTTTATATGCTTAATTGGCCGCTAAGTATTATCGATCCAGTTGCATTATATTTTCTTTTCCCTTTCTTTCTACGTCATTTATCACGGTATATATCAACTCCAGTGGACTGAATTTCAATTACTAAGTACGGAAACTAAGGAATTTATGAGAAGGAGAACAGTGGATATATAGAGGTTAATTTAAAGAGAAGAATAATAAAGAAGAAAACTTTTAGAGATAATACAAATTTCATTTATTTAAAAAAGAAAACTATGAATTTAGAATGTCAATTTGGAGGAGTTTGAAAACTGCTTAAATGGACTTTAAAAAGTCATTAATAACCTTATATTTTGAAAAAGATGGATTATTTTTATTTTATTTAAAAAAAAAAAACTTCTTTTATTATATTTGGAATAATGCTTCCTGGCATGGTTATAATTTTGTCTTTATAGCTCTAGTTCTTGCATATGCATGAGCTATTAATACCGTCTGAAATTAAACTATCATGCTTGTAATCGACTAATATTGAAAGGAAGAAAAAACAATTACCCTTCAAACAAACTTCATACCAACACAAATGTCTCCTGCAAAAGTCCTTGAGACCATTATTCGTTGTAGCGCAATTTTTTTTCCCTTTTACTTTTTACGATATGAATATATTTATGTGCATATTCAATATCATATTTAAAAACATATATTAAAATAAAATATTAATAAAATATTTTATTATTATTTTACGTTTGTGTTTGAATATGTACATATATATATATAGGAAAATTTTCAAAAGCCAACTTTAAAAAGCGAATTAAAGCCGAACCGTCGTCTTTGGTATCTATGGCGACGATTCGACCCATCGTCATAGAGTGCATGGCTATGGCGTCGAGTCGAACCGTCGCCATAGATACCAAAGACGACGGTTCATCTTTGGTTCGTTTTGTAAGGTTCATTGGAGAAGGGGGCTATATATATATATATATATATATATATATATATATATATATATATTTTTGCATTTATAGACAGTAATATTACGAAAGTTAGACTTTGAGATTGGTCGTATGGATTCGCTATTCAATATTCAATTTCTCCCGAGTGTCAACTAAATATTCCTCTACCCCTCTTTCTCTTTCTATCTCTACACTTGTTCCAACTCGATTCTCTGCTTCTACTCCACTGAGAAGAAGATACGGAAAAACTAATACTAGCTCAGTTCCTATCATTATTCAATCTTTCCTTTTTATTCTCTCTCTCGCTCTCTATATATATACATGTAACCATAATTTTTCGAAAAATCAGTTTTATGTAATGGATTCTCTGCGTGTATTGCACTGCTATTCTACTGATACAGCTTCGAATAATTCCCAACAAAACCATCTCACAAGGCAATTCAAATTCCTTCGACCCTTCACTTTCTTAAATCCCAACCTAATTGCTATTCCTCATCCTCAGAATTTGGGGTTTTCCTATCGACCCATCAGATTTCGGGCTGTTTCTTCAGCTGAAACCAGGTGATTTATTTAATGTATTATTTTATTTTATTTTATGGTCTTTTGGTTGATAAGAAAAGACGAGGGAAGAGAAATGTGTGATATTCAAACTTTTGTGATTTAGAATATATTCAGAAAATAATAGTTTTCTCTTTTTTACTTTATTTTGTTTTAATTGTTGTAATCAGAATGGGGATTTATAGCAAATACTGTTCAAGTCTTCCTTTGTTTGTGTGGCCTTATTGGTAGATGAGAAAGCTGTAGGAAAGAAAGTATGGCACACTTGAATTAATTTTATTTAATGTGGTGAAATCCAGCAATACAGAGCATGAAATTCAATTTTTTCCTTCCTAAACATGTATGTCTTGTTTTGGGTTTACAGGTAAAAGGGTGTTTATAGCAGTTATGTATTTATCATTTTGGTTGGTGAAAATGTAGAGGGAAAGAAGGAATTTGTCACATTCAAGTTAATGTTATCGAGTACACTTAGGAAAATGAATTATGTCAGATCATTTATAGAATTTTTTTCTTTCTTTCTGGGATTAGAAAGTGTGTTGTTTTTGTATATTTGCTTTTCTGAAGTCTTTAGAAAGAATTCTGGTAGGAGAATGACAAAGTAATCTTTGAATCAGAAAGCAAGAGAAGAAGGAGAAGTCACGGTCGAGGGCAAGGGGCAACATGGTGCGACTAAGTGTTAGACTGGATCACCAAGTTAAATTTGGTGAGCATGTTGCAATTCTTGGGTCAGCAAAAGAATTTGGATCATGGAAGAAGAAAAAGGCAATGAATTGGACGGAGAACGGATGGGTTTCTGAGTTTGAACTAAAAGGGGGTGAGTCTATTGAGTACAAATTTGTAATTGTGAGGACGGGTGACAGTATGGTTTGGGAAGGCAGTGATAATCGGGGCCTGAAGCTGCCAAAACAAGGGAGTTTTGAGATGGTTTGTCAATGGAATAGAACCAGTGAGGCTGTGGATCTATTACCATTGGATTTGGAAGTGGTTGGGGAAGAAATGGGGAATGTACATCATAATGGGTCTGCGCATGTGGAGGAGGTGACAAGTCCTTTTGTGGATCAGTGGCAAGGTACGGCTGTATCTTTCATGCGATCAAATGAGCACCGGGACAGAGAGAGAGAAAGAAAGTGGGACACATCAGGGCTTGAAGGGATCGCTCTAACTTTAGTGGAGGGTGATCGGAATTCCCGGAATTGGTGGCAAAAGGTACTACTGTCAACTATGTACTTTAATCGCTCATCTCTTTCTCTGTGTGTGTTTGTGTGTGTTTTTCTGCCATTTTCTCCGTTGGACTTGTACCATTGGTCCATCTTACTTATGGTTTTCCATATGAATTGTTTATAGGATATAGAAACTGTGGGTTATAATTATGATTAGACATCAGAGCCTGTTTCCTGCTATCAGATTTGTCCATCTGAAAGGAAAATGGTCAAGTCGAAAGTTTGGTACTTATATTTTATTCAGCTTTATAGAGTAAATAGTATTTTGGACACCAATTATATGCATTATGAACATATATTTTCTGTAATTACTATTCTAAAACTTTTCTTCTTCCTTTCACAACTTGTCTTTCAAAATTTTCGTTTTCTTTTTGGAGATGCTTTGTCATACTTGTCCTTATATGCATGTTTGATTTCATCTGTTTAAATTAATGCCATGTTTCGACTACTCACATAACAAAAGAGCTGTAGAAAGAAACTAGCATAATTAATGTTTTGGTTTGGAAATAGGGGCCCTCGAAGTGAAAATGCCGTAAATTTTCTAACATTTCAATTTCTCTTCTTCTCTGTGTATGTGCGTGTGAGGGGCTAGCAACATCCATATCATTTTATGTGGAGCCATTTTCCAGTACAGATATTGAACATAAATATTACGTTATAATAGGAGCCACTATACACTTCTTTGGTACGTATCTTGGCACCTCGAGATTGTCTCAAGTTAGTTCTTGACCTGAACATTCAAGGACTATTCATCTTTTACATCTTTTTTTATTTGGCAAATGAATCATTGTACCAAAGGAAAACGACAGATGGGCTCAATCATGCCTCCACAATGTGCAAAAAAAAGCCTCTATATGCTTATATTAACCTGAAAAGACCTGTACCTAAAAGATCCCCACTCAACAAATAGGCGTCCTAGAGTTACAACACCTGCCTAAAAGTTTCCGACTCTATAAAGATCACAAATTTTCCTGAGAATCTACAGAAAAAAAATTAACAAATAAATAAATATATAATTAGATAGATAGATAGATAAATACCGCAAAACCCATAAACACCTCAATTCAAATAAATATAAACTTAGGAACAAGTATTGGATCTTTACAGAAGCGAGCTCCATTTCTTTAAAATTCCTTCACTTTCTTTCCTTGAAATAGTCCGTATTTAGTTTTATTTTTTTATTTTTGGGGGAGGGACAGCAACCCTTTAACTAGTAACTACTCAAGACGGCCTCCACTGAGAAATGCCTTACCTGCTAAATATTAATGATGTAGCACTGCATATAGATGGGTTGAAATTTGAGGCTAATGATGAAATGCGCTAAGGATAGATTTTGGGGTTGCTGCTGCGGGGGGAGTCCATCTCATTAACTTGATGCTAAAACAAGACCCGATCTTAAAACATTCAGCTATTAAAGCTGGAATAAACTAGAGAATAAGTTAAAAATCATGATTAGTCATTGCTTCCATTAAAAAATTATATGGAAACTTCTATCATAACTATAGAACTCAGAATTTTCTGAACCTAGGCAATAAATGTAGACCTTAGAACTTAGCTTTTACTGGTGTTTGTGAACTAGTATGAATCCATTAGCTCCATAATTTAATTATTATCAAAGAAGTTAAAACTTTCTCACCTAAATGTTGGCTGCACTTTTATCAAATTGAAACTTCACAATTATTTGGCACCTATAGAACCCTAATACAAGACTCAATGTCTTAATATATAAATGCATAGTTGTGCTCATACTTACAATTTTCCTTGATGATATCTTATCAATATGTTAAATTATGAAGTATCTAGAGGTACATTTTCTTAATGCGCTTAAATTACTGTTGCTACTTTGAAATCAAAACAATTCCTTAGAAAGGCTGCACCTATTATTGGGTTGCTACTGTTGTTTTACTTATTTAAATTTGTTCTGCAATTCTATATTCAATGTAATGTAATTGCAAACACAAATTTGAACATTTTCTGTTGACGTTTTCTCAGATTTGCTGTCCAACAGCTATATCTGCCAGCAGATTAGTGCTTGTATGTTTGTCCCTGTGATTTAAATGTATCTCAATATCAACATCAGATATTTTGTTTTCCATATCAAATAGGAATATATGTAATTGAATGATTCTATGATGATTTTTATGTGTCTTTCATTCATAGATTGATGTAAAATTAGCTGTTGATCTTTCTTTACTAACATATATGTAATAGTTATACTGATGTTGCTATCTATTAGAATGAAATTCGAAAAGTTGAACGATATCTCAAATGTAACATAAAATTGACCTGTGGACAACCTCTGATACCCAAATGCCATCTTATCCCTCCCAAACTCAACATGAAGACCTTGAATATCGCTATATGGACCTATGGTCCTCCACTCGTGAATTTTCAGGAGAATTTTTTTTTGTAGTGTTGTTCCTATTGATACCGTCACCCTAATCAGGCAAAATACTTGATGTTTATGTGCAAGGAGTTGTTATCTTTCTATGCCTATAGCGTTGACCTGCTATTATGAGGTAGAAATCTCTCAAGCAATACTTACGGTTTTCTCTACTGGATTAAAGTACGTGAACATCTTTTGAGGTTCTTACCCGGGACCAAAAATGTGACACAAGTTGTTTTAAGTTGTCAATTAATCTTAAAATGTAAGCTTTAGAGAATATATCCAACTATAGTCTATATATCATTTTATAACACTGAACCATCATGTGTGAACTTCACTCACTCCTACAGAGACAGATGATGATGCATTATTATGCACAATCTGTATAGAGCACAATAACGCAAACAACTTTTGGAAAGCCAAACTCACACTATAACTTGAATGCAAGTCTACATGAAAGTCGAAACTAGTGTGATATTACCATGTTAATTACTTAATTTCTTAGTTTGAAAAGGACACTTGTTAGAATGGGCCCATTAATTATATCTTAAATTAACACTCGAAATTGCGAAACTCCCGCTTGCACTTGAAGTTGAAATTTATGCTCTACACTGTAAATATTCTAATCATTTACAATTTAATATATTTTTGTGGATGGTGAGAGTGCATTGCACCTTTGAATGGAACAGAAATAGAAACATTGGTGTACAGTCTAGAAATGCAGCATCCGCTAATCATCTGTATACCATTATCTAGAATTGTATTATTGTTGCAAAATTGATTACATAATTGCCATTGATAATGACCATATACATCTTAGTTACTCAGCTGACAGTTGGTTACCCCAGGTTGACTTGCTCAACTGTTTGCATATAACTTAAATTAATTCAGATACAACGTGTGTCATCATTCGAGTTCCTTTACTAGGGATAATGGATTTTGAAGTGACTGATTTCCATAGGTTTCTTAATGCACTTGAAGTTGTGGGAGGAGCTCATCAGCTTGCAGAGAATGTGGAGTTAAAAAATGTTAGCTCTTGGAATGATCCAATTGGGGCTCTCATGGTGGGCATTCGTCAGTTAGGTCTATCTGGTTGGAAGCCAGAAGAATGTACTGCTATTGGAAACGAACTTGTAGCATGGCAAGAAAAAGGTCTTTTGGAAACAGAAGGTGTACTCTTGTCTTCATCAATTCTTTCCCTTGGATTTAATATGATGCTTACTAAGTGCATTGCCATCATCTTATAAAGGCAGTGAAGATGGTAAGAACATTTGGGCATTAAGGCTTAAAGCAACTCTTGATAGATCGAGGAGGCTTACTGAAGAGTACTCTGAGTCTCTTCTTCAGATATTCCCCCAGAAAGTCCAGGTATAACAATTGTGGTCCTGCTACTGCTAAAGTTAGTTTAGTTTAGTGTTTTTTTGAAAAAAGATAAATATTAAAAGGCTTGTTAAGATGAATCTATCATGTCATTTACTCTCTTTCTGGATATGATTCACTTTTCAGAATAATGTGCTACATGCATCGTCAGTAGGTTCCTGATAGACTACCAGCCTTATCAAGCCTTAGCATCTATGTGATTTGTACCTTAGGGAGCCCTGGCTCTCCATTTATGTAGTTCACTTGTGCTAAATTCCTACTAAAAAAAATTTGGGTACTTGTGCCTTTTGCGGATATTAGGAAAAGCTCTGGGAATTCCTGAAAACAGTGTGAGTACGTACACTGAAGCTGAGATTCGTGCTGGGTATGGTGGCATTATATTCTCTTACCTTCCATAATCCAAACTGTTAATATATGTTTATACATTTGAGCAATGCAATTTACATTATTGGTTTGGCCATTTAATTTATACTGATTATGACATTATCAGATTCATCTTACTGGCAATTGTCACTTGTAGTATTATTTTTCAGGTTTCAAAACTTTGTACAGTTCTCCTAAAAGCTGTTAGAACCACACTTGGGTCTCAAGGTTGGGATGTTCTGGTTCCAGGAGCCGCTTTTGGAACCCTAATACAGGTACTCTCACTCCTAGGAGGGTGTCTCACGCCTGTTCCCCATTATTGTAAACTACACTTCATGTTGACATTTACTTAATCAAGTAGAAAAGTGGGTCAAAAAAAATAATGAACTATATGGGATAATTATAACAATGAACGTTTTGGAAGAAAATAAGGAATTATATGGACTAATAATAATATTGATGAATACTTATAAAAAAAGTTATATATATATATATATACACACACACACGCAGAGCCCTTCAAATGCATACTACCCGCATGGGGGTTTGCCACGTAGCACATGCGGGTTGTTCAGTCAACGTGCTTTGACTTGTTGATTGAACAACCGGCATGCGGGTGGTATGCATTTGAAGGGCTCTGTGTGTGTGTGTATATGTATATATATATATATATATATGGACCTTTGGAAATTTATTGCAGTTGATAATAATTTGTTTTTTTTTATAAAAGAAGGAGATTTTATTAATAGAGAAAAAGAAGATACTTGTTCTTGTCAAACCCAAACCCCCAAAAAAAAAAAATCTATTAATTTTGTATCTAAGGAGGTATAATAGCTTTTGCAAAAAAGTGGATCTGCATTTTGACTCTACAAGCTTTTGTGGAAATGATGTATGATTCTGATCATTCAATTGTCTAAAACATAATATAATGTAACTAACTCAAATCGGTTCCAGGTTGAGAGAATTGTTCCTGGGACACTGTCACCATCTGTAACAGGACCTATAATTCTTGTGGTTATCAAAGCTGATGGAGACGAAGAGGTTGCAAATATTTTCTGCCTTGCTATTGTTCTATTCTAAACCTTCAGTAATCGGTAAATTATATATTATTAGTTCTTACATGTATCAGCTAAGCACTAGTAATCTAATGCAATGCGGCAGGTAACAGCTGCAGGAAGCAATATAGTTGGAGTTGTACTTCTGCAGGAGCTACCTCACTTATCTCATCTTGGTGTCAGGGCCCGGCAAGCAAGTCATACTTTATTCTCTCATAATATCATATTTACATTTTATCAGAAAATTAACAAATCATAGATTATTGTCTGCAGGAGAAAGTTGTTTTTGTGACTTGTGAAGATGATGATAAGGTTACCAACATAAAAACACTTGATGGGAAATATGTGAGGTTGTCTTTTCCGAAATCTTTACATCTTGTATCTGTTCTTCCTCAGGGTTCCATATTATTGATTATTGGTTTTGTTTCATGAAATCTGAATTCTTCAATCCTTTACTGTTTTTTTCCACCTCATTTTCGTATCTTATATGCTTGTATTTTTCTTTGCTCAGGTTAGAAGCATCACCTTCGGAAGTTGACTTAACTCCATCAATTCCGGAAAACAACAAAGATGATTTTTCTTTGAATAGACTTTCAAATAATGGTTCGTCCACGGTTGGAAACTCCACAGATGATAGTCCTTCGTGGTCAGCTGTGGAAACCTCTATAAGTCGGGTACAGATTGTCTAGTTTCCGTGCTTCAGTGTCAATATGTCAGGCTCTTTGACGGCTGCTGGTTAATTTTTCTTTTAATTATCATATTGTTGAAGAGGGTATTTTTGTTCAGGGTGTTTCTACTGGAGGCATCATACTACTTGCTGATGCAGATTTGCAAACTTCTGGCTCAAAGGCTGCTTCTTGTGGTCGTTTAGCTTCTCTTGCAGCCGTTTCCAGTAAAGGTAGTAAACTTGTGACAAAGACCTCATCTTTTTTATCGAGAAAATTTACACATGCTTCTTTTGAATTCTCTGTCATCTCATCTAGAAGAAATATCATGGAATATAGTATCTGTGCCTTCTGTTCAAATTGTTTGACATCATTGAATTTGAAATTGCAACTCCATTAAAGGGTTACAAATCATTTGCTATTCCTCTAGATATTTGAGCTGCATAGTAGAACAAATTGGGAAGTAGAAAGAGTTGTAGAATTATAAACGGGAGATAGGGGAAGAAATCGCTATCAATCTTTCAATTATCAAAGCTGATTAATCCATTAAATCCTAGGGCCTTTGCAAATGAAACCAGTAAGAAAATGAAGCAGATGAGATGATAATGTTTTTGGTGAAGATATGAACTATTTATATAGATCTAGTTATAGATGCATATGTATTAAATATTTATTGTAAAAGAGATTCATGTATTTGGGTAGTGATAGAAGTAGGGGTGTGCATGTCGTTCAGTTTTTTCGGACCGGTCCGAACAGGATGGTTTGGGACAAAAAGGTACCGAGTTTTTATGGTTCGGTATTTACCGAACCATACCGGTTATACCGATTTTTTTATAATTATTATTACTATTATTAATAAATAATTAATAATAATAAAATAATAATTATATTAATTTTCAGTATTTATCTAGTTTTTACCGGTACCGAACCGACTTACCGGTTCGGTATACTGGTCCAACCAGTATCGGTATTGAAATTTGCCTAATTTCTGTACCGGTTCGGGGTGGTAAAAACCGGTTGCACACCCCTAGATATAAGTGACTTTTTGTTTCTAACTCTTTGTTTTTCTACATAATAAACTCGATAATAAATCAGTACCAACGAAGTTGACTCAGTTTAATTTGAACAAAATTAGGACTCTAATTAACAAAAGGAGTTTGACTTCATACAAAACTGACTCTGTAACCCAATCAACGGGAGACTGACTTATTGCAAAACTTAAAAATTAATTCTAACTCAAATAAATTGAACCAGTTGACTCACTTGAAGATCTGCTCGTGTGTTATTATATATTAGTAGTGATAACTAAATCCAGAGTATATCCAATGAGCCTGGGTTTGCTTCTGTTCTTGTCATAGTCAAGTATTGTATCCTCTTGCACAGTGCATTCAACTCAAAAATTTCCGACATTGTGTTCTCTCTAAGTGTTACATTTAATGTTGTGAACAGTTTGTAATCAATATTATTGCACTTGTAATACGTTAGTCCCTCGTCAAAACTTGTGGGATGAATTGAACTATATATTAGGTCTAAAATATATTACTTAGTACCAATAATTTGTCATGGATTTTTGATGGGCTTGTGGTGGGCCAAGATAACCCTGGTGCTCTTGGAACTGTGGATTGAGTCCTGATCAAGGCTCAGGTTGGGCTTCTTTGCTTTAATCCTCATATTATCGCTTTATGCATTATTATTGTGACGGAAGAAAATTGTTGGCACAAAGTGCTAAAAGTCTATTATTCTATGAAATATGATTGTTTTAAAAATCATAGAACATGTAATGAATCCTTTTTTGGTTTATAAATGAAATAGTGAAAAACTCGTTAATAATAATTTAAAGAGCATATTTCATGATTGTTGATTGTAACAGAGTCAGCTGTGTCTTGACATGGGTCCTGATGTACAAGTGTACAACTCCACTCTGATACTATTAAAGAGAATGAGGACTATAATCTATTGTGCTTCCATATAATTCATACGTGGCTTCCACTACCTGATATGTTGCTCTTTGGCTTTCCATTATTTATATCAATCATATGGATTTAATTTTATAATTATGCTATAAAAATTAACTATGATAAAGGAAAAGAAATTGTGGTGTGCACTAGTTTAGTTAATGATGTTACTTCATCCAATGGCAGTTTACAGTGACCAAGGCGTTCCAGCGCTGTTTAATGTTCCTGCTGGAGCAGTAATACCTTTTCGCTCTATGGAACTGGCATTAGAACAAAGCAAGTTAATGAAAACCTTCACCTCTATTCTGGAGCAGATAGAGTCTGCCGAAATGGAAGGTGGTGAACTTGACAAACTCTGCAATGAGCTCCAAGAACTAATCACTTCCGTGCAGCCTCCGAAAGACATAGTTGAAAGCTTGGGGAGAATGTTTCCTGGCAATGTGCATTTAATTGTCCGTTCTAGTGCAAATGTTGAGGACTTGGCAGGAATGTCAGCAGCTGGACTCTATGTCTTGATTCCAAACGTCAACCCTTCAAATCCAATAATTTTTGGAGGTGCTGTTAGCCAAGTATGGGCATCATTATACACTCGCAGAGCCGTTCTAAGCCATAGAGCTGCTGGTGTGCCTCAGAAGGATGCCATGATGGCTGTCCTGGTCCAGGAGATGCTCTCTCCGGACCTATCATTTGTTCTCCACACGCTCAGCCCAACAGACCAAGACCATCACTCTGTCGAGGCTGAAGTTGCATCCAGTCTTGGAAAAACCCTCGCTTCAGGCACCCGCGGCACACCCTGGCGTCTATCTTCTGGCAAATTTGATGGATCAGTGCGCACATTGGCATTTGCAAATTTCAGCGAGGAGATGGTTCTCGGTACAGGTCCAGCTAACGGGGAAGTTATCCATTCAACTGTAGATTGTAGCAAAAAACCTTTGACAGTGGACCCAATATTCCGTCAGCAACTTGGTCAGCAACTTGGTGCTGTAGGTAGTAGGTTTCTTCCTGGAGCGCAAGTTTGGCTGCCCACAGGATGTTGAAGGATGTGTAGTCGGTAAAGATGTCTATATTGTGCAGACTCGCCCCCAACCCCAATGAGAGTTGCTTAATGCCATGGAGCTTCGAAGCAGTAGCTGCACTTGTAAAGTCCGTAGCACTATGTATTATGCCACAAAACATGCTTTGTATACAACTTCAGGGCTCTGAAGAGGTAAAAAGCACCCCAATAAGATGTATCATTAGCAGTAGAGCATATAAATAAATGCCTAATTATAGCTAAATCTTATACTCGATGTGTTTGATTTTCATTTATAGGCAATTCTTCTCTTTTGTCTAAATCTCTTTATTGTTCATTCACAATCACAAGCGAACGTGTAACGGTCCTAGAACAGTTTAATGGGTTTTTTTGTCCTCCAATTTTTCTTTCTAAGCTTGAACCTTTAAGTTTATATATCATTGTGTTTGCAATTATCATCAAACCTCTCTTTCGTTCTACAAATAGCAGAATAAGCCAATGGTCTCTATGACACCTGGAAAGAGATGCTACTGAGGCACCTCAACAAGTAAAGTCAAACAAGAGTCCCATTTGCACAAGAAAATTAAAAAAATAATCTCTTTTTTTTAAAAAATAAAAACAATACTCTACAATTTCCTGAAAACTTTGATTCTTTCGGAGTTTGAAAATGGGATCAAAAGAGAATGGAAATAGAACAAGGCTACTGTTGATGCATGCAATATATATATATATGCACTACATTCTTTTGGAATTCAGAAAATCGGCTAGTGGGGTTAGTTCAAGCATTATCATCTTACATTGTTTTCATGGCAATAACTAGAGATCTTTACATAAATATCTATAATTTAAATTAAAAATCCTAAATTAACCTGACAAATCGGCTATACTAACACCTGCAGGACAAAAAGAATAGAATGATCCTAGGGATGCAAAAGCCCTCTCCAACAATAACTTTTAACTAGGTGGTATTTCCAAGGATAATTAGAGCTACCAAAGTTAGAGAAGCATGGAGACCAGCCAGAAAGTAAAAAATATTGAACTTCAAACTCTAAGAAGAGGGTAAGAAATTTTGAAAAGGAAAAGGAAAGAATACGAGACCATCAAAAGATAAATTGTCCAAAATCACAGATGAATTAGGAAGGAAATATTACACCTCATGAAGAAAATAACCTCTCTAGCTCGTCACCGCCAAACTACTTGATATAAAGAAAAATAATTGAAAGCTGACATCCGTCAATTGCTCAACCCATTTGCAAGAATAAGTCGATCCAGGGTCTCCACTATATAACTTTATAAATCAACAGATCATTTAGAGAGAAAATAACCAAACAATAAACTTTTGAAGGAAAACTCAGATGCAACCAGTGCTTCGGTAATTTGCTTCTGTATAAAGCTGAATTCTTCTTGCGATACCTTGCTCTATATTTAAAATTTAAGTAAACCAAACAAATCACTGTGGCGTCCCCAGACATCCAATCCGTATATAGGGAACTATGATCCTGGTAAATAATCTAATAATGCAAACTTTACATTCAAACCAATCTTACCACCATCAGTCACTAGCTTAGCAGCAGTTACCAACCAATGTCCCTGAGTGTCATGTGGACCCCGCACAACCTCAGCCACATCAACATATTTAAGCAGCTTTTTGGAGCGAAGTGGCACAGGCGGTCCTTCAGGGTATACTCCTGAGTTCAGTGCAGCTGGAAGCTGCTTTGGCGCATCAGCACCAGTTCGCTGGGTGAATGTGAAAGTTGAGCTAAGATTCAAGCGAAAACCTGACTTGTGGGAAGCTTCTGGCGCAGCTGCCCATTCAGTCTTCCTAATAGTGCAGTTGGGTAGATAGGAGAAGAGTAAACGGAGATGAAGTATTGTCTTTGGCCATTTCCCCTTGCTGATTAGCTGAGCTCCAGTCACATCCCCTTGTATCCGGTTGGCGTCATGCCTAACTACTGATGAGCATACATTTAAATATCTCTTCCACCTTACTGGTTCTAAGAATTGGTCATTGGATACATAGTCATCTGAACCTCGTCATTGACATGGTCGGGATGTGGTGGAGTTAGATAGAGCAAACTCCATAATGTTTGGAAGGCTAGAAAGATGTTGTGCATGTATTGCCATCCGATTGCATTTCTTCCCTTCTAAGAACAAGCGCAGGCCAACAACTGGTTTTTCACCACTTGTAACCTAGTAAATTTCAAAGATGAGAAATTTGAAGCTCTAATATAGAAAAACTTAAACTACAGTCATTCGAAATATATCTGCTTGGAAATGATGTTAACATTGGGCAGCATATAAGAGCATATCCTAACCTCACAAGAGCTGTTTATCATACCAATGGAGTAAAATTCGCCAAATCCCATATGTGACTAGGGTTGCGTCAGATATGGTTTATTCTTTGTTGGATTCACCTGACCCATACACTTCTTTTCTTTTTTCTTATTTTACTTTTTTTATTATTATTATTTTTTTTGGGGGGGTTGGGGGAGGGTTAATAAAGTGAAACAAGAAAGCTGGAAGGGATTTGCAATATTGAACCTGAAATGTAGGAGTGATTAACAATATTAAGATCTTAAACCATACTAAGTGGGGTTAATGCCTAGATACGAAGGTAAATTGTATTCTGCAAATGATTAATTATGGCTCCAGCAATACAAATCAACAAGTTCCCTCAGCACTCTCAGCAGCAAACCCCCTATTTTGTAGCCGATAATCGGTAAATTAAGGGAAGATGCTCCACCAGACTTTAGTTACCTCATGTTTAATGTAAGATGTTAAGTCTTCCATGAATGAGAACTTCTAACTACTAACTACTATGGAGCCTACTGCCTACCACTTACGGTTTTACCTCAAACCTTATAGTTTTATACAATTCGAACATCTCATTTTTCAACAATAACAAACCACAAAAAACAGAACCAAAAAATAACACACTGGAAAAGGGAAAAAGATCCACAACTAAAATAAAATACTACAAGAAAAAATATATAGCTCAACTTTTAGATGGCGAGATGAACTATAATGAGCGGTGCACACGCATATCTGTTTGAGTAGACAGATAAATTATCTGGGTAGTGCACACATGAATCCTGGGACCCAGGAAAGCGAATTGCAGCAAAGGGCAAGAAGCCTTTCTTCTTTGAACATACAATCTCAAAGATCCTCCGAATATCCTCGAAGTTCAGCAGGAGGAATTCCAGAGGATGGTCTCTGTTTAACACAGATTACATCTTGACCGCCACCAGCTAACCCCACAATTATGTGAGTTCCATAAGTTTGGATAAACCTGCAAAGTAAAACAAAATAAATATTCTAAAGCGATTGCAGGTCAGACTAGAAATTGGAAAGGGTTATGGACGCGTTGGCTATTTCTGACACTTCATTGAAGTCTAAAAACAAAGGAATTCTATCATGATGGAACCATTCATCTTCCGTAAGAAATTATCGAAAAGCTTAAAAACATTTGGTAACTAGGAAGGAAATTCTGTGGGATTGATGAGTGATGACTGATGCCCACATTCCTCATCTTGGAGCAGAAGAAAATAACCTACCATCCGCAACTACTTCAGCCAAACCTATTAAAATGCAAGTCACAACTCCCTTTTGTCTCCTTTTCTGTAAAATAAAACTGGGCAAGTTCTTTTATCTGCATGCCTTACATTGCCAAGTATACAAGTGCATGAATATCATAATGGAATCAAGATATAGATGCAGCCTTGTATTAATGTTATTGTGTCCACAATTATTTTGAATTTAGATGTGCATCTTTAAGAGGTACAAAAATAAGCATAATGCTTTGACATTCATTAGCATTTCCTTCAATTGTAATAAGGACTTGCTAATACGGGAAAAAAATTATTTAATATGTAAAAAATAAGCTACCTAGATAAGGATGCTGGATTCCAGTGAGAAGGAACAGACTTCTTAACTTTGTCTCGGAGTACTAGTGGAGTTGCTATTACGTGCAAATAGTACAATGAAATAAAATAACCTTCAAAAGCAAGGTGATTGGCATCTGCAGCATCATTCAACCAGGCACCACTTAAATCAAACATAGCATTGAAGTATCCTGAAGGTACTTTCCCTTGAACTGAAGATTTCTGATCAACTAACTCTGACATATGCAAGGAAATAATGAAATGACATGGACTCTCTTAGGTGTGCGAAGAAACTGTATCAAACAGTTTTCGCCTAGTTAGTTAACTCTGTGGTTTATGCGCGAGTTGTCTGATTGCAAATCTACCAGAGAGCATATCTAGGAATATCCTAATATACTTTGTAATTGTACATAAAACCCATTTATACAATATCAGGTTCGAGTTTAGAGAGATTATTACACACAAATTAAAGGTCTGCAACACCAACCAACGAACTTATTGCCCCTTCATCAATTCATCAATTTATTATATCCGATATATATATATATATATATATATATATATATATATACATACATACATACATATAAATGGAAGGGATTTATAAGTTCATTCGCTTTTTTAAAATTAATTAAAAATATTTTCAAATTTAAAATTGACATAAATTCATTGTTTTCTTTTTTAAATGAAGGAGAGCTGTATTGTCTGTCAAAGTTTTCTTCCTCATCTACTCTCTAAATTTCTCTCCCCTGTATTGAACTTGAGTCCAGTGCAGTTCATAATATAGTGATAAAGAAAGGGGGGGAAATATGATACGTACAACAGCAGAAACACTGCAACAAGCATATAAAGAGTGAAATAAAGATCGAGAACAATACAAATTAAAGATCTGCAACATACATTATAACGTTTGAGCTTAGAGAGATTATTGTTGGAACAAACAATCGAAACGAACACAATTAATCTCCTTCATCTCGATCCAAAAAGAAGTAAAAAATTGTTAAGTAATTGCAGTACCATATCAAACGCGCTCGCTCACCTGAAATCCAATAAGAAAAGTAAAAAGTAACTAAGGCAATAAAAAATAATCAATAAGATGAATTAATTAGAAACATATCAAACGCGCTCAAAGGTGTACAAATTGACCCTTTTTGAAATTAATTTGTATACTATTTTTTGTCAAAATATTTATATATATACAATTTACTACTAACTCCAATTTTTATAATTTCAAAAATATTTTTATATATTTTTAATTATTAATTTTTAAAATAATCAATTTGACTAAAAAAATTGTCAAAACTGAGTATTTAGTTTGAGACTGAGAAAGTATATAAAAGTAATAAATGTAAGAAAAAATGCAAATGGGAGGTAAATTGGTTGCCGCTTCTTCGACGAAAATTCATACAGGGAGTCAGCCATCAACTTCTTCGACGATGTTGTTCGTAAGGCTGAGGTATCATGGTGCTTCTATGATCCCCTACTATTCTCAACCCATGTAAATTGTCACACTCGAACAAATGAATCAAATAATAATCGTGATGCTTAATTTCCAGGTGTATGTACTGTGGGTGGTGCAAGTCTGAGTTGACGAAATTCATCACCCCTTCATGTTCTTGGAGACTCTGTATGGTTGCGTTAAGTACTTGAAGATTTGTTAGTTTCATGAGATCATTTACGTCACACTTGCTTGCATCAAAATTCCACAATAACTCCAACTCGTTGAGGCCATCAAATTTCAATTTCTTATTTACACCCTTAATACTATCAGGAACATAAAGATGCTTCAAACGTTTCATCTTCCATAACACATTCGGTATGATAACACCAACTGGATCATATACCCTTAAATCAAATGTTTCCCAAGTATCTCAAATCCCCTATACATGATGGCAACTCCTCCAATTCACAATATCTTAAACTTAAATACCGCAAGTGAATGAGTTCAGTCATTCCTTGAGGTAACCTTCTCTTTCTGAATTTATATCTGACGAGTTTCAAAACTCTAACTAGCTTAAAATCCTTTAGATTGTTTTTTCTTTTTTTAAGAAAATAAACATGCATTGAAGAATAAAAGTGCTTGATGTCCAACCATAAGTTGTTGTTGCTCAAGGGAAATGTCAAGGTTGTCTGCATCGCCATACATATATAATGCAAGTCTACGTACTTCCATACCAATAATCGAATGATATGATTCATTATGTGCATCTCGGAAATCAACGATCTTATGAATGTCTTCCTCTTTTCCCTTCGATAAACATAGGTCTCAAATAAGGTCTTGAAGGTGACATGACCGAACCTTTAACTATGGGACTGGTGAATATTTCCAATATTGTTCATCCATTGGTTTAAGTTGGATCGGGCTCCTCTGCCTGAGTTCAACCAAGTACCGTTCTGCAACATCTATAAGCATTTCTCATTTTGATTTTTGGATTGAAGGTGTCATACCTTCTGCGATCCATAGTAGGTACCGCCCTCTAGTCTCTATGTCCTCATCCTCCTTGAAAGTTTCCAAATAAAGGAATAGTTGTTTCAAACGAAAAGGTAAATCATCGTAGCTTAAACCTAAAATATGCCTTACTTCGTTGTAGTCAATTCCTTCTCCTCTAGTTAAGTTTGAAGTAATATCTTTCTTCACCCCCTCTTAACGAATTTTTGTTTTTTAAAATTCCTCCAAGGGCTGAGATGGCTAAAGGTTGACTTTGACATTGTTGAATCATATCCTTCCCCAGTTTTTCTTTCTTTGGTTCGACTCTAATTTCTATAAATAAAAAAAACAAATAAAAATCATGAGACAGATCCATTAGGATAATTAAAATTATTTCTTATTCATTGCAGCAATGAATTAAGAATAAGATGAAGGCACAACTTTGAAATTAACTTTCAAATTTCTTTGTTAACTTTATTCTTTTGGGTGCTGAATTATAGTTTGATTTCTTTCATACTTTATGGTAAAGTTGTTGGTTCTAACATATATCTAGTGTTTTAAATTCTTTAATTTGTTAGGAGTATAGTAAAGTTGTAGGCTCGTATTGAATAACTTCTCAGATATGATTAAGAGTATATCTAGTGTCCACTAGCTATTGTTACGATATACCCTTTTTCTGATTATATGTTATTTTGTTTGAAATGATTACTTTTTAAGTTTTTTGTATTATAATTTTTATTCTTATTTATAACAATTTTTAATTTTAATATATTTCAGTTGATTAGATCGTTTGATAAAAAAAATTTACTTACCACAAGTTTGCTTATGATATTTTAAATCAAACATGCTAAGGTTTTATCTTAGCAAATCGATTTTGACCAAATTAAAATAAAAATATTTTAATAATGACCAATTTGGAGTCCTTGTAATGACCACGAATTTCATTAAATATTGTAATTATAATTATTATATAATTAGCAATGAATTAAAAAAATTTGTACTAATTAATAGTGCATTAGATAATTAAATAGATATACTTGTGTATGTGTATATTTATTTAAAGCAATAAAGTAAGAGGGTATAATTAACTAAAGCAAATCTAATTGGATTATATTTTAAATCCAAATGAGTTGTTAAACTAGGTCAAAGGTATTAACCTAGTAGCCCATGTAATTAATTTAATTACTAGCTCATGTAATTAATTTAACAAGCCCAATGCTTATTTTAATTAAAGGTAGCATAGTTATTTAAATGCTAGCCTAATGTGTTATATAAATTGAGCCCAAACAATTTAATTGAATGAGCCCAATAGAATTTATTCCCAAGCCCAATGTGGAGTCCAAATGAGGTCAAAGCTTTGGTCAATATAGATATATATAAGTATATATATATAGATGTATATATGTATATTTTAGCATTAAAATTAAATCAAAAATGGGGGATTTAAATCCCATTTTTGCTGAGATTTTTGAGGGACCCACTTGGATTGCTTGATTTCCTAGTTGCTTCTAAATTACTCCAAGATGTGGTGGTTGAACTACCCTAGTCAATCACATGGTCATTTAATGGAATAGTAATCCCAATTAGGCTTTATTTTCACCAACATAGCTTGATTAGTGAATTGATGCTAGATTAGTAGATGACTATAAATAGAATGCTCTACACACTTGTTTTGGTTGTTAGTTCATTTGTTAGCCATTTTCTAGAGAAAAAGATAGAGAGAGCATTTGTTAGAGAATACACTTGTGAGTTGTGAAAAAAGCTAGAGAAGGTCTTGGTGAATGTCCTCAAGCTACACAACATACTTCGGTAGAAAGAGAAGAAGAGCAAACAAAATCCAAAGGTTTAAAAGTGCTCTAAATATCTCCTTTTTTCATTTTTGTAGTCTAGATAGCTTTTGATCAGTTAAAATCTATTTTTAACCGATCAAAACTCGTTTTGATGATCTAAATGTATTTATCTATGTAATATATGTATATTCATAGATCTATGTGTTCATAACATGTTTTAGTATGTGAGAAATGTATAAAAGTTGTAGAAAAGTTCATAATAAGATTCACCGGTAAAACCCTAACGATACATGTTATGTTTAATGTTGTATTTTGAAATGTACAAGTTAAATACTTGATTTATATAGCTAGAAAGTTTTATGAGTGAGTTATAAAGCCAACACAACTTGAATCTCACAAAAATGTGGAATAACGAAGAAGTTATGGATTTTACCGCAAAGGATGTTGTTTTTAAAACTCTAAGTGGTTCGATCTGTAAATTTCGTGTATAACGTTTTCAAAAAGACGATCGAACCATGAAATATTATAAAACAAGAGGTTAGGAACACATCAACACTGATTTGGATGTGTAAATATCATTTTATCAATGTTAGAACCAAATAGATCAAAATAAGAAAATTAGGGTTTTAAAAATCAGTGTGCGGTGAAACACACTGTAACGAAAAATTTTGCACTACCGCCACAGCGGTGAAGCATTCTGTTTGAAAAAAATAATAACTCCGAACTGGGTCGAGCCGGGTCAGCCGGGTCGGGTCGGGTCAGGTTCGGGTCAGAAAATGAAAAATGTTCCAAAAGTCATTTTAGTATTTTTGGACTTAATAAATATATTTTTAAATATATATATAATTGATTTAATGATTTAAAGGTGTATAAATATTATTATTGAAATAATAATATAATGAAGGTAATAAAATATTATTAAATAAATAATAATATTAGAAAATTATTAAAATATTATTAAGTGTATAATAATATTATAAAGTCAATAAAATATTATTAAATGATTAATAATATTAGAATTCAAATAAACTATTATTAAATGATTAAAATATTATTAAATGATTAATAATATTAGATACTTAATAAAATATTATTAAATGATTAATAATATTAGATAATGATTTAAAATATTATTAAATGTGTAATAATATTATATACTTAATAAAATATTATTAAATGATTATTAATATTAGATAATGATTTAAAATATTATTAAATGTGTAATAATATTATATACTTAATAAAATATTATTAAACGATTAATAATATTAGATAATGATTAAAATATTATTAAATGATTAATAATATTATATACTTAATAAAATATTATTAAATGATTAATAATATTAGAAGTCTAATAAAATATTATTAAATAATTAATAATATTAGATAGTTAATAAAATATTATTAAATGATTAATAATATTAGTTAATCTTAAAAGATTTATAAGGTATTATTAAATGATGAATAATACTACAATGTTAATAAAATCATATTAAATTGTTAATAAGATTAGACAATTGCATGAACTATATTAAATAGTTAATTTAGGTTCTTTGTGTTTGAAATATTATCGAGTAGTGATAATATTTCCTAAGTGTTTAATTACCCATAATTAATAAATTATGTGGTTCGTAAGGTTTATAAATGTCATTATACTTACAAGTATATGATACTACTTTAAGATCAAACTGATTTAATTGTTAGGTCCGTTCAAGGATTGTTAAATTAAGTTGGTTAGCCGTAGACAACGCACGAGGCAAGTTTTCTACCCCTTAACTTGTATTTACTATTGCAGATATTCTTCAACCGTATATACATTTCAATTATTATTGAGCAAGTATTCTACACTCATAGTTATTTGACAGACCTTTGAGTGAACTAATTATCAAAAATTACTTCACATCGTTATTGATTATTGTATTCGCACATAGTGCTTTTACAACTGTTTAAGAAATGTCTAAGCTAATTGTTTCGGCTAGACAAATGCATGTTTAAATTCATTAAATTGAATATTATAAAAGCCTATCCAAACCATTGGTTGGTGCGGATTCTTACAGTAAGACTGAGAAAGAACAACCCTAGTTAAAGGGGAATTTTTATTTGTCGGGAAATCGAAAGCGCGCAAGAAATCTAAATATGATGCATATACATAGGACATGAGATGACTAATCCCCTCAAGTGTCCCGTTATTTTTAACAAGGAGTCAGACATTGTATGTCTGTTTTACCTTAGTAGCAGTTCACGGTCATTAAAGACCACTCAGCAGTAAAGAGTTAATCCAATCTTTTATTGAACATTGATTCTTGATATCTTTCGCAATTGTTATTGTTGAAAACCCTGAAGTTATTTCCCTTCATCATGATATATCTTATGATTGTTGTTTATAAACTTGTTGAGCCATTTAGTTGCTCATTCTTGTTATATCATGACTATATTTCAGCCAATCCCGAAAGCTTTAAATCGGACAAAGGCAAGGGGAAAGCGAATGCTTAGTTTTAGTAGATGCATGCTAGTTTAAATTACTGTTATGTAATTACTGTTGTAAATCTTTTGTATTTTCCTTAAGATATGTAATGTTACGATTAAGGTTAATAGACCTTGGGAAGTGTAGCATTTTGAGAAGGAACCTTTTGTATTATTCCGCGTAGTTTGAATACAATTTATGTATTTCATTGTTGTTAAGTATTGTACAGTGAGAAGTGTTCTTGCCTCACTGCCGACCGCCTGACAGCCAAAACGGCGTCGCTCCAGCTGCGTCTATTTCTCATATATGCGCATGGTACGCAGCTCAGCTTTTCCGGATAATTACAATTCTGCCACCGGTCGCCACTTTCTCCTTATTTACCAAATTGCCACTCGATGCTGATTATTTACCAAAATGCCATCAGCCTCTTCTAGAATTTACAGAAATGTCATCCAAGATTATTTTTCTACAAAATAAAATATAAAATAATTAAAAATAAATAAAAATAATAAAAACACATAATAACACATAAATTACCTAAAATGCTAAAAATACTTAAAAACTCACAAATAATTAAGCATAAAAATACCTAATAAATAGATATAAAATCGACTTATCAACCATTGATGAATGTTGTCGGCAATTTATCTAGGCAAAATTGATACGGATTTATTTCAAATCAAAAAGCCTAAAATGATACATCAAAACCTTCAACCATTTTACAATCTCGGCTCAACTCAACTAGCTTAAGCATGGCTCGTACTTAAGCTCAACACGTTTATGAACGAGACGAGTTCGTAGACAAAATTTTAGGCTCGTTTAAAGCCCGAACCGACTCGGCTCATTTAACTTCTAGATGAGCTCGAGTTTGCAAGCCAAAACTCGGCTCGACTCATTTACAACCTATAAAACTTTAACTAAAAAAGTGATACCTAATCTTTACATCTTTTTCTTATCTTATGAAATAACAACAATGTCATGAATGTAATTTATTTGTATTTGGACAATATCTCTTAAAAATGAAGGTGTTGTGAAAAATAATAATGAAGTACAATTAGTAATTAGAACCAAGTGGACCAATTTTGATTGAAACCAGTCCCAAGCGAAAATTAATATTTCAAACTAACCAAATTAATGATACAAGTCTGATAGCCCGCAGCTCAATTAGTATAACATTTTTCATCAACATTTAATAATTTTTTTATTAACACTATATAATGTTAATAATTTAAATCAATATATTCTACCACAATTAAATTTTTTTTAATTATTTTTAGTATTGTGTGATTGAAAATTATAAATAATTGTCAAGAATGAACTTTTCATATTTCTACATCCAGAATTAAGAGAAATTAATTACATTTATTTGATTAAAAAACATATAAATTTTAGTAGTTCAAGAACAAAATTTTCATATTTTTTCTCCATAATTCAATTGAAAGTAATTGTAATTATTAGTTACCGTATTAAATATAATAATGACCGTACGAATTAATTCATCAATTAGAATGAGTTTATTAATTTTATTAATAAATTAATTTGGATAATTATTCAATTGATTTTTGTCCTTCCTTGATATCTAAGGTATTGATATGTTAAAGATCTTTAATTTGTGTTCTGTTTAAAAATAAATTAATTAAATTTGGTTCACTTTTTATAAATGCCATTATTAATTATACTTTTAACAATATAATTATTTATGATAATTTATTATGTCGTTAATTGTTTATAATAAATTTTATTTTATTATTTCTTTTCCGCGAAATCTAATTGGAAGCTGGAAATGTAATAATGCAGCGTGACTATTAGTATGTAATAATGCAGCATGAGCAAAAATTGAGGGTGAAAAAATTTTGTCATTACGATCAATAAATCTTTTTCAATGTTTGACATAATAAGTTTGATTAGAATGACAGTTTTAACATAATCGCGTTTTTTTTATATATCGATTTTTTTTTCTAACTCTTCTAAAAAATCACGATTTCAATAAATAAAAGAATGAACAAAAATATACTAAGACAAGAATGCCCGCATCCATATATATATGCTTAGGTGTTGTTTGATTGTATTTTAATGGATCTTAACAACTTACCTCTTAATACATCTTAATAACTCATAATTTTGTATTAAGAGGTCATCTGAATGGTTTAGACTCATATTTGTATCTTAACTATTTAGAGGGCCTCATAATATAAAAATATGGGTTGTTAAAATCCATTAAGAGGTTGACTGTTAAGATGCAATCAAACACGACCTTAGTTAGTTAAAGATATTTTGATTATTATATTTTATTTTATTCTATTTTAATATAATTTTGAAATAATATATCAAACGCATGAATAAAATATTTGATTCCGATTATAACTATCATTACAATCCGTCCTAAAATAATTTTGTACACGTACTACTTACCTACGTACTCCTAAAGTCATTGAAAATGGACAAGGAAAAAAAGAAAAAAACTCACTACACAGGACGGACAGCAGGATAGATGTCTAGTCTGTTGTCAATACGACGACAAAGCTGGTTTTTCTATATTTTTAATATTATACATTGAATTTTCTCATATATATTAATAATCTATCACCTACAATTATGATCTTGTTAGGTGTTAATTATTCTATATTTTTTTATTCAAAAGCAAGCTCTGATGTGCTTTAATAAGATGGCTGGGCTGCTGTATCATCCATCCATCAAGCAACTATTTTGTTTTATTTTTGTTAGAAAATAATTAAGTAGACCGTGCAGCTTTCCATACTAATTATTTAAGTTGACAATCGCATGGAGGAGACAAAGTCAAGCTTTTGTTGTGACTGTGTGAGAGTACATGATCACTGACCGACACAAGGCGGCTGTTTGGTCAATCCCCGATCGAACAATCAAAGACCGGGAAAAAAATAATTAAAGGCGGCTGTTTATATTCTTTCCACCTAAGTTATTTCCACATGCGAAGCATGGTGATGATTAAGGCTGCAAACGAGTCGAATCGATCCGAATTTTAAACTGTTCGGATTCGACTCGTAAAGTTAAATTCGTACTCAGATTCAAAATATATTTGAAAAACTTTACTCAGATTCGACTCGACTCGACTCGAATTTTCGTTACTCGAATTCGATTCGACTCAGATCGAATTATATTCAAACTACTTGAGAATTTTAAATTCAAGCTCGAATTCGAGTTTTCACATAGTAACTAGTTTTATAATACATATAATTATTAATTGAACTTATTATTTTACTTAAAAATAAAAAAATATAATTAAAATTACATTTTAAATATATAAAATTATAATTAAAATTACAAATAATAACTAATTATTTAAAATTTGTTTAATTGTGTATATATTATAAGAAAATGTATTGAGTATTTATTCAAATATGTAGTAATCAATCGTGTATTAGATCATGATTAAAAATTCGAGTAGTTTGAATCTTAAACGAGTCGAGTATAACATTATTCAGATTCTACTCGTATTTTTATTCGAACTATTTTTTGTGCTCAGATTTGAATCATATTAATAACGAATTCGAGTCTCACTCACATTTTTTCGAGTCGAGTCCGAATCGAGCTCGAACTGTTTGGTTCGATTTGCAGCCCTAGTGATAGTGGGGTAAAAAAAAAGGAGTAAACCAAAAAAGTATTTTCTAGCATGTGACCTTTCAAGGTCGAGAGCTCTTCATAGTTTATTTTTTAGAGAATTTGATATTTTTATATTATTTTTTGATATTTTTATACGATAAATTTTATATGTATAATTTATAATAACGATTAATTGTCGTTATATATTTATAGCGATATTTTTATTAAATTAATCGTATAAAAATATCAAAAAATAATACGAAAATATCAATAATTTATTTTTTTTAATTATTTGCTTCTTCACCCCCACTTCTCTCTTTCTTAGTTTGTTATCAGCCGATTGTCTCTTCTATTTCTGAAGGATGTCTAAACCTGATTTTCTAAAGATCTAATCATGTTTTTCAAACAAGTTTTTTAACAAATCAGTTCGATTAAAACGGTTTTACATGGTCTATGAACATGTTTACTGATTAATTTTGAAAAATAAATAATTTCTTTTAAAAACTATCTCTGATAATTTTTTACTTATACATTTAGATTTACGAATTAGCTTTTAGTTTTGAGAAAAAGTTTTTGTTTTTGTGTTTGAGAGAAACCCACTATAAATCTGTGAAGAGTTTTGGTTAAAGTCGGAAGATTCAGCTTTAGATCTTTTACAAATCGATTTCGGCTTTAGCTTTAAAGATTTTTAATTTGTATTTTGTTTTAAAAAAAATAAATTTAATTTAATTCACTTTTTATAAATGTTACTATTAGTTATACTTTTAAAGATATAATTATTTGTCTTAATTTATTACGTCGTTAATTATTTATAATGAATTTTAATTTAGTCTTTCTTTTTCACGAAATCTAATTGAAAGCTGGAAAGTATGTAATAATGCAGCATGACTTAATTGAAATTGAAACATAAGGTGCAGGTGGGTTCCATTTGACAAAATCACGTGTGGTGGCAATTGATTGAAAATGAATTGCAAGCTGGCTGTAAATAATAATGCAGCATGACTGACTCGCTGGACTTGGAAAAAGACGGTCAACCCCAATCGGTCTTTTTAGTCTTCTCTACAATTACTTTGTAACGCGTTACGGAGCAATAAAAAAAATTGATTCACTTTTTATGAATTATAAGCTATATTTTTAACGATATAATTATTATATCGTTAATTATTTTGAATAATTTTTATATTATTTTAAAAATAATATTTATATGGCTAAAATATATATTAGAAAAAAATTAAAAAAGATTGGTATAATGGGAAATCCTAATCCGAAAGAAATTAATTTGTTGGTACGTAGTATACTTCTTTTATACTTAAACCTTTTTGTTTTCTATCTTTTTTTTCCACGAAATCTAATTGGAAGCTGGAAAGTAGTATGCAGCATGAGTAGCTGGAAAGTAAGTAGTAAATTAATAATGCAGCATTATTTTTATCATTTTAAATTATAAAATTATTATTAAAATTTTCCATTCCCTATAGTTGTAAAATTAATGCAGCACGACGCGCTCGCTCGCCTGACTAAGTCTTCTACAATTACTTTGAAACAACCAAGCAATGTTATTGGACCAAAATTTAAACTCCTCCTTCTATCCCTAGGTCTTAATTTTATCTATCTATCTATCTTGTTTCAAGATATATCAATGGCAGAGGCGGTGGTCTCTTTTGCTGTGGAAAGGCTCGGAGATTTGTTGATCTCTGAACCTAAATTCTTATCTGGAGTGAGTGACAACGTCTTGGAAATTCAACGCAAGCTCAAGGAGATGCAGAATTTCTTAAAAGATGCGGACAACAAAAGAGGGAACCAAGAAGTCGGCAGATGGGTAGCTGAGATTAGAGATCTTGCTCTACAAACAGAAGATGTCCTCGAAACGTATGCAGTAAAAGTTGCATCAAGGAGAGAAGGGGGGCACATCAAGAAAATTATGAGAAGATTTGCTTGTATAATTGGTGAGTGTATGACACTTCATAAGCTTGGTGCGGAAATTGGGACTATTCAAGCTAAGATCACAAATCTCGCTACAAGTCGACAAACTTTTGGTATACAAGCATTGGACGATCATCAAGAAGAAAGCTCAAAAGCGGAAGAGGAGAGACAACGACAAGTAAGGATCTCTTATGCCCATTTAATTGAAAAGGATTTTGTTGGAATGGAGGAGGAAATAAAAGAATTGGTTTTACATTTGAAAAACAAGGACAGAGGCTATGAAGTTGTTTCCGTATGGGGGATGGGCGGGCAAGGAAAGACCACTCTTGTTAGAAAATTATACAATCACACAGACGTTCGATCCTATTTTCAAGCCTTTGCATGGGTTTGCATCACCCAAAAATTGGAAAGACAAAGAGTCTTGCAAGATATCCTTCAAGGACTTCTCCCGACGAAGAGCAAGGATGAGATCAGGGGATTGGGAGATGCAGAATTGGTCCAGCAGCTCTACGAGACCCAGAAAGAGTTCAAGTGTCTAGTCGTGATAGATGACATTTGGTCAGTAGATGACTGGGAAACGCTAAAACAAGCCTTTCCAATTGAAGAGACAACTGGTAGCAAAGTATTGCTTACAACTCGTAACGAAGCAATGGCAAACATTGGATTTCCATATAAGCTTCGTTCTCTGAGCGACGAGGAAGGTTGGATGCTACTTGTCAAGAAAGCGTTTCCCGAAAAAGATGATACTACAGGTCAGTTTCCTCTTCTTCTTTTTGACTTCTTGTTAATGTAATTGTTGAAATAATCTTAAAAACTTGCCATAAAGTTGATAAATTATTGAAAGAAAGAAAGAAAAAATTACGCATCCATTTCAAAGTATTTATGATCAAGTTTAATTCTTTAAAGTCAATTTAAAATATTTTTTAATTTAAAAATGTTATAATTTAATTAACTTTTGAATAAAAAAAGTTTTATAATTAATAATACTATTTAGATAACTACAACTTTCAAAATTGTATTCTCTAAAATTAAATCAATTAATATCATTTTTTATAATTTTAAAATATATCGAATGTATAGTAGAAAGTATATTTTAAAACTGATGAAGTATTTGAATTTACTTATTTGCGGTTGAATTTACAAGTTCATTCGAATCATTCAGATTTCAAAATTTTGAAGGGAAAAAAATCCCAACATTTGACTTAAACTACTTGTTAAAATTTAAAAAGCTAATACGAGGTCATTTTGGGATGAATACAAATGCTATATTTGAGCTCTGCATATTCATGCTATCTATTACTATATATAACAACAAGGCAAATAGAGATTTTATCCGAATTAATTGAGTCAATTTGATTGATTGTCGAGTTAATATCAAGTAATTAATTAATCTGTCTTCACCTCTGTTAATATAACGTATGTCATATTCATAATATATCAAGCTTTTTATATCTTTTATTTTATTATTCCAACGGTCATTCATATATTAAATTTTTTAATATACCTACAACGACTCTTTAATATCTTCCACACTAGTATTATTGACTCGTGCCTTGCACATTTAAGTAGCCAAATGAAAGAAATTTTACCATTATTTTAGGAATTTTGTACCAAAAGGGTATTCTTCTTATTATTTTATAAGCAAAAGTTTCCCTCTGTTTACCCCCCTCTCCCTTACTAGCTTTTTAAAAGTAATCCCTTATATTTCTAATTAAGTTAATTAGATGAAGGTTCAATATTATATCATATGAGTGTTTTTATGTTAATTAAATCAAATTATTATTTTTTTTAAATTCAATAACATGTCTATTTTCATTTTTAAGTTGTTTTTAATAAAATAAAATGACTAGTATATTTTTAAGTCATTTTTAGTTAGTTTTTAATTTAACTAAAATATTTAATATGATAATAGTAATAATCATAAATAAATAACAATATTTATTGTCAAATGTGAGGCAACGGGAATTTGGTTAGTTTAACGTACTAACACAAACATAGGGATTAAATAACGTTTTAATCCAAACAAAGGAATAAACCATGAATTAACAAGGAAGATAGAGAATTCTCCAAAAGAAATAATAAATATATTACCAAGAATTAAAATGAATTGTTTTAATAAAAAGACTCAATACAACCTATATTATATTATTTAAGAACGAATTTTTATTATGCGAGAGATCAAAACTCCATATCTTTTTTTCTCAAAAAATAATCTGAAAAATAAGTGAGAAAAATACCAATACCTTCCAGTTTACTTGTATGACTAAGAAATTTTCAAAAATAACAAAATCAATAATTTCAATATTTTCAAACAGTGGAACTATTTCATTATCAATTTTTTATTTTTTTTTGAAGTATCGTCATCCTTAGATATCACAAAAATTTCTATGCTCACTTCGATTAATAGGTGACTCGTCAAGAATTTGAAATCCTTCAACAGTGTTAATTAATTTTAATCTCAAGTTGACTTTGTTCCAAAATAAAACTCTCGTCAACTTCTAAAATTGGATTTTTATCAATCATAACCTCTAGAGTAATAATAGGTATGTCCAAATCATAATTTAACTTTTTAAAATTTACTTGATCATCAATAGTCACGTTTGCTTTAGATTCTCTATAAGTGTTCAAAAATTACTTGTATATCAACGACCTTCTCTGGCGCGCCAACTGAAACCTTGACTTTGATTTAATTAGTGGTATCTCAATGGACTTTTTAGACCTACGAGCATGTAAAATGGTTGAAAACTTTGATGCATATATATATCATGTTAATTAGCTTCTCGTGATCCGGAATAAATCCATATCGATTATGTCTTGATAAATTGTTGACAACATTTGTCAATTGTGTTTAGTTATGTTCTATACCACCAACTCGACGAGTCAAATCATCTAATGACTGTTATGACACATAAGCTCCATGATTGCCATGGGACTATGTTTCATTTACTCTCTCTGTCTTCCAATGATATAAATTCGGACTCTGGATACTAATTAACACAACGGAAATTTGGTTAGTTTAACGTATTAACAAGATAACTTTCTAATGTTGACTAAAAAATAAATCTAGACAAAATCTTGAATTAACAATTCTCCAAGAGAAATAATAAATATATTATCAAGAATTAAAATAAACTGTATTAATAAAAAGTCTCAAGATAACCTATATTTATAAGCCTACCTTCTTACATCTACTCTGGGAAAAAAAAACAAATAACTATTAATTACCATTCCTACGACTAATTGGAAACTTTCCTAATTATATTTATTTGAAAAATGAAACTATTAAATTAAAAATAATTCTAAATCTAAATCTACTAGATTTTTATAAATAAGAAATAAAAATAAATCAAATAAACTAAAACTCTATAATTATAAAATATATGAAAAATCCTAATCTTTACTAATATTTTTCAATGAATCAATTGACGCAGCGGGAAGTTGGTTAGTTGAATGTATTAACTCAATAGTGGGGATTGGATAACGTTCTAATGTCGACGAAGGAATAAATTTTGATAAAATCTTGAATTAACAAGGAAGATAGAGAATTCTATAAAGGAAACAATAAATAAATTATCAAGAATTAAATTGAATTGTATTTCTAAAAAGTCTTAAGACAACCTATATTTATAGGCTTAGGTACCTTCTGTGACGCCCCCAAATCTAGGCCCACACAGCCCAAACTTGAGTCGTCAAAAGACTACAACAAAATTATTACAACAAAGCACAACGTACAACAATACCGTGTATAATAATACACAACTAAGTATTCACTATTATTGCCACACTATTTTACAACACGTGAAGACTATAATATATATCCCTCGGACTCCCACTCCATTCCCCGGCTAGACCCAGCTACGTTCTCATATCCTGTTGAAAAATAATGGAACAAAAGAAAGGGTGAGCTCAAATAGCCCAGTAAGAAATATCATGACTAAGATAATGACGAATAAATTATCATTAGCCTTCAACAGTTGAGTTCTTGATAGAATACAATAGACTACAAGGTTTATATCAAAAACTGTAGTTAAATTCTTAAACAACGTTCAGATCAATAATAGCAGCGGAATGATCAATCTATTAGAAGAATAATGCAGACTATAATGTCCACTCGCTTCTCTTTTTTGTAAAAATATCATCAACTTTTATCATCTGAAATACCATTAGTCATGATAATAAAAATTCACAGTTCCTGATCATAATCATGCAGATCAACAGTTCATCTTTGCACTACGGGCCAAAGACATTCAATATAACACCAACGGTCATGATTATACCAGATTCAGCCTTTGGTCATAATCATACCAATCAACAGTTCATCTTTGCACTACGGGCCAAAGACATTCAATATAACACAAACGGTCATGATTATACCAGATTCAGCCTTTGGTCATAATCATATCAATCAACAGCTCATCTTTGCACTACGGGCCAAAGAGAACATTCACCACGTGCCATAAAAGACACCGAACAGATGTATCGCCTTTAACCTAGTATATCGCCTTTAACCTATCATCTGTTCAACAATTATATCACATATGTGCCCCCGGCCACAGATATTCACAACAGCTTGATTCTTGATGATTAATATAAATAACAGTGATACAAATGATGAACAGAAGAACAGGATAAACAATAGGTATCGGAAGTTTACTTTGTGCAGATTCAAATAATGTCCAAATTGCCAACATGATGTGAAGTGAAATTTAAAAATGATATTCAAGCTCCACAGTTCAGAATAACGATTACAGTTCGATAGAAATGTTCAGAAAATAGGAAGGTTCAGTTGAAATAATGAAATTCAACTATTATGGAACATATAATATTTTCAGGAATTATAGAACCAATAGTTCCATAATAAGTTTCGATTCAGGAGTATGAAAGAAAATAATATCCCTTACCGTATCAAGTTCAAGAGTGTAAAAAAAATGACATTTCTTACCTTAACACGTGACTGGATATTGATTTAAATGAGATTGATCAACCTATATATTTATAATAAAATTAGTAATTACAACATGTAAACTTCAAAGTGTATGATAACTCATATATTATGAACTATCAAAATTATATATATTTAACATAATTTTTGTAGTATAAAATACCAACTTTTAAAATAGTTTTAAAAATAATATTTCAAAATAAATCTTCCAAAGAAAGCTTTTAAAAATGAATCTTCTCAAAGAAGAGTCTTCTAAAGGAAGATTTGTGAATACCGTGAAAAATAGGAATTTATAAAATTACTACTCTTTAATAAAAGACTTACTTGAAAAATTCCTGCACTCATTTTGGCTTTCAAACACTCAAAATAGCCTTACTATTCTCAGAGAAAACTCATAAAATTCTTATAGAAAAATTTTATGTTTTAGGTGTGATTTTTCTATTCAGCTGAACAAGCTATTTATAGGAGAAAAGAGGTTACTATGCGTGGTAGGTGAACTAAAAAAAAATTCAGCAGAGGCTGCGCAAACGTTTTTAAAAATTTTCAATACTTGCACAGTAACTTTGCACAGTAACTTTAAAATTTTCAAAAAGTGAACAGTAATGAACAGTAACTTTTGTCGGTAGATGAACAGTAACTTCCCCCCGAGATGAACAGTGACTTCCGTCAGTGAATAGTAACTTTTCCGGGAATGAATAGTAAATTCCGGGAGTGAATAGTAACTTTTGAAAAATAAAAATTTTTATTTTTCCTGTGGGTCCAACATATAAAATAAAATAATGCTACAACAATAATGTAATAAATACGTTACAGATTATTATTAATTTAATAATATAAATTACGGTATATTTGCAACTGTGACAATTATTAGGTTCAATAATTTTAAAAAAAACAGTGCAGCAACAATTATTGAGTCAATGATATGAAATACAGTGTAATGACAATTATTGAATCAATAATGCAAAATACTGTGTAGCAACAATAATTGAATTGATAATATAAAATATTATGTAGTGACAATTATCGATGAAATGATGCGTAACAGTTACGGTGTCAATAATATGAGACACTGTGCAATACCGTGTGCTACTGTAGAGTACCGCATGCTACAGTAAAATACCATAAATTACCGTATGCTACTATTCTTTTATCACCGGTATTTTAACAGTTAACACCGTTGACTATTTTTATTTAAAAAGGTTACTTCTGTCGTTTTCTATATCCGACAAATATTCCGTTGTGGGGTCCACCAATAATTAGTAATTTCGGCGCCGTCGTACGGCCCGAATATTCCCCGACAAAACGAATATTGTCCGACAAAATAAAATTTACACATAACATCCTTAACTTTCAATTTCGTTAATTTAACCATTTACTGTTTCAGGAAAAATATATATGAAGAAAAATTAATTTTTATATTTCATAAAATTCGGGGTCTTACACCTTCCTACATCTACTAGAAAACGATAACAAATAACTACTAATTAACTTTCCTATATATGACTAATTGGAAACATTCCTAACCAAATTTATTTGAAAAAGGAAATTATTAAATTAGAAATAGTACTAAATGTGCCTAAATAAAAAATAAAAATATATCAAATAAACTAAAACTCCATAAATGATAAAATTTTATATGAAAATCCTAATTTTCATTGTATCAATATGTAAAGAAACCTCATCAATAGTTAACTTTGGTTAGAAAGTTGATAAAATTTTTGTTATTGTTGGTACCTTTGTGAGACATCATTGGCTCAATTGGAAAAAAAACAAACGAAATTTCAAAGATTTTCTTGAAACAAAGAGTAAAGTTCGCTGATTTTTTGGTGATCATCTTATTTTATATATGGGTAGCCCCTCAAAAAAGTAATCTAAAACTAAAAATATACATCTAATTTTGGAACTGTTTGTGGAAGGTATTTATAACTATTTTATGACAAATAATATTTATCTACATATTTTGGTTATTTTGTATAACATTTATCTTGATCTGTCCATGAGTTCACGTATACCAAAACCGAACAAAAAATAACTTCATGTTAGCACTTAACACTTTAACACTATTTTGGTGATTTAGTGAAACGAAAGTTTCACAGTTGTTCGCCATTCTTCTTAACATTCTGTCACAAAGATGTCAATAAATAAAGAAAAACTCATAGATAAATTTATTGTCGAAGGAAAAAAAGTTATGCCTTCATCTTATTCCTAATTCGTTGTTGCAAAGAATAAGAAAACTCACAGATAAATTTATTGTCAAAGGAAAAAAAGTTGTGCCTTCATCTTATTCCTAATTCGTTGTTACAAAGAATAAGAAATGATTCTAATTATCCTAATGGATTTGTCTCATGATTTTTAATTTTTATTTGTTTCTATTTTAATTTTTTGCAGAAATTAGAGTCAAGCCAGAGAAAGAAAAATTAGGGAGGGATATGGTTCAACAATGTCAAGGTCTACCTTTAGCCATCTCATCTCTTGGAGGGCTTTTGAAAAACAAAAAATCATCAAGGGAATGGGAGATGGTGAGCAAAGATATTGCTTCAAACTTAAATAGAGAAGGAAGTAAATACGGTGGAGTAATGCATATTTTAGGTTTAAGCTATAATGATCTACCTTTTCTTTTGAAACAACTATTCCTTTATTTTAGAACTTTTAAGGAGGATGAGGAGATAAAGACTAACACGTTGTACCTATTATGGATTGCTGAAGGTATGATACCTTCAGTCCAAAAAGCAAAAGGAGAAATGCTTATAGATGTTGCAGAACGGTACTTGGTTGAACTCGCGCAGAGGAGCCTGGTCCAACTCAAGCCAACGGATGAACAAACTTTGGATGAATGGAGAGGACTAGGGTTCCCATGGATGAAGATTCATTCATGCCACCTTCATGACCTTATTCGAGACATATGCTTGTCGAAGGGAAAAGAGGAAGACATTTTCAAGGTCATTGATTTTCGATATGCACATAATAAATCATATCATTTGGTTATTGGTGCAGAAGAACGTAGACTTGCAATATATGGATATGACAAGGCGGATAACCTTGACATTACCTTAGAGCAACAACATATGGCTAGACAACTTCGATCACTTTTATTCTTTGAGACAAATTTAAATTTTGAAAAAAAAATACACAATCTCAAGTATTTTAAGCTGGTTAGAGTTTTGAAACTCGACGGATTGAAGTTCACAAAGCGAGAGTTATCTCGAGTAATAACTGAACTCATTCACTTGAGGTATTTGAGTTTACATGATTGTAAATTAAAGGAGTTGCCATCATGTATAGGGGACTTGAGATACTTGGAAACCCTTGATTTATGGTGTGGTTGGCAAGTTAATCCTACAATAGTACCGAATGTGTTATGGAAGATGAAACGTTTGAAGCATCTGTATCTTCCTGTGCGAATTGGGATCGTAGATGAGAAATTGAGATTTGATGGCTTGAACGAGTTGGAGTTATTACATAATTTTGATGCGAGCAAGTGTGACGCAAATGATCTCATGAAACTAACCAATCTTCAAGTACTTCTTAACCCAAAGACACGTAGTGTCCAGGAACAAGAAGGGGTGATGAATTTCCTCAATTCAGACTTGCACCGCCTACGATACGCATCCCTTGGAATTGAGCAGAGGTATGATTTGATTCAATTGTTACAGTGTCAGAATCTGAATGAGTTAACTATATGGCAGGATGATAGATGCAATTACATGATACCTCAACTGTACGAACAACCACATCTCTCTCAAAGCCTCACTTCTATAAGTTTATTTTGTTGTAATTTTGAGGAAGAGGCAATGGTGTTACTAGAGAAGCTTCCCAACCTACAAATACTCAAAATACTCAAATTTAATCGTTATTCGTTTGTGGGGAATGAATTTGTATGTAGTGCAAACAGTTTTCCTCAACTCATACATCTATTTCTTTGGGGATTGGATAACTTAGAAAAGTGGAGGGTGGATGAAGGAGCCATGCCAAATCTTTCTAAATTACTGATTGGTAAATGTAAGAGATTGGAGATGGTTCCAGAGAGATTGAAATTTCTCACGTCCCTTCGAGAATTAACAATTTGGACGATGCCTAAAGCATTCCCTGACAGGGTTCAAGTGATGGATGGTGTAGAAGGAGAAGACTTTCACAAAGTCCGTCACATCCCTTCCATTTCAATTCGTGGCTAAGATGAATTTATGAAGGCATTTGGGTAACTGCAGAAGCCTTAATTAATTACTTTCGTCCCTTTAATTTTGGTAACTTAATTGTATCTCATCTTAATTACTTCTTTTATTATTGGCTTTCAGGCGAAGCCATCCCATCGATCCGATCCTCGGTACTCAGGTTAATTAACAAGTTCTGACGTGTTTTAGGAGATGGATGAATTAATTCAGGACAATTTGTTGGTTTCGCTTGTTGCATGGTGTTGCCATTTGTGTGTGTAATAATCTCTCTAAACTACAAACCTGATATTGTATACATAATGTTGCACATCTTTAATTAATTTGTCTTCTCTTTAATTAAAATTTATAATTTCGGTTTTTTATATGCTTAATTGGCCGCTAAGTATTATCGATCCAGTTGCATTATATTTTCTTTTCCCTTTCTTTCTACGTCATTTATCACGGTATATATCAACTCCATTGGACTGAATTTCAATTACTAAGTACGGAAACTAAGGAATTTATGAGAAGGAGAACAGTGGATATATAGAGGTTAATTTAAAGAGAAAATAATAAAGAAGAAAACTTTTAGAGATAATACAAATTTCATTTATTTAAAAAAGAAAACTATGAATTTAGAATGTCAATGTGGAGGAGTTTGAAAACTGCTTAAATGGACTTTAAAAAGTCATTAATAACCTTATATTTTGAAATAGATGGATTATTTTAATTTTATTTTTAAAAAAAAAACTTCTTTTATTATATTTGGAATAATGCTTCCTGGCATGGTTATAATTTTGTCTTTATAGCTCTAGTTCTTGCATATGCATGAGCTATTAATACTGTCTGAAATTAAACTATCATGCTTGTAATCGACTAATATTGAAAGGAAGAAAAAACAATTACCCTTCAAACAAACTTCACACCAACACAAATGTCTCCTGCAAAAGTCCTTGAGACCATTAATCGTTGTAGCGCAATTTTTTTTCCCTTTTACTTTTTACGATATGAATATATTTATGTTCATATTCAATGTTATATTTAAAAACATATATTAAAATAAAATATTAATAAAATATTTTATTATTATTTTACGTTTGTGTTTGAATATGTACATATATATATATATATATATATATATATATATATATATATATATATATATTTGCATTTATAGACAGTAATATTACAAAAGTTAGACTTTGGGATTGGTCGTATGGATTCGCTATTCAATATTCAATTTCTCCCGAGTGTCAACTAAATATTCCTCTACCCCTCTTTCTCTTTCTATCTCTACACTTGTTCCAACTCGATTCTCTGCTTCTACTCCACTGAGAAGAAGATACGGAAAAACTAATACTAGCTCAGTTCCTATCATTATTCAATCTTTCCTTTTTATTCTCTCTCTCTCTCTATATATATACATGTAACCATAATTTTTCGAAAAATCAGTTTTATGTAATGGATTCTCTGCGTGTATTGCACTGCTATTCTACTGATACAGCTTCGAATAATTCCCAACAAAACCATCTCACAAGGCAATTCAAATTCCTTCGACCCTTCACTTTCTTAAATCCCAACCTAATTGCTATTCCTCATCCTCAGAATTTGGGGTTTTCCTATCGACCCATCAGATTTCGGGCTGTTTCTTCAGCTGAAACCAGGTGATTTATTTAATGTATTATTTTATTTTATTTTATGGTCTTTTGGTTGATAAGAAAAGATGAGGGAAGAGAAATGTGTGATATTCAAACTTTTGTGATTTAGAATATATTCAGAAAATAATAGTTTTCTCTTTTTTACTTTATTTTGTTCTAATTGTTGTAATCAGAATGGGGATTTATAGCAAATACTGTTCAAGTCTTCCTTTGTTTGTGTGGCCTTATTGGTAGATGAGAAAGCTGTAGGAAAGAAAGTATGGCACACTTGAATTAATTTTATTTAATGTGGTGAAATCCAGCAATACAGAGCATGAAATTCAATTTTTTCCTTCCTAAACATGTATGTCTTGTTTTGGGTTTACAGGTAAAAGGGTGTTTATAGCAGTTATGTATTTATCATTTTGGTTGGTGAAAATGTAGAGGGAAAGAAGGAATTTGTCACATTCAACTTAATGTTATCGAGTACACTTAGGAAAATGAATTATGTCAGATCATTTATAGAATTTTTTTCTTTCTTTCTGGGATTAGAAAGTGTGTTGTTTTTGTATATTTGCTTTTCTGAAGTCTTTAGAAAGAATTCTGGTAGGAGAATGACAAAGTAATCTTTGAATCAGAAAGCAAGAGAAGAAGGAGAAGTCACGGTCGAGGGCAAGGGGCAACATGGTGCGACTAAGTGTTAGACTGGATCACCAAGTTAAATTTGGTGAGCATGTTGCAATTCTTGGGTCAGCAAAAGAATTTGGATCATGGAAGAAGAAAAAGGCAATGAATTGGACGGAGAACGGATGGGTTTCTGAGTTTGAACTAAAAGGGGGTGAGTCTATTGAGTACAAATTTGTAATTGTGAGGACGGGTGACAGTATGGTTTGGGAAGGCAGTGATAATCGGGGCCTGAAGCTGCCGAAACAAAGGAGTTTTGAGATGGTTTGTCAATGGAATAGAACCAGTGAGGCTGTGGATCTATTACCATTGGATTTGGAAGTGGTTGGGGAAGAAATGGGGAATGTACATCATAATGGGTCTGCGCATGTGGAGGAGGTGACAAGTCCTTTTGTGGATCAGTGGCAAGGTACGGCTGTATCTTTCATGCGATCAAATGAGCACCGGGACAGAGAGAGAGAAAGAAAGTGGGACACATCAGGGCTTGAAGGGATCGCTCTAACGTTAGTGGAGGGTGATCGGAATTCCCGCAATTGGTGGCAAAAGGTACTACTGTCAACTATGTACTTTAATCGCTCATCTCTTTCTCTGTGTGTGTTTGTGTGTGTTTTTCTGCCATTTTCTCCGTTGGACTTGTACCATTGGTCCATCTTACTTATGGTTTTCGATATGAATTGTTTATAGGATATAGAAACTGTGGGTTATAATTATGATTAGACATCAGAGCCTGTTTCCTGCTATCAGATTTGTCCATCTGAAAGGAAAATGGTCAAGTCGAAAGTTTGGTACTTATATTTTATTCAGCTTTATAGAGTAAATAGTATTTTGGACACCAATTATATGCATTATGAACATATATTTTCTGTAATTACTATTCTAAAACTTTATATATAGTAAATGCGCTAAGGATAGATTTTGGGGTTGCTGCTGCGGGGGGAGTCCATCTCATTAACTTGATGCTTAAACAAGACCCGATCTTAAAACATTCAGCTATTAAAGCTGGAATAAACTAGAGAATAAGTTAAAAATCATGATTAGTCATTGCTTCCATTAAAAAATTATATGGAAACTTCTATCATAACTATAGAACTCAGAATTTTCTGAACCTAGGCAATAAATGTAGACCTTAGAACTTAGCTTTTACTGGTGTTTGTGAACTAGTATGAATCCATTAGCTCCATAATTTAATTATTATCAAAGAAGTTAAAACTTTCTCACCTAAATGTTGGCTGCACTTTTATCAAATTGAAACTTCACAATTATTTGGCACCTATGGAACCCTAATACAAGACTCAATGTCTTAATATATAAATGCATAGTTGTGCTCATACTTACAATTTTCCTTGATGATATCTTATCAATATGTTAAATTATGAAGTATCTAGAGGTACATTTTCTTAATGCGCTTAAATTACTGTTGCTACTTTGAAATCAAAACAATTCCTTAGAAAGGCTGCACCTAGTATTGGGTTGCTACTGTTGTTTTACTTATTTAAATTTGTTCTGCAATTCTATATTCAATGTAATGTAATTGCAAACACAAATTTGAACATTTTCTGTTGACGTTTTCTCAGATTTGCTGTCCAACAGCTATATCTGCCAGCAGATTAGTGCTTGTATGTTTGTCCCTGTGATTTAAATGTATCTCAATATCAACATCAGATATTTTGTTTTCCATATCAAATAGGAATATATGTAATTGAATAATTCTATGATGATTTTTATGTGTCTTTCATTCATAGATTGATGTAAAATTAGCTGTTGATCTTTCTTTACTAACATATATGTAATAGTTATACTGATGTTGCTATCTATTAGAATGAAATTCGAAAAGTTGAACGATATCTCAAATGTAACATAAAATTGACCTGTGGACAACCTCTGATACCCAAATGCCATCTTATCCCTCCCAAACTCAACATGAAGACCTTGAATATCGCTATATGGACCTATGGTCCTCCACTCGTGAATTTTCAGGAGAATTTTTTTTTGTAGTGTTGTTCCTGTTGATACCGTCACCCTAATCAGGCAAAATACTTGATGTTTATGTGCAAGGAGTTGTTATCTTTCTATGCCTATAGCGTTGACCTGCTATTATGAGGTAGAAATCTGTCAAGCAATACTTACGGTTTTCTCTACTGGATTAAAGTACGTGAACATCTTTTGAGGTTCTTACCCGGGACCAAAAATGTGACACAAGTTGTTTTAAGTTGTCAATTAATCTTAAAATGTAAGCTTTAGAGAATATATCCAACTATAGTCTATATATCATTTTATAACACTGAACCATCATGTGTGAACTTCACTCACTCCTACAGAGACAGATGATGATGCATTATTATGCACAATCTGTATAGAGCACAATAACGCAAACAACTTTTGGAAAGCCAAACTCACACTATAACTTGAATGCAAGTCTACATGAAAGTCGAAACTAGTGTGATATTACCATGTTAATTACTTAATTTCTTAGTTTGAAAAGGACACCTGTTAGAATGGGCCCATTAATTATATCTTAAATTAACACTCGAAATTGCGAAACTCCCGCTTGCACTTGAAGTTGAAATTTATGCTCTACACTGTAAATATTCTAATCATTTACAATTTAATATATTTTTGTGGATGGTGAGAGTGCATTGCTCCTTTAAATGGAACAGAAATAGAAACATTGGTGTACAGTCTAGAAATGCAGCATCCGCTAATCATCTGTATACCATTATCTAGAATTGTATTATTGTTGCAAAATTGATTACATAATTGCCATTGATAATGACCATATACATCTTAGTTACTCAGCTGACAGTTGGTTACCCCAGGTTGACTTGCTCAACTGTTTGCATATAACTTAAATTAATTCAGATACAACGTGTGTCATCATTCGAGTTCCTTTACTAGGGATAATGGATTTTGAAGTGACTGATTTCCATAGGTTTCTTAATGCACTTGAAGTTGTGGGAGGAGCTCATCAGCTTGCAGAGAATGTGGAGTTAAAAAATGTTAGCTCTTGGAATGATCCAATTGGGGCTCTCATGGTGGGCATTCGTCAGTTAGGTCTATCTGGTTGGAAGCCAGAAGAATGTACTGCTATTGGAAACGAACTTGTAGCATGGCAAGAAAAAGGTCCTTTGGAAACAGAAGGTGTACTCTTGTCTTCATCAATTCTTTCCCTTGGATTTAATATGATGCTTACTAAGTGCATTGCCATCATCTTATAAAGGCAGTGAAGATGGTAAGAACATTTGGGCATTAAGGCTTAAAGCAACTCTTGATAGATCGAGGAGGCTTACTGAAGAGTACTCTGAGTCTCTTCTTCAGTGATAAAGCTAACCAACGGAAGCTACGGCAAATAGAAACTGGATAAAGATAACCAACGGAAGCTACGGCAAATAAAAACTCCCAACAGCAGCTAACATGTTTTCATAATTAGATAAAGTTAATCTTATCAGTTCATAGTTGTTTAGGTTGTTACAAAGTCTAATCTTGTAAATAATGGGTAGTATCCATGTACATGCATTACTCTATAAATAAAGCTAGAAAACAAAAGCTACAGCAAGGCTTTTGAACAACTTTCCTTCACGGTTTTTTCATGGTATCAGAGCTACCGACTAACGTCACAATGACAACTTCCTCATCTTTTTCAACCTCTCCCTCATTCCCTTTCTCTGTCAACCTTAACAAAACACCATCTCTTTTTACCAATTCAGTTCCTATAAAACTGGAACGTGGAAATTACGTACTATGGCGCTCCCAACTTCTTCCCTTGCTTCGTGGGTATGACCTTGAAGATTTTATCACCGGAAAATCTGTTTGTCCTCCTGAATGGATTCCTACGCCTTCTCAAACCACCGAGCAAACTACTGATCCAAACTCTTCAACTCCTACGGCAGAAACAATTTTAAACCCAGATTTTTTTCAATGGCGTAGACAAGACCAACTTCTTCTTAGTTGGATTTTATCCTCCCTTAGTGAACCTGTTCTTCTTAATGTCATAAATTGTATCACTGCTCATGAAGCCTGGTCCACTCTTGAGCGTATGTACGCATCTCAATCTCGTGCAAGAATCATGCAGCTACGTTATCAACTACAAACACAAAAAAAGGGCTCACTTTCTATTACTGATTATTTTCAGAAAATGAAATCTATTGCCGACAATTTAGCCGCTGCAGCCCATGGTGTAACTGATCAAGATCTCATCCTTTACATCCTTGCTGGCCTTGGTACTAAATATGACTCCTTTGTAGTCTCTGTCACTACCCGTACAGATCCACTTAGCCTTGATGATTTACATGGTTTCCTTCTTAATCATGAATCACGCATTGAACAGATAAGTACCATGGACGTGTCGTTACCTCAAATTAATCTCACCTCTCAAAACCAACGAGGTTCTTTCACCAGATCTAATGCTCAACAACCCACAGGATATGATAGTAATCCTCGTTCATCCTCATCATCATACACTAGAGGCTCATCTTCACGGAATAGAGGAAGAGGACGTAATTCTCAAATCTTTCGCAATCCCAACTCAAGTCCTCGTTTTGGTTCGACTCGGATTCAATGTCAGATTTGTGGGAAAAGTGGTCACAGTGCTCTAAAATGTTATTCACGTTTCGACCATAACTACACAAATGAAGCATCCCATCTTGCAATGTTAACAAACTCCTCATCTACCTATGATCCAGCATGGTACCCAGACTCTGGCGCAACCACTCATGTTACAAATGAGTTGGAGAATCTGTCAATTCACTCGGAGTACTCTGGCAATGATCAAGTTCGCATGGGTAACGGTCAAGGTTTGCACATCTTGCATACTGGTTCCTCTCATCTTAAAACTAATACACATCCATTATTTCTGCGAAATATTCTCCATGTTCCTTCCATCTCAAAAAATGTAATCAGTGTCTCTCAATTATGTTCTGATAATAATGTATCTGTTGAATTTCACCCTCTTATTTGTCTTGTTAAGGATCGCTGCTCGGGAAAGGTCCTACTCCGCGGGAGACTCACTAATGGGCTGTACGCCTTTCCTCACAATAAAACTCTTCCCAACTCTGTTACAAATAAAACCAACCAAGTATTACTTGGTGAGCGAGTCTCTCTTGACATTTGGCATGCACGGCTTGGACACCCATCTTCAAAGGTTCTAAACAAAGTGGTTTCTTCTCATTCACTCCCCACACGTGGCTTCAAGTCTCCCTCATTTTGTTCCTCTTGTCAGCTTGGCAAAAGTCATCGACTCCATCTTCCATCTACTCATTCTAGGACTAGATTTCCTCTTGAATTAATTCATTCTGATGTATGGGGTTGTTCCCCAATTTTATCCAATAATGGTTATAAATATTATGTCTCATTTGTTGATGACTATTCAAAGTACACATGGATTTTTATGTTTAGTTCTAAATCGGATGTGCTCCAAATTTTTCTAAATTTTCAAGCTCGAGTTGAACGTCTTTTTAATACCAAAATAAAATATTTCCAAACTGATTGGGGAGGTGAATATCGTTCATTTCTTCGCCATCTTTCCAAACAAGGAATTTATCATCGTGTTTCTTGTCCACATACACCGGAACAAAATGGTTCAGCAGAACGTAAACACCGTCACATAATTGAGACTGGTCTTACACTTCTAGCTAATGCTTCAATGCCTCAAAAATTCTGGGATGAGGCATTCACCACTGCAGTTTTTTTAATTAACAAGTTGCCCACTCCCGTACTACAAAATAAGTCTCCATGGGAACTTCTTTTTCACACAAAACCAAATTACACTTTTCTTAAAGTTTTTGGTTGTGCTTGTTATCCATACTTACGACCATATAACTCTCACAAACTTATGTTCCGGTCCTCTCAATGTGTTTTCCTTGGGTATCAAGAAAATCAAAAAGGTTACAGGTGTTATAATCCCTCTACCGAAAAAATCATTGTTGCTCGTCATGTTCAATTCGACGAGTCACTGTTTCCTTTTGGCACCTTCCAATCATCCATTGCACATTCTTCAACTGTTCCTCCGTCCTCAACTGTGTCCGTGCCATGCATAACTCCTCCACCATCTCTCTTTCCATCTACTCATTCAATGCCCATAACACCAGTCCATTCCATGACCACTCCTTCCAAGTCCTTACTCATTCCATATGATGATTCTATTCAATCTACTCCATCACCCTCTCATAATCGTAATTCATCTTCTCCGCACGTAATTGATAATCCTCCTCCTAGTAGCTCCTCAGCTCAGTCCACCACATCTCAGCCTCTTAATGTACATCCCATGCAAACTCGTTCTAAAACTAAGCAACAAATCATCTTACACACAGACATGTCCTCACTGCCCATCGAACCCACTTGTTATTCTCAAGCCAAAAAGTCTCCAAATTGGCGGAATGCTATGTCTGATGAGTACAATGCTCTCCTTAGGAACGGAACTTGGTCTCTCGTCCCACCTTCACACAATCAAAATGTTGTTGGTTGCAAATGGGTATACCGAGTGAAACAAAAAGCGGATGGTTCTTTAGATCGTTTTAAAGCACGCTTGGTTGCGAAGGGGTATCATCAACAACCGGGTCTCGACTATGGAGAAACCTTCAGTCCCGTAGTCAAAGCCACCACCATTCGCACTGTTTTGGCACTTGCTGTTTCTTATTCTTGGCCTCTTCGGCAGCTAGATGTCCATAATGCCTTTCTAAATAGGACATTACATGAGGATGTTTACATGGTGCAACCACAAGGTTTTATTGACCCCGAACGTCCACATTATGTGTGCAAACTACACAAGGTGCTTTATGGTCTTAAACAATCACCCCGAGCATGGTTCTATGAGTTACACTCAGCATTACTAACTATGGATTTTATCTCTTCTAATGCAGACCCATCACTATTTATTCGAATTTGCTCGAATTCGATCACCATCTTATTGGTCTACGTTGATGATATCATAATTACTGGAAATTCTACAACTTCTGTTACTAACATTATTCATGACTTAAATTTATTGTTTAGTCTGAAAGATCTTGGCCCCTTACATTATTTTCTTGGTGTTGAAGTTACACAGGTCTGTAATGGATTGTTGCTTACTCAAACAAAATACATCCGTGATCTTCTTACTCGCACTACCATGGCTGATGCCAAAGCAGTAGCCTCTCCAATGGCTACCACGCCTGTTTTATCTCGCATGGATGGGGATCCATTTCCGGATATAACACTTTATCGTAGCATTGTTGGGGCGCTACAATATCTGACATTCACCAGACCAGACATCACATATTCTGTTAACAAAGTGGCTCAATTCATGCATGCTCCCACTTCACTACATTGGAAAGCTGTTAAACGAATACTACGGTATCTTTGTGGCACTTCCGATCATGGTCTCCTTGTTCAATCATCAAAGTCCTTACAATTATCTGCTTTCTCCGATGCCGATTGGGCTGGATGTCCTGATGATCGCCGATCTACTAGTGGTTTTTGTATATTTTTGGGGCCAAACTTAATCTCTTGGCAGTCAAAAAAACAACCTGTTGTTGCTCGCAGTAGTACTGAACCAGAATTACGTAGCCTAGCCCATACAACGGCAGAACTAACATGGCTCCAACGGCTACTTAGAGATCTTCATGTTCCATCTCGTCATCCTCCGACTCTTTGGTGCGATAATTTAAGTACCACCTATCTCACCATTAATCCAGTTTTTCATGCCCGTACTAAGCATATTGAAATTGATTTCTATTATATCCGAGAAAAAGTATGTCAAAGAACATTACGTGTGCGTTATCTTCCTACAGTGGATCAAATTGCTGATGTTCTCACAAAAGCTCTAGGAACTCACCGTTTTCAGTTGTTACGTGACAAACTCATGGTGACTCCTTCGCCCATGCGTTTGCGGGGGCATGATAAAGCTAACCAACGGAAGCTACGGCAAATAGAAACTGGATAAAGATAACCAACGGAAGCTACGGCAAATAAAAACTCCCAACAGCAGCTAACATGTTTTCATAATTAGATAAAGTTAATCTTATCAGTTCATAGTTGTTTAGGTTGTTACAAAGTCTAATCTTGTAAATAATGGGTAGTATCCATGTACATGCATTACTCTATAAATAAAGCTAGAAAACAAAAGCTACAGCAAGGCTTTTGAACAACTTTCCTTCACGGTTTTTTCATTCAGATATTCCCCCAGAAAGTCCAGGTATAACAATTGTGGTCCTGCTACTGCTAAAGTTAGTTTAGTTTAGTGTTTTTTTGAAAAAAGATAAATATTAAAAGGCTTGTTAAGATGAATCTATCATGTCATTTACTCTCTTTCTGGATATGATTCACTTTTCAGAATAATGTGCTACATGCATCGTCAGTAGGTTCCTGATAGACTACCAGCCTTATCAAGCCTTAGCATCTATGTGATTTGTACCTTAGGGAGCCCTGGCTCTCCATTTATGTAGTTCACTTGTGCTAAATTCCTACTAAAAAAAATTTGGGTACTTGTGCCTTTTGCGGATATTAGGAAAAGCTCTGGGAATTCCTGAAAACAGTGTGAGTACGTACACTGAAGCTGAGATTCGTGCTGGGTATGGTGGCATTATATTCTCTTACCTTCCATAATCCAAACTGTTAATATATGTTTATACATTTGAGCAATGCAATTTACATTATTGGTTTGGCCATTTAATTTATACTGATTATGACATTATCAGATTCATCTTACTGGCAATTGTCACTTGTAGTATTATTTTTCAGGTTTCAAAACTTTGTACAGTTCTCCTAAAAGCTGTTAGAACCACATTTGGGTCTCAAGGTTGGGATGTTCTGGTTCCAGGAGCCGCTTTTGGAACCCTAATACAGGTACTCTCACTCCTAGGAGGGTGTCTCACGCCTGTTCCCCATTATTGTAAACTATACTTCATGTTGACATTTACTTAATCAAGTAGAAAAGTGGGTCAAAAAAAATAATGAACTATATGGGATAATTATAACAATGAACGTTTTGGAAGAAAATAAGGAACTATATGGACTAATAATAATATTGATGAATACTTATAAAAAAAATTATCTATATATATATATACACACACACACACACACACACACACACACACACACACACACATAGAGCCCTTCAAATGCATACTACCCGCATGGGGGTTTGCCACGTAGCACATGCAGGTTGTTCAGTCAACGTGCTTTGACTTGTTGATTGAACAACTGGCATGCGGGTGGTATGCATTTGAAGGGCTCTGTGTGTGTGTGTATATGTATATATATATATATATATATATGGACCTTTGGAAATTTATTGCAGTTGATTATAATTTGTTTTTTTATATAAAAGAAGGAGATTTTATTAATAGAGAAAAAGAAGATACTTGTTCTTGTCAAACCCAAACCCCCAAAAAAAAAAAATCTATTAATTTTGTATCTAAGGAGGTATAATAGCTTTTGCAAAAAAGTGGATCTGCATTTTGACTCTACAAGCTTTTGTGGAAATGATGTATGATTCTGATCATTCAATTGTCTAAAACATAATATAATGTAACTAACTCAAATCGGTTCCAGGTTGAGAGAATTGTTCCTGGGACACTGTCACCATCTGTAACAGGACCTATAATTCTTGTGGTTATCAAAGCTGATGGAGACGAAGAGGTTGCAAATATTTTCTGCCTTGCTATTGTTCTATTCTAAACCTTCAGTAATCGGTAAATTATATATTATTAGTTCTTACATGTATCAGCTAAGCACTAGTAATCTAATGCAATGCGGCAGGTAACAGCTGCAGGAAGCAATATAGTTGGAGTTGTACTTCTGCAGGAGCTACCTCACTTATCTCATCTTGGTGTCAGGGCCCGGCAAGCAAGTCATACTTTATTCTCTCATAATATCATATTTACATTTTATCAGAAAATTAACAAATCATAGATTATTGTCTGCAGGAGAAAGTTGTTTTTGTGACTTGTGAAGATGATGATAAGGTTACCAACATAAAAACACTTGATGGGAAATATGTGAGGTTGTCTTTTCCGAAATCTTTACATCTTGTATCTGTTCTTCCTCAGGGTTCCATATTATTGATTATTGGTTTTGTTTCATGAAATCTGAATTCTTCAATCCTTTACTGTTTTTTTCCACCTCATTTTCGTATCTTATATGCTTGTATTTTTCTTTGCTCAGGTTAGAAGCATCACCTTCGGAAGTTGACTTAACTCCATCAATTCCGGAAAACAACAAAGATGATTTTTCTTTGAATAGACTTTCAAATAATGGTTCGTCCACGGTTGGAAACTCCACAGATGATAGTCCTTCGTGGTCAGCTGTGGAAACCTCTATAAGTCGGGTGCAGATTGTCTAGTTTCCGTGCTTCAGTGTCAATATGTCAGGCTCTTTGACGGCTGCTGGTTAATTTTTCTTTTAATTATCATATTGTTGAAGAGGGTATTTTTGTTCAGGGTGTTTCTACTGGAGGCATCATACTACTTGCTGATGCAGATTTGCAAACTTCTGGCTCAAAGGCTGCTTCTTGTGGTCGTTTAGCTTCTCTTGCAGCCGTTTCCAGTAAAGGTAGTAAACTTGTGACAAAGACCTCATCTTTTTTATCGAGAAAATTTACACATGCTTCTTTTGAATTCTCTGTCATCTCATCTAGAAGAAATATCATGGAATATAGTATCTGTGCCTTCTGTTCAAATTGTTTGACATCATTGAATTTGAAATTGCAACTCCATTAAAGGGTTACAAATCATTTGCTATTCCTCTAGATATTTGAGCTGCATAGTAGAACAAATTGGGAAGTAGAAAGAGTTGTAGAATTATAAACGGGAGATAGGGGAAGAAATCGCTATCAATCTTTCAATTATCAAAGCTGATTAATCCATTAAATCCTAGGGCCTTTGCAAATGAAACCAGTAAGAAAATGAAGCAGATGAGATGATAATGTTTTTGGTGAAGATATGAACTATTTATATAGATCTAGTTATAGATGCATATGTATTAAATATTTATTGTAAAAGAGATTCATGTATTTGGGTAGTGATAGAAGTAGGGGTGTGCATGTCGTTCAGTTTTTTCGGACCGGTCCAAACCGGACGGTTTGGGACAAAAAGGTACTGAGTTTTTATGGTTCGGTATTTACCGAACCATACCGGTTATACCGATTTTTTAATAATTATTATTACTATTATTAATAAATAATTAATAATAATAAAATAATAATTATATTAATTTTCAGTATTTATCTAGTTTTTACCGGTACCGAACCGACTTACCGGTTCGGTATACTGGTCCAACCAGTATCGGTATTGAAATTTGCCTAATTTCTGTACCGGTTCGGGGTGGTAAAAACCGGTTGCACACCCCTAGATATAAGTGACTTTTTGTTTCTAACTCTTTGTTTTTCTACATAATAAACTCGATAATAAATCAGTACCAACGAAGTTGACTCAGTTTAATTTGAACAAAATTAGGACTCTAATTAACAAAAGGAGTTTGACTTCATACAAAACTGACTCTGTAACCCAATCAACGGGAGACTGACTTATTGCAAAACTTAAAAATTAATTCTAACTCAAATAAATTGAACCAGTTGACTCACTTGAAGATCTGCTCGTGTGTTATTATATATTAGTAGTGATAACTAAATCCAGAGTATATCCAATGAGCCTGGGTTTGCTTCTGTTCTTGTCATAGTCAAGTATTGTATCCTCTTGCACAGTGCATTCAACTCAAAAATTTCCGACATTGTGTTCTCTCTAAGTGTTACATTTAATGTTGTGAACAGTTTGTAATCAATATTATTGCACTTGTAATACGTTAGTCCCTCGTCAAAACTTGTGGGATGAATTGAACTATATATTAGGTCTAAAATATATTACTTAGTACCAATAATTTGTCATGGATTTTTGATGGGCTTGTGGTGGGCCAAGATAACCCTGGTGCTCTTGGAACTGTGGATTGAGTCCTGATCAAGGCTCAGGTTGGGCTTCTTTGCTTTAATCCTCATATTATCGCTTTATGCATTATTATTGTGACGGAAGAAAATTGTTGGCACAAAGTGCTAAAAGTCTATTATTCTATGAAATATGATTGTTTTAAAAATCATAGAACATGTAATGAATCCTTTTTTGGTTTATAAATGAAATAGTGAAAAACTCGTTAATAATAATTTAAAGAGCATATTTCATGATTGTTGATTGTAACAGAGTCAGCTGTGTCTTGACATGGGTCCTGATGTACAAGTGTATAACTCCACTCTGATACTATTAAAGAGAATGAGGACTATAATCTATTGTGCTTCCATATAATTCATACGTGGCTTCCACTACCTGATATGTTGCTCTTTGGCTTTCCATTATTTATATCAATCATATGGATTTAATTTTATAATTATGCTATAAAAATTAACTATGATAAAGGAAAAGAAATTGTGGTGTGCACTAGTTTAGTTAATGATGTTACTTCATCCAATGGCAGTTTACAGTGACCAAGGCGTTCCAGCGCTGTTTAATGTTCCTGCTGGAGCAGTAATACCTTTTCGCTCTATGGAACTGGCATTAGAACAAAGCAAGTTAATGAAAACCTTCACCTCTATTCTGGAGCAGATAGAGTCTGCCGAAATGGAAGGTGGTGAACTTGACAAACTCTGCAATGAGCTCCAAGAACTAATCACTTCCGTGCAGCCTCCGAAAGACATAGTTGAAAGCTTGGGGAGAATGTTTCCTGGCAATGTGCATTTAATTGTCCGTTCTAGTGCAAATGTTGAGGACTTGGCAGGAATGTCAGCAGCTGGACTCTATGTCTTGATTCCAAACGTCAACCCTTCAAATCCAATAATTTTTGGAGGTGCTGTTAGCCAAGTATGGGCATCATTATACACTCGCAGAGCCGTTCTAAGCCATAGAGCTGCTGGTGTGCCTCAGAAGGATGCCATGATGGCTGTCCTGGTCCAGGAGATGCTCTCTCCGGACCTATCATTTGTTCTCCACACGCTCAGCCCAACAGACCAAGACCATCACTCTGTCGAGGCTGAAGTTGCATCCAGTCTTGGAGAAACCCTAGCTTCAGGCACCCGCGGCACACCCTGGCGTCTATCTTCTGGCAAATTTGATGGATCAGTGTGCACATTGGCATTTGCAAATTTCAGCGAGGAGATGGTTCTCGGTACAGGTCCAGCTAACGGGGAAGTTATCCATTCAACTGTAGATTGTAGCAAAAAACCTTTGACAGTGGACCCAATATTCCGTCAGCAACTTGGTCAGCAACTTGGTGCTGTAGGTAGTAGGTTTCTTCCTGGAGCGCAAGTTTGGCTGCCCACAGGATGTTGAAGGATGTGTAGTCGGTAAAGATGTCTATATTGTGCAGACTCGCCCCCAACCCCAATGAGAGTTGCTTAATGCCATGGAGCTTCGAAGCAGTAGCTGCACTTGTAAAGTCCGTAGCACTATGTATTATGCCACAAAACATGCTTTGTATACAACTTCAGGGCTCTGAAGAGGTAAAAAGCACCCCAATAAGATGTATCATTAGCAGTAGAGCATATAAATAAATGCCTAATTATAGCTAAATCTTATACTCGATGTGTTTGATTTTCATTTATAGGCAATTCTTCTCTTTTGTCTAAATCTCTTTATTGTTCATTCACAATCACAAGCGAACGTGTAACGGTCCTAGAACAGTTTAATGGGTTTTTTTGTCCTCCAATTTTTCTTTCTAAGCTTGAACCTTTAAGTTTATATATCATTGTGTTTGCAATTATCATCAAACCTCTCTTTCGTTCTACAAATAGCAGAATAAGCCAATGGTCTCTATGACACCTGGAAAGAGATGCTACTGAGGCACCTCAACAAGTAAAGTCAAACAAGAGTCCCATTTGCACAAGAAAATTAAAAAAATAATCTCTTTTTTTTAAAAAATAAAAACAATACTCTACAATTTCCTGAAAACTTTGATTCTTTCGGAGTTTGAAAATGGGATCAAAAGAGAATGGAAATAGAACAAGGCTACTGTTGATGCATGCAATATATATATATATGCACTACATTCTTTTGGAATTCAGAAAATCGGCTAGTGGGGTTAGTTCAAGCATTATCATCTTACATTGTTTTCATGGCAATAACTAGAGATCTTTACATAAATATCTATAATTTAAATTAAAAATCCTAAATTAACCTGACAAATCGGCTATACTAACACCTGCAGGACAAAAAGAATAGAATGATCCTAGGGATGCAAAAGCCCTCTCCAACAATAACTTTTAACTAGGTGGTATTTCCAAGGATAATTAGAGCTACCAAAGTTAGAGAAGCATGGAGACCAGCCAGAAAGTAAAAAATATTGAACTTCAAACTCTAAGAAGAGGGTAAGAAATTTTGAAAAGGAAAAGGAAAGAATACGAGACCATCAAAAGATAAATTGTCCAAAATCACAGATGAATTAGGAAGGAAATATTACACCTCATGAAGAAAATAACCTCTCTAGCTCGTCACCGCCAAACTACTTGATATAAAGAAAAATAATTGAAAGCTGACATCCGTCAATTGCTTAACCCATTTGCAAGAATAAGTCGATCCAGGGTCTCCACTATATAACTTTATAAATCAACAGATCATTTAGAGAGAAAATAACCAAACAATAAACTTTTGAAGGAAAACTCAGATGCAACCAGTGCTTCGGTAATTTGCTTCTGTATAAAGCTGAATTCTTCTTGCGATACCTTGCTCTATATTTAAAATTTAAGTAAACCAAACAAATCACTGTGGCGTCCCCAGACATCCAATCCGTATATAGGGAACTATGATCCTGGTAAATAATCTAATAATGCAAACTTTACATTCAAACCAATCTTACCACCATCAGTCACTAGCTTAGCAGCAGTTACCAACCAATGTCCCTGAGTGTCATGTGGACCCCGCACAACCTCAGCCACATCAACATATTTAAGCAGCTTTTTGGAGCGAAGTGGCACAGGCGGTCCTTCAGGGTATACTCCTGAGTTCAGTGCAGCTGGAAGCTGCTTTGGCGCATCAGCACCAGTTCGCTGGGTGAATGTGAAAGTTGAGCTAAGATTCAAGCGAAAACCTGACTTGTGGGAAGCTTCTGGCGCAGCTGCCCATTCAGTCTTCCTAATAGTGCAGTTGGGTAGATAGGAGAAGAGTAAACGGAGATGAAGTATTGTCTTTGGCCATTTCCCCTTGCTGATTAGCTGAGCTCCAGTCACATCCCCTTGTATCCGGTTGGCGTCATGCCTAACTACTGATGAGCATACATTTAAATATCTCTTCCACCTTACTGGTTCTAAGAATTGGTCATTGGATACATAGTCATCTGAACCTCGTCATTGACATGGTCGGGATGTGGAGGAGTTAGATAGAGCAAACTCCATAATGTTTGGAAGGCTAGAAAGATGTTGTGCATGTATTGCCATCCGATTGCATTTCTTCCCTTCTAAGAACAAGCGCAGGCCAACAACTGGTTTTTCACCACTTGTAACCTAGTAAACTTCAAAGATGAGAAATTTGAAGCTCTAATATAGAAAAACTTAAACTACAGTCATTCGAAATATATCTGCTTGGAAATGATGTTAACATTGGGCAGCATATAAGAGCATATCCTAACCTCACAAGAGCTGTTTATCATACCAATGGAGTAAAATTCGCCAAATCCCATATGTGACTAGGGTTGAGTCAGATATGGTTTATTCTTTGTTGGATTCACCTGACCCATACACTTCTTTTCTTTTTTCTTATTTTACTTTTTTTATTATTATTATTTTTTTTGGGGGGGTTGGGGGAGGGTTAATAAAGTGAAACAAGAAAGCTGGAAGGGATTTGCAATATTGAACCTGAAATGTAGGAGTGATTAACAATATTAAGATCTTAAACCATACTAAGTGGGGTTAATGCCTAGATACGAAGGTAAATTGTATTCTGCAAATGATTAATTATGGCTCCAGCAATACAAATCAACAAGTTCCCTCAGCACTCTCAGCAGCAAACCCCCTATTTTGTAGCCGATAATCGGTAAATTAAGGGAAGATGCTCCACCAGACTTTAGTTACCTCATGTTTAATGTAAGATGTTAAGTCTTCCATGAATGAGAACTTCTAACTACTAACTACTATGGAGCCTACTGCCTACCACTTACGGTTTTACCTCAAACCTTATAGTTTTATACAATTCAAACATCTCATTTTTCAACAATAACAAACCACAAAAAACAGAACCAAAAAATAACACACTGGAAAAGGGAAAAAGATCCACAACTAAAATAAAATACTACAAGAAAAAATATATAGCTCAACTTTTAGATGGCGAGATGAACTATAATGAGCGGTGCACGCGCATATCTGTTTGAGTAGACAGATAAATTATCTGGGTAGTGCACACATGAATCCTGGGACCCAGGAAAGCGAATTGCAGCAAAGGGCAAGAAGCCTTTCTTCTTTGAACATACAATCTCAAAGATCCTCCGAATATCCTCGAAGTTCAGCAGGAGGAATTCCAGAGGATGGTCTCTGTTTAACACAGATTACATCTTGACCGCCACCAGCTAACCCCACAATTATGTGAGCTCCATAAGTTTGGATAAACTTGCAAAGTAAAACAAAATAAATATTCTAAAGCGATTGCAGGTCAGACTAGAAATTGGAAAGGGTTATGGACGCGTTGGCTATTTCTGACACTTCATTGAAGTCTAAAAACAAAGGAATTCTATCATGATGGAACCATTCATCTTCCGTAAGAAATTATCGAAAAGCTTAAAAACATTTGGTAACTAGGAAGGAAATTCTGTGGGATTGATGAGTGATGACTGATGCCCACATTCCTCATCTTGGAGCAGAAGAAAATAACCTACCATCCGCAACTACTTCAGCCAAACCTATTAAAATGCAAGTCACAACTCCCTTTTGTCTCCTTTTCTGTAAAATAAAACTGGGCAAGTTCTTTTATCTGCATGCCTTACATTGCCAAGTATACAAGTGCATGAATATCATAATGGAATCAAGATATAGATGCAGCCTTGTATTAATGTTATTGTGTCCACAATTATTTTGAATTTAGATGTGCATCTTTAAGAGGTACAAAAATAAGCATAATGCTTTGACATTCATTAGCATTTCCTTCAATTGTAATAAGGACTTGCTAATACGGGAAAAAAATTATTTAATATGTAAAAAATAAGCTACCTAGATAAGGATGCTGGATTCCAGTGAGAAGGAACAGACTTCTTAACTTTGTCTCGGAGTACTAGTGGAGTTGCTATTACGTGCAAATAGTACAATGAAATAAAATAACCTTCAAAAGCAAGGTGATTGGCATCTGCAGCATCATTCAACCAGGCACCACTTAAATCAAACATAGCATTGAAGTATCCTGAAGGTACTTTCCCTTGAATTGAAGATTTCTGATCAACTAACTCTGACATATGCAAGGAAATAATGAAATGACATGGACTCTCTTAGGTGTGCGAAGAAACTGTATCAAACAGTTTTCGCCTAGTTAGTTAACTATGTGGTTTATGCGCGAGTTGTCTGATTGCAAATCTACTAGAGAGCATATCTAGGAATATCCTAATATACTTTGTAATTGTACATAAAACCCATTTATACAATATCAGGTTCGAGTTTAGAGAGATTATTACACACAAATTAAAGGTCTGCAACTCCAGCCAACGAACTTATTGCCCCTTCATCAATTCATCAATTTATTATATCCGATATATATATATATATATATATATATATATATATATATATATATATATATATATATATATATATATATATATATATATATATATATATACACACATACATACATACATATAAATGGAAGGGATTTATAAGTTCATTCGCTTTTTTAAAATTAATTAAAAATATTTTCAAATTTAAAATTGACATAAATTCATTGTTTTCTTTTTTAAATGAAGGAGAGCTGTATTGTCTGTCAAAGTTTTCTTCCTCATCTACTCTCTAAATTTCTCTCCCCTGTATTGAACTTGAGTCCAGTGCAGTTCATAATATAGTGATAAAGAAAGGGGGGGAAATATGATACGTACAACAGCAGAAACACTGCAACAAGCATATAAAGAGTGAAATAAAGATCGAGAACAATACAAATTAAAGATCTGCAACATACATTATAACGTTTGAGCTTAGAGAGATTATTGTTGGAACAAACAATCGAAACGAACACAATTAATCTCCTTCATCTCGATCCAAAAAGAAGTAAAAAATTGTTAAGTAATTGCAGTACCATATCAAACGCGCTCGCTCACCTGAAATCCAATAAGAAAAGTAAAAAGTAACTAAGGCAATAAAAAATAATCAATAAGATGAATTAATTAGAAACATATCAAACGCGCTCAAAGGTGTACAAATTGACCCTTTTTGAAATTAATTTGTATACTATTTTTTGTCAAAATATTTATATATATACAATTTACTACTAACTCCAATTTTTATAATTTCAAAAATATTTTTATATATTTTTAATTATTAATTTTTAAAATAATCAATTTGACTAAAAAAATTGTCAAAACTGAGTATTTAGTTTGAGACTGAGAAAGTATATAAAAGTAATAAATGTAAGAAAAAATGCAAATAGGTGGTAAATTGGTTGCCGCTTCTTCGACGAAAATTCATACAGGGAGTCAGCCATCAACTTCTTCGACGATGTTGTTCGTAAGGCTGAGGTATCATGGTGCTTCTATGATCCCCTACTATTCTCAACCCATGTAAATTGTCACACTCGAACAAATGAATCAAATAGTAATCGTGATGCTTAATTTCCAGGTGTATGTACTGTGGGTGGTGCAAGTCTGAGTTGACGAAATTCATCACCCCTTCATGTTCTTGGAGACTCTGTATGGTTGCGTTAAGTACTTGAAGATTTGTTAGTTTCATGAGATCATTTACGTCACACTTGCTTGCATCAAAATTCCACAATAACTCCAACTCGTTGAGGCCATCAAATTTCAATTTCTTATTTACACCCTTAATACTATCAGGAACATAAAGATGCTTCAAACGTTTCATCTTCCATAACACATTCGGTATGATAACACCAACTGGATCATATACCCTTAAATCAAATGTTTCCCAAGTATCTCAAATCCCCTATACATGATGGCAACTCCTCCAATTCACAATATCTTAAACTCAAATACCGCAAGTGAATGAGTTCAGTCATTCCTTGAGGTAACCTTCTCTTTCTGAATTTATATCTGACGAGTTTCAAAACTCTAACTAGCTTAAAATCCTTTAGATTGTTTTTTCTTTTTTTAAGAAAATAAACATGCATTGAAGAATAAAAGTGTTTGATGTCCAACCATAAGTTGTTGTTGCTCAAGGGAAATGTCAAGGTTGTCTGCATCGCCATACATATATAATGCAAGTCTACGTACTTCCATACCAATAATCGAATGATATGATTCATTATGTGCATCTCGGAAATCAACGATCTTATGAATGTCTTCCTCTTTTCCCTTCGATAAACATAGGTCTCAAATAAGGTCTTGAAGGTGACATGACCGAACCTTTAACTATGGGACTGGTGAATATTTCCAATATTGTTCATCCATTGGTTTAAGTTGGATCGGGCTCCTCTGCCTGAGTTCATCCAAGTACCGTTCTGCAACATCTATAAGCATTTCTCATTTTGATTTTTGGATTGAAGGTGTCATACCTTCTGCGATCCATAGTAGGTACCGCCCTCTAGTCTCTATGTCCTCATCCTCCTTGAAAGTTTCCAAATAAAGGAATAGTTGTTTCAAACGAAAAGGTAAATCATCGTAGCTTAAACCTAAAATATGCCTTACTTCGTTGTAGTCAATTCCTTCTCCTCTAGTTAAGTTTGAAGTAATATCTTTCTTCACCCCCTCTTAACGAATTTTTGTTTTTTAAAATTCCTCCAAGGGCTGAGATGGCTAAAGGTTGACTTTGACATTGTTGAATCATATCCTTCCCCAGTTTTTCTTTCTTTGGTTCGACTCTAATTTCTATAAATAAAAAAAAACAAATAAAAATCATGAGACAGATCCATTAGGATAATTAAAATTATTTCTTATTCATTGCAGCAATGAATTAAGAATAAGATGAAGGCACAACTTTGAAATTAACTTTCAAATTTCTTTGTTAACTTTATTCTTTTGGGTGTTGAATTATAGTTTGATTTCTTTCATACTTTATGGTAAAGTTGTTGGTTCTAACATATATCTAGTGTTTTAAATTCTTTAATTTTTTAGGAGTATAGTAAAGTTGTAGGCTCGTATTGAATAACTTCTCAGATATGATTAAGAGTATATCTAGTGTCCACTAGCTATTGTTACGATATACCCTTTTTCTGATTATATGTTATTTTGTTTGAAATGATTACTTTTTAAATTTTTTGTATTATAATTTTTATTCTTATTTATAATAATTTTTAATTTTAATATATTTCAGTTGATTAGATCGTTTGATAAAAAAAATTTACTTACCACAAGTTTGCTTATGATATTTTAAATCAAACATGCTAAGGTTTTATCTTAGCAAATCGATTTTGACCAAATTAAAATTAAAATATTTTAATAATGACCAATTTGGAGTCCTTGTAATGACCACGAATTTCATTAAACATTGTAATTATAATTATTATATAATTAGCAATGAATTAAAAAAATTTGTACTAATTAATTGTGCATTAGATAATTAAATAGATATACTTGTGTATGTGTATATTTATTTAAAGCAATAAAGTAAGAGGGTATAATTAACTAAAGCAAATCTAATTGGATTATATTTTAAATCCAAATGAGTTGTTAAACTAGGTCAAATGTATTAACCTAGTAGCCCATATAATTAATTTAATTACTAGCCCATGTAATTAATTTAACAAGCCCAATGCTTATTTTAATTAAAGGTAGCATAGTTATTTAAATGTTAGCCTAATGTGTTATATAAATTGAGCCCAAACAATTTAATTGAATGAGCCCAATAGAATTTATTCCCAAGCCCAATGTGGAGTCCAAATGAGATCAAAGCTTTGGTCAATATAGATATATATAAGTATATATATATAGATGTATATATGTATATTTTAGCATTAAAATTAAATCAAAAATGGGGGATTTAAATCCCATTTTTGCTGAGATTTTTGAGGGACCCACTTGGATTGCTTGATTTCCTAGTTGCTTCTAAATTACTCCAAGATGTGGTGGTTGAACTACCCTAGTCAATCACATGGTCATTCAATGGAATAGTAATCCCAATTAGGCTTTATTTTCACCAACATAACTTGATTAGTGAATTGATGCTAGATTAGTAGATGACTATAAATAGAATGCTCTACACACTTGTTTTGGTTGTTAGTTCATTTGTTAGCCATTTTCTAGAGAAAAAGAGAGAGAGAGAGCATTTGTTAGAGAATACACTTGTGAGTTGTGAAAAAAGCTAGAGAAGGTCTTGGTGAATGTCCTCAAGCTACACAACATACTTCGATAGAAAGAGAAGAAGAGCAAACAAAATCCAAAGGTTTAAAAGTGCTCTAAATATCTCCTTCTTTCATTTTTGTAGTCTAGATAGCTTTTGATCGGTTAAAATCTATTTTTAACCGATCAAAACTCGTTTTGATGGTCTAAATGTATTTATCTATGTAATATATGTATATTCATAGATCTATGTGTTCATAACATGTTTTGGTATGTGAGAAATGTATAAAAGTTGTAGAAAAGTTCATAATAAGATTTACCGGTAAAACCCTAACGATACATGTTATGTTTAATGTTGTATTTTGAAATATACAAGTTAAATACTTGATTTATATGGCTAGAAAGTTTTATGAGTGAGTTATAAAGCCAACACAACTTGAATCTCACAAAAATGTGGAATAACGAAGAAGTTATGGATTTTACCGCAAATGATGTTGTTTTTATAACTCTAAGTGGTTCGATCTGTAAATTTCGTGTATAACGTTTTCAAAAAGACGATCGAACCATGAAATATTATAAAACAAGAGGTTAGGAACACATCAACACTGATTTGGATGTGTAAATATCATTTTATCAATGTTAGAACCAAAGAAATCAAAATAAGAAAATTAGGGTTTTAAAAATCAGTGTCACCGCCGCAGCGGTGAAACACACTGTAACGAAAAATTTTGCACTACCGCCACAGCGGTGAAGCATTTTGTTTGAAAAAAATAATAACTCCGAACTGGGTCGAGCCGGGTCAGCCGGGTCGGGTCGGGTCAGGTTCGGGTCAGAAAATGAAAAATGTTCCAAAAGTCATTTTAGTATTTTTTGACTTAATAAATATATTTTTAAATATATATATAATTGATTTAATGATTTAAAGGTGTATAAATATTATTATTGAAATAATAATATAATGAAGGTAATAAAATATTATTAAATAAATAATAATATTAGAAAATTATTAAAATATTATTAAGTGTATAATAATATTATAAAGTCAATAAAATATTATTAAATGATTAATAATATTAGAATTCAAATAAACTATTATTAAATGATTAAAATATTATTAAATGATTAATAATATTAGATACTTAATAAAATATTATTAAATGATTAATAATATTAGATAATAATTTAAAATATTATTGAATGTGTAATAATACTATATACTTAATAAAATATTATTAAATAATTATTAATATTAGATAATGATTTAAAATATTATTAAATGTGTAATAATATTATATACTTAATAAAATATTATTAAACGATTAATAATATTAGATAATGATTAAAATATTATTAAATGATTAATAATATTATATACTTAATAAAATATTATTAAATGATTGATAATATTAGAAGTCTAATAAAATATTATTAAATAATTAATAATATTAGATAGTTAATAAAATATTATTAAATGATTAATAATATTAGTTAATCTTAAAAGATTTATAAGGTATTATTAAATGATGAATAATACTACAATGTTAATAAAATCATATTAAATTGTTAATAAGATTAGACAATTGCATGAACTATATTAAATAGTTAATTTAGGTTCTTTGTGTTTGAAATATTATCGAGTAGTGATAATATTTCCTAAGTGTTTAATTACCCATAATTAATAAATTATGTGGTTCGTAAGGTTTATAAATGTCATTATACTTACAAGTATATGATACTAATTTAAGATCAAACTGATTTAATTGTTAGGTCCGTTCAACGATTGTTAAATTAAGTTGGTTAGCCGTAGACAACGCACGAGGCAAGTTTTCTACCCCTTAACTTGTATTTACTATTGCAGATATTCTTCAACCGTATATACATTTCAATTATTATTGAGCAAGTATTCTACACTCGTAGTTATTTGACAGACCTTTGAGTGAACTAATTATCAAAAATTACTTCACATCGTTATTGATTATTGTATTCGCACATAGTGCTTTTACAACTGTTTAAGAAATGTCTAAGCTAATTGTTTCGGCTAGACAAATACATGTTTAAATTCATTAAATTGAATATTATAAAAGCCTATCCAAACCATTGGCTGGTGCGGATTCTTACAGTAAGACTGAGAAAGAACAACCCTAGTTAAAGGGAAATTTTTATTTGTCGGGAAATCGAAAGCGTGCAAGAAATCTAAATATGATGCATATACATAGGACATGAGATGACTGATCCCCTCAAGTGTCCCGTTATTTTTAACAAGGAGTCAGACATTGTATGTCTGTTTTACCTTAGTAGCAGTTCACGGTCATTAAAGACCACTCAGCAGTAAAGAGTTAATCCAATCTTTTATTGAACATTGATTCTTGATATCTTTCGCAATTGTTATTGTTGAAAACCCTGAAGTTATTTCCCTTCATCATGATATATCTTATGATTGTTGTTTATAAACTTGCTGAGCCATTTAGTTGCTCATTCTTGTTATATCATGACTATATTTCAGCCAATCCCGAAAGCTCTAAATCGGACAAAGGCAAGGGGAAAGCGAATGCTTAGTTTTAGTAGATGCATGCTAGTTTAAATTACTGTTATGTAATTACTGTTGTAAATCTTTTGTATTTTTCTTAAGATATGTAATGTTACGATTAAGGTTAATAAACCTTGGGAAGTGTAGCATTTTGAGAAGGAACCTTTTGTATTATTCCGCGTAGTTTGAATACAATTTATGTATTTCATTGTTGTTAAGTATTGTACAGTGAGAACCAAACTCGAGGTTAATGAACCCGGATTTGGGGTCGTCATAGTCCCTCATGAATTGCTTTAACAATTTTGAAGTCTTTAGATACAATAAAAGTGATTATAATTTTATTTTATTTATTATTTTGTTTAAAATTCTTTTAAATAATTATAGTTTTATATACTTTATTTTAAATTAATAACATAATAAAAAAAAACCATGTTATTTTTGAAATAATAAAAAATACAACACATGCCACGTGACTTTTCAAATAATTTCTGAATAAATAAAAAAATATCATGTAGGATAATAGATAACTTTTGTTCATCTAATTTGACGGAATGAGCCAATTGATTTTTTTAATTAGGTTAATGTGGTAATTTATAAAATTAAAAGTTCAATGGTGTATTAAGTAAAACGTGTCAACTTCAGTGAAAAATACTATGTTTTGCCATTTATTGTTTCTCTTGGAGAATTTTCTATCTTTCTTGTTAATTCAAGGTTTTATCAAAGTTTATTTTTTTGTCGGAATTATAACGTTATCTAATTCCTACGTTTGTATTAGTACATTAAACTAACCTTATTTTTAAATTAAAATTTGGTAGCTGTCGTTAACACTCCAAAATTAATCCTTACTTTTAATCACAAGATCAGTATAATAACAAGCAAGAGTCAAACCCACATAAAATGATTAATTTATTTTTATGCAATGTACTCTAGAATGAGAAGTTTTGAATTAATTATAATTAACTAAATAAAAATAAACTAATAAAATTAACTTATAAATTAAAGACTTCAGTTCTTCGGTTCAATCTCACCCTTACAATTAATAAATCAACCAATTAGAATATATTTTTATCTTTCCATGAAACTAATAACCCTAGGCAACAATAAGCTCTGCAACCCAAAATTTCTCTTAATTTTAATCTAACAAAATAAGCTCTTCATTAGATTCTAACCATTATACAACTTAGAACAAACTCTCTAAATTTAATATAATGGAAGCATTAATATCAAGAAAATTAGAGATTATTCTAAGAAACAATCTCATAAGCTCGAATTATTTAACTTATATCATGATAACCATAGCAATAGACAAAAATTTGACCACAATCATCTATCAATATTCACTATCAACGATTAGGAACAATATCAATTACACGTAATATAATTCATAAATCTAGCAATTGATAATAATTTGATTAACTCAACAGGCAAAAATTAAATCAATCAAACCCAATATCAAATAATCAATTAAAACAGATTATCACAAATAATTTCATATAAGGAAAAATAAATAATATTACTGAATTAATTAAACCATTAATTATAATCGGATTTGAAATTCCCTAGAACTGAATAAGAAAATTAGCCAAACATAATAAAAATAATATATGAAAAACCTGATAGAAAGAACTCCTAATTGTATCTAATAATCTGCTCTCATAATGTATTTATAGAAGTACAATAATAATCCTAAGCATTAGTGGAAAAGAAATCTAATTTGGAATTAAAAAGTAGCAAAATCTCGAATTCTATGCATTCCCGCGTAGCCAAGCACGTCTTTGACAGATCAGCGCCACTTACGCGCTTGCTGACATCAGCATTGCCAAAAATCGCCTAAGCCGTGCATGGCGCGAAGTGTTCTTGCCTCACTGCCGACCGCCTGATAGCCAAAACGGCGTCGCTCCAGCTGCGTCTATTTCTCATATGTGCGCATGGTACGCAGCTCAGCTTTTCCGGATAATTACAATTCTGCCACCGGTCGCCACTTTCTCCTTATTTACCAAATTGCCACTCGGTGCTGATTATTTACCAAAATGCCATCAGCCTCTTCTAGAATTTACAGAAATGTCATCCAAGATTATTTTTCTACAAAATAAAATATAAAATAAATAAAAATAATAAAAACACATGATAACACATAAATTACCTAAAATGCTAAAAATACTTAAAAACTCACAAATAATTAAGCCTAAAAATACCTAATAAATAGATATAAAATCGACTTATCAACCATTGATGAATGTTGTCGGCAATTTATCTAGGCAAAATTGATACGGATTTATTTCAAATCAAAAAGGCTAAAATGATACATCAAAACCTTCAACCATTTTACAATCTCGGCTCAACTCAACTAGCTTAAGCATGGCTCGTACTTAAGCTCAACACGTTTATGAACGAGACGAGTTCGTAGACAAAATTTTAGGCTCGTTTAAAGCCCGAACCGACTCGGCTCATTTAACTTCTAGATGAGCTCAAGTTTGCAAGCCAAAACTCGGCTCGGCTCATTTACAACCTATAAAACTTTAACTAAAAAAGTGATACCTAATCTTTACATCTTTTTCTTATCTTATGAAATAACAACAATGTCATGAATGTAATTTATTTGTATTTGGACTATATCTCTTAAAAATGAAGGTGTTGTGAAAAATAATAATGAAGTACAATTAGTAATTAGAACCAAGTGGACCAATTTTGATTGAAACCAGTCCCAAGCGAAAATTAATATTTCAAACTAACCAAATTAACGATACAAGTCTGATAGCCCGCAGCTCAATTATTATAACATTTTTCATCAACATTTAATAATTTTTTTATTAACACTATATAATGTTAATAATTTAAATCAATATATTCTACCACAATTAAATTTTTTTTAATTATTTTTAGTATTGTGTGATTGAAAATTATAAATAATTGTCAAGAATGAACTTTTCATATTTCTACGTCCAGAATTAAGAGAAATTAATTACATTTATTTGATTAAAAAACATATAAATTTTAGTAGTTCAAGAACAAAATTTTCATATTTTTTCTCCATAATTCAATTGAAAGTAATTGTAATTATTAGTTACCGTATTAAATATAATAATGACCGTACGAATTAATTCATCAATTAGAATGAGTTTATTAATTTTATTAATAAATTAATTTGGATAATTATTCAATTGATTTTTGTCCGTCCTTGATATCTAAGGTATTGATATGTTAAAGATCTTTAATTTGTGTTCCGTTTAAAAATAAATTAATTAAATTTGGTTCACTTTTTATAAATGCCATTATTAATTATACTTTTAACAATATAATTATTTATGATAATTTATTATGTCGTTAATTGTTTATAATAAATTTTATTTTATTATTTCTTTTCCGCGAAATCTAATTGGAAGCTGGAAATGTAATAATGCAGCGTGACTATTAGTATGTAATAATGCAGCATGAGTAGCTGGAAAGCACTAGTATCTAGTCATAATGCAGTATGATTGAAATATAAGGTGCAGGTGGGTTCCATTTGACTGAATTGCAAGTTGGCTGTAATTAAAAGTATAGTCAAATCAATTTAAAATTTTCGGATTCCCTATAGTAGTCGCCACGATGCCGTAATTTTTTGGCTTTTTCTAAAGTAATTTAAATAGACTAGACACCTCTTTTCCCATTACTAATAGAATAAAATGAACCAATCAAACATAAGGAAGAAAATATAATGGCCATTTTTATTCCATTTCTTAGCCATTCCATTCTACCCCATCAACGAAATCACAGCCGTTCACGATTCAAAAAACATTAATGGGCCGTTCGATACGCAAAAATTGAGGGTGAAAAAAATTTGTCATTACGATCGATAAATCTTTTTCTATGTTTGATATAATAAGTTTGATTAGAACGACAGTTTTAACATAATCACGTTTTTTTTATATATCGATTTTTTTTTCAAACTCTTCTAAAAAATCGCGATTTCAATAAATAAAAGAATGAAAAAAAATATATTAAGACAAGAATGCCCGCATCCATATATATATACTTAGGTGTTGTTTGATTGTATCTTAATGAATCTTAACAACTTACCTCTTAATACATCTTAATAACTCATAATTTTGTATTAAGAGGTCATCTGAATGGTTTAGACTTATATTTGTATCTTAACTATTTAGAGAGTTTTTTAATATAAAACTATGGGATGTTAAGATCCATTAAGAAATTGACTGTTAAGATGCAATCAAACACAAACTTAGTTAGTTAAAGATATTTTGATTATTATATTTTATTTTATTCTATTTTGATATAATTTTAAAATAATATATCAAACGCATGAATAAAATATTTAATTTCGATTATAACTATCATTGCAATCCGTCCTAAAATAATTTTTGTTCAATCAAACGGTCCGTAAGTGTATATTTTTGGTTCATTTAAAATAAAACATTAATAATTAAAAAAAGAAAAAACATTAAAAATGGCTCTGTCATTCTCGTTCCGGACTTCGTTAAAAATAATAGTATTTCTTTTACCTTTTTAAATCTAATGTATAACGCGTATGATATTGCTTTTCGTCCAATTAGGTAGTGAAGTTAAAAATTTTAGTTTTAACGAGGGGGTAAATTATAACTGAAAATTTTATATTTGTATTTAAAATAAAGTGATAATTATTTGTATTTAAAATTAAACGAATATATCTGTATTTAAATATAATATATTAGTAAGTAAATAAATACGAATACGGATATAGTAGTATCTATATTTATTTAACATTCGATCGTAAATATATCTAAAAAATAATAAATATTTGATATTTGATATTCAAATTTATATTTTATATTTTATATTTTTTTCATAATTTTTAATGGAATAATGGAGAGGTGGATTCAATTATATAATAATAAGTAGTAAACCCGTAAAAAAGTGTCACTTCTCACAAAAAATATTATAATGACGGCTTTTTTTTATTCGAACTTATTTTTGTTTACTCGTGCTAGTAAACCGACAAACATGAACTTCACACGCTAGATGTGACTAGGCCCTACAAAAAATGAATTTAATTTTATTTTGAATTACAAAATATAATTATGATTTTATTAAAAGTTTAAATTTGAGTTATATGAATTTAATACAAATGATCTAATACAAATCAATTTATTTTTTTAATTTCAAACTTTTTATTACTATTATATTCCAATAAAACAAATTATTTTATAATTTATTTAATTATTGTTATACACATATCTTTTCTCTCTAAATTCTCATAAACACGAGTGTTTCTAGGAGAATTAGGGGTTGTCGACCGGTCTAGCGACCGGTTGATTTTTTATTTTTATTTTTAAAAATGGCTCTTAAAAAATAAGTTTAATTTTTTAAAATTAATTTTTTACAGAATATAGTAATTTAAATATAATTTAGATGTATATAAATAAATAACATTTATACATTGTACAACATTGATTAAGAGCATATTTCTACCTAATTTATTTTCACATGCAATAAGCATGTGATGGTGGGTCCATATCAATAAATACAGCCATATTGATTGGGAGCATATTTCTACCCAAGTTATTTCCACATGCGAAGCATGGTGATGGTGGGGTAAAAAAAAAAGGAGTAAACCAAAAAAATATTTTCTAGCATGTGACCTTTCAAGGTCGAGAGCTCTTCATAGGTTTTTTTTGAGAATTTGATATTTTTATATTATTTTTTAATATTTTTATTTAATAAATTATATATATATAATTTATAATAAAGGTTAATTATCATTATATATTTATAGCGATATTTTTATTAAATTAATCGTATAAAAATATTAAAAAATAATATAAAAATATCAAATACAAGCATTGGACGATCATCAAGAAGAAAGCTCAAAAGCGGAAGAGGAGAGACAACGACAAGCAAGGATCGCTTATGCCCATTTAATTGAAAAGGATTTTGTCGGAATGGAGGAGGAAATAAAAGAATTGGTTTAACATTTGAAAAACAAGGACAGAGGCTGTGAAGTTGTTTCTGTATGGGGGATGGGCGGGCAAGGAAAGACCACTCTTGTTAGAAAATTATACCATCACAAAGATGTTCGATCATATTTTCAAGCCTTTGCATGGGTTTGCATCACCCAAAAATTGGAAAGACAAAGAGTCTTGCAAGATATCCTTCAAGGTCTTCTCCCGACGAAGAGCAAGGATGAGATCAGGGGATTGGGAGATGCAGAATTGGTCCAGCAGCTCTACGAGACCCAGAAAGAGTTCAAGTGTCTAGTCGTGATAGATGACATTTGGTCAGTAGATGACTGGGAAACGCTAAAACAAGCCTTTCCAATTGAAGAGACAACTGGTAGCAAAGTATTGCTTACAACTCGTAACGAAGCAATGGCAAACATTGGATTTCCATATAAGCTTCGTTCTCTGAGCGACGAGGAAGGTTGGATGCTACTTGTCAAGAAAGCGTTTCCCGAAAAAGATGATACTACAGGTCAGTTTCCTCTTCTTCTTTTTGACTTCTTGTTAATGTAATTGTTGAAATAATCTTAAAAACTTGCCATAAAGTTGATAAATTATTGAAAGAAAGAAAAAAAAAATTACGCATCCATTTCAAAGTATTTATGATCAAGTTTAATTCTTTAAAGTCAATTTAAAATATTTTTTAGTTTAAAAATGTTATAATTTATTTAACTTTTAAATAAAATTTTTTTTATAATTAATAGTAGTATTTAGATAACTACAACTTTCAAAATTGTATTCTCTAAAATTAAATCAATTAATATCATTTTTTATAATTTTAAAATATATCGAATGTATAGTAGAAAGTATATTTTAAAACTGATGAAGTATTTGAATTTACTTATTTGCGGTTGAATTTAAAAGTTCAATCGAATCATTCAGATTTCAAAATTTGAAGGGAAAAAAATCCCAACATTTGACTTAAACTACTTGTTAAAATTTAAAAAGCTAATACGAGGTCATTTTGGGATGAATACAAATGCTATATTTGAGCTCTATATATTCATGCTATCTATTATTATATATAACAAGGTAAATAGAAATTTTATCCAAATTAATTGAGTCAATTTAATTGATTATCGAGTTAATATCAAGTAATTAATTAATTTTTCTTCACCTCTATTGATATAGCGTATGTCATATTCATAATATATCAAGCTTTTTATATCTTTTATTTTATTATTCCAACGGTCATTCATATATTAAATTTTTTAATATACCTACAACGACTCTTTAATATCTTCCACACTAGTATTATTGACTCGTGCCTTGCACATTTAAGTAGCCAAATGAAAGAAATTTTACCATTATTTTAGGAATTTTGTACCAAAAGAGTATTCTTCATATTATTTTATAAGCAAAAGTTTCTCTCTGTTTACCCCCCTTCTCCCTTACTAGCTTTTTAAAAGTAATCCCTTATATTTCTAATTAAGTTAATTTGATGAAGGTTCAATATTATATCATATGAGTGTTTTTGTAAGACCCCGAATTTTATGAAATACAAAATTTAATTTTTCTTCATATAGATATTTTTTTTAAACAGTAAGTGGTTAAATCGATAAAGTTAAAAGTTAAGGATGTTATGTGCAAATTTTATTTTGTCGGACAATATTCGCTTTGTCGGGGAATATTCGTTTGGTCGGGGAATATTCGTTTGGTCCGACGGCGCCGAAATAATAAATTATTGGTGGACCCCACAACGGAATATTTGTCGGATATAGAAAACGACAGAAGTAACCTTTTTAAATAAAAATAGTCAACGGAACTGTTAAAATACCGGTGATAAAAGAATAGTAGCATACGGTAGTTTATGGTATTTTCTGTAGCACACGGTACTCTACAGTAACACACGGTATTGCATAGTGTCTCATATTATTGGTCTGATAATTGACACCGTAACTGTTACGCATCATTTCATCGATAATTGTCACTGCATAATATTTTATATTATCAATTCAATAATTGTTGTTACACAGTATTTTGCATTATTGATTTAATAATTGTCATTACACTGTATTTTATATCATTGAGTCAATAATTGTTGTTGCACTGTTTTTAAAATTATTGAACCTAATAATTGTCACAGTAACATATGCACAGTAATTCACATTATTGAATCAATAATTGTCATTACACAGTAACGTATGCTTTATTTTACATTATTGTTATCTCTATTATGATATTATTTAAACAGTTGTATTTCATTAATTTATTGACTTGATATCTAAGAGCTAACTATACTGTATTTATAACAATTAGTCATAATAATTGAATTGATAAAGTTATTTGTTTATAATATAAAGTTAGGTGATTATTAGGTGATATGAAATGAATGGTGTAGATTAAAGTGTGAATTATTGTTGAATAATTGAATTGATTTGTTTATAATATAAAGTTAGGTGATTATTAGGTGATATGAAATGAATGCTGTAGATTAAAGTGTGAATTATTGTTGAATAATTAAATTGATTTGTTTATAATATAAAGTTAGGTGATATGAAATGAATGGTGTAGATTAAAGATAATATAATATTTGAAATGGATGGTGTAGATTAAAAGATGATCTTTAAATGAATGGTTTAGATTAAATGAATGATAAGATTTTTGGCTATAAATAGAAGCCTTAACTTAAGGATTTTTCATAAACTTCCTTACTTGTTCTTTCTTTCTCTCTCTAAATACTTCTTGTGAAAGTTCTCTCTAAGTGTGCTTAAGTCATCTTGAGTATTTGTGAAGATCTATAAGTATACGTGTACTGTTCAAGTTAATCAACCTCATTTAAATCAATATCCAGTCACGTGTTGAGGTAAGGGATACCATCTTTTTCATCTTCCATTATTCAAACATACTATGGTAAGGGATTATCATTATTTGATTCTCGATAATAATATTGTTTCTTCCTTACTCATAAGACGTGCCTTTTATTTCCATGTATTAAATTGTGGGAATAACCTTACGGAGCGGATTGCCGCCTGTTGGTGAATAACCTTTCGTATTCATTCATTATTAATCTCTGAGAATAACCTTACGGAGCGGATTGCCGCCTGTTTGGTGAATAACTCTTTGTACTCAAATTCTATTAAATTGTGGGAATAACCTTACGGAGCGGATTGCCGCCTGTTTGGTGAATAACTCTTTGTACTCAAATTCTATTAAATTGTGGGAATAACCTTACGGAGCGGATTGCCGCCTGTTGGTGAATAACCCTTTGTATTAATTTCCTTCACCTTTTGTTAATCAAACCTGCTACGGTAAGGGATATTATTTTCTTTCATACTCCTAAATCGAAATTTATTATGGAACTATTGCTTCTATAATTCCTGAAAATATTATATGTTCCATAATAGTTGAACTTCATTATTGCAACTGAACCTTCCTATTTACGTGAACCTTTCTATTGAATTGTAACCGTTATTCTGAACTGTGGATCTTGAATTTCACTCCACATCATGTTGACAATTTGGACATTATTTGAATCTGTACAAAGTAAACTTCCGATACTTATTGTTATCCTATTTCTTCTGTTCATCATTTATATCATTCTAATCATCCAAAAATCAAGCTGTTGTGAATATCTGTGGCCGGGGGCACAGATGTGATATATTTGTTGAACAGATGATAGGTTAAAGGCGATATAATAGGTTAAAGGCGATACATCTGTTCGGTGTCTTTTATGGCACGTGGTGAATGTTCTCTTTGGCCCATAGTGCAAAGATGAACTGTTGTTTGGTATGATTATGACCAAAGGCTGAATCTGGTATAATCATGACCGTTGGTGCTATATTGAATATCTTTGGCCCGTAGTACAAAGATGAACTGTTGATGTGCATGATTATGATCAGGAACTGTGAATTTGTATTATCTTGACTAATGATATTTCAGATGATAAAAGTTGATGATGTTTTTCCTAAAAAGAGAACCGAGTGGACATTATAGTCTGCATTATTCTTCTAATAGATTACTCATTCCGCTGTTATTATTGATCTGAACGTTGTTTAAGAATTTAACTGCAGTTTTTGATATAAACCTTGTAGTCTATTGTATTCTATCAAGAACTCAACTGTTGAAGACTAATGATAATTTATTCGTCATTATCTTAGTCATGATATTCTTTACTGGGCTATTTGAGCTCACCCTTTCTTTTGTTCCATTGTTTTTCAACAGGAGATGAAAACATAACAGGGTCTAGCCGGGGAATGGAGTGAGGGTCCGAGGAATAGTTATCATAGTCTTCACGTTTTGTAAAATAGTGTGGCAATAATAGTGAAGACTTAGTTGTGTATTATTATACACTGTATTGTTGTACGTTGTGCTTTGTTGTAATAATTTTGTTGTAGTCTTTTGACGACTCAAGTATGGGCTGTGTGGGCCCAGATTTGGGGGCGTCACAGTTGGCATCAGAGCTTAGGGATATGGTCTTTAATGGCAATCTGGGGTAGAACTAGGAGGGGAGAGACGAATAGAATCAGTCACTAGTGTGTCCTACCTAAAATAGATTTTATTATCTAATGAGTCGATTTGAATGTAGGAACATGAAGTGATGAGTCAGTTTATTTGAACTAACATTTATTTTGTGACCACAGTTAGGTATGGCATCTGAAAATCAAGAGGTTAACTATGGAATACCCGAAGCAAATGTAGCCGAGAATCAAGAGGCCCCAAACAATCCTCCTGCCAACTCAGGAAATAATGTTCCTGATAACATGATGAACGATGGATTCTTTAGGAATTTCATGCAGTTCATACAGAATCAAGGAAGAGGAAATCCAGTCAATAATAACGGTAGAAACGCTGGCAATTTGAGTATGGTCACTGTTAAGCAATTTAAAGAATTAGGACCACCTGAATTCCACGGGAAGCCTGACCCACTCAAAGCGGAGGCATGGCTGAAGCAGACGACAAAAATACTTGATGTCTTACAATGCGCTGATGATCAGAAGGTGCCATTTGCCACTTTTATGTTACGAGGTGAGGCGGACCATTGGTGGGAAGCGGTAAAACGTATCCAACCTTCAGCACTCGAAATGTCTTGGACAGAATTCGAAGAACTGTTTAACGAGAAGTACTTCCCAGAAAGCATCCGCCATATGAAGGAAGTGGAATTCATTAAGCTGGAGCAGGGAAACATGACAGTTTCTCAATATGAAGCTAAGTTTGCTGAACTGTCTCGTTTTGCGACTCATCTAGTAGATGACGAATCACGAATGAGTCGAATGTTCCTGAGAGGTTTGAGACTCAAAATTCGTCAACAACTTAGTTCTCATAAATTCAGTTTGTATTCAGATGTTGTAGATAGGGCTCAAAGGGTGGAGCAAACAGATGAAACATTGCAGCCAAGAGTTAATGATCAGCATAGAGAAAGGAGTGACAACAACCACAGGAACGAAAACCATCGAGGAGGTAACCAACACTTCGGTGGTAATTCCACACCAAATAACAGAAGAGGAGAATCTAGTGGGAACAATTTCAAAAGAAAGAGATTCCATAATAATTATGGAAGGGCACCAGCACCAGTACCAACACCAGCACCGACCCCAGTTTCAAGGGGAGAAGATCGACCACCAGTGAGATGCTATAGGTGTGGTCAGGAAGGTCACATCAGCCCAAACTGTACTCTGCAGTCTAAAAAGTGCTACAGTTGTGGGAAAGAGGGTCATCTTGCGCGGTTTTGTCCTGCCACAAAATCAAGTCCAGCTGCAATGATGATACCAAAAGCTAGCGCGGATAAAGGAAAATCTGTAGTTCAAGGGAGAGCTTTTGTTGTGACATCCCAAATGGCGCGAAACTCGAACGAGGTGATAACCGGTAAGCTATTCATAAATTCTCGTGAAGTCTACGCTTTGTTAGATACTGGCTCTACCCATTCTTTTATCTCACCTGCATGTGCTCAGCGTTTAAACTTAACTCCTGAAAATTTGGGCTTTGACTTATCAGTTGAAACCCCATTAGGAGAAATGACCATTACATCTACTGTCTATAAATCTTGCCTAGTTCAAATCAACAACCTCACATTACCTGTTGACCTTATTTCTTTGGAGATGCATGAATTTGATGTGATTTTAGGAATTGATTGGTTGACTACCCATCATGCTAAAATTGATTGTTTTCATAAGATTATTAGTTTTCATATTCCTAATCAACCTGTCATGCAAATTCAAGCAACTAAACCATTGAAATCTATAACTGTTATTTCTAGCCATAAAGCCATTCGTTTATTGAAAAACGGATGTCAAGCCTTTTTAGCTCATGTCACTGATTTGAACAAAAATACGTCAAACTTAAATGATATTCCCATTGTTAATGAGTTTCCTGACGTTTTTCCTGAAGAACTTCCTGGCTTACCCCCAAACCGTGAAATTGATTTTTATATTGATCTTGAACCCGGTACCAAGCCCATTTCCAAAGCTCCCTACCGAATGGCTCCCATTGAACTTCAAGAGTTAAAAGTCCAACTACAGGAATTGTTGGATACCGGTTTCATTCGTCCGAGTGCATCACCTTGGGGTGCTCCTGTCCTTTTTGTGAAGAAGAAAGACGGGAGTATGAGATTGTGCATTGACTACCGAGAATTGAACCATGTCACCATCAAGAACAGGTACCCGTTACCTCGGATTGATGACATGTTTGATCAATTGCAAGGCGCTCAACATTTCTCAAAGATTGATCTCCGTTCTGGATATCATCAGTTAAAGGTTAAAGCTGAGGACATTCCAAAGACTGCTTTCAGAACTCGTTATGGGCATTATGAATTCTTAGTCATGCCTTTTGGACTAACTAATGCTCCTGCAGCTTTCATGGACATGATGAACCGGATATTCAAGGAACATTTGGATCATTTTGTGGTTGTCTTTATTGATGACATCCTCATATACTCCAAGAGTCGCGAGGATCATGAACAACACCTGAGATTGATACTACAAAAGCTCCGTGAAAACAAATTATATGCCAAGTTGAAGAAATGTGAGTTCTGGCTTGAGGAGGTCGCGTTTCTTGGGCATGTGATTTCTAGTCAAGGAATATCAGTCGATCCTGCGAAGATTGAAATGGTACTAAATTGGGAACAACCCAAAACAGTAACCGAAGTCCGAAGTTTTCTGGGTCTAGCTGGTTATTATCGGAGATTCGTAGAAGGATTTTCTCGAATCGCCACTCCATTAACGCAGCTTACTCGGAAAAGCACAAAATTCATATGGAGCGAGGAATGCGAGAAAAGTTTTCAAGAACTCAAGAAGAGACTGGTTTCAGCTCCTGTTCTGACCATACCATCAGGATCAGGAGAATTTGTTATCTACAGCGATGCTTCTGGCAAAGGTCTAGGCTGTGTCCTTATGCAACATGGAAAGGTTATAGCCTACGCCTCTCGACAACTCAAAGATTATGAGAAAAATTATCCTACTCATGATCTAGAGTTGGCAGCAGTCGTTTTCGCGTTGAAGATCTGGAGACACTACTTGTACGGAGAAAAAGTGGATATCTATGCGGATCATAAAAGTCTCAAGTATTTCTTCACCCAGAAGGAACTCAACATGCGACAACGACGTTGGCTTGAGCTGTTAAAGGATTATGACCACACAATCCAGTATCACCCGGGAAAGGCGAACGTTGTAGCTGACGCTTTGAGCAGAAAATCTTATGCAAATACAAGTGCACTGCTGACAACACAAAAGTGTATTTTGTACGACTTGCAAAAGATGGAGATAGAGCTAAAGACACCAGGGACCCACTCGAAGATTGCTCACGTGCGAGTAGAACCAACTTTAATCGATAAAATTAAAGCTGCTCAAGCTACCGATCCGGAACTGATAAACATGATAAAGAAAGTACAAGAAGGTGCCTTTCCCGAAGCAAGAATCGACGAGAAAGGAATACTTCGAGTCAACTCTCGACTCTGTGTTCCTAACGATCCTGAATTAAAGCATAAAATCATGATGGAGGCACACAACACGCCGTTTGCAATCCACCCAGGAGGTACCAAGATGTATCGAGATCTTCGACATACATTTTGGTGGAACAATATGAAAAGAGAGATTGCGGAGTTTATCTCAAGGTGCCTAACTTGTCAACGTGTCAAGGCAGAACATCAAGTTCCTAAAGGTCCATTACAATCACTTGAAGTTCCCGAATGGAAGTGGGAACACATCAATATGGACTTCGTGACGGGTCTTCCAAAAGTTTCTCAAGGCTTAGATGCAATTTGGGTGATCGTAGATAGATTGACCAAATCTGCTCATTTCTTGCCTATACGAGAAAACTTTTCACTTGAACGTCTTGCCGGTATGTACATAAATGAGATCGTGAGATTGCATGGCATGCCAGTTTCCATAGTTTCTGATCGAGATCCTAGATTCACTTCACGCTTTTGGATCAGTCTACAAAAAGCTATGGGCACTGAACTACGTTTTAGTTTTGCATACCATCCTCAAACGGACGGACAATCGGAAAGGACGATCCAGACCCTCGAAGATCTTTTGAGACTTTGTGTATTAGACTTCAAAGGAAGTTGGGATAAGTACTTGCCGTTGGTGGAATTTTCTTACAACAACAGTTACCAAGCAAGCATAGGCATGGCTCCATTCGAGGCATTGTATGGAAGGAAGTGTCGCTCTCCAATATGTTGGAATGAGGTAGGAGAAGCAAAATTGTTGGGACCCGAGCTGGTACGCTTGACGACCGAAAAGATCCAAATGATCCGACAACGAATACAGACCGCACAAGAACGACAAAAGAGTTATGCTGATCTTCATCGGAGAGACGAAAATTTCAACGTCGGAGATCATGTATTCTTACGTGTTTCTCCATGGAAAGGGGTTACGAGATTCGGAAAGAGAGGAAAGCTCAACCCTCGATTTATTGGCCCATTTGAAATCCTCGATCGAATAGGAACCGTAGCCTACAGACTAGCCCTACCACCAAGTATGTCTCGCATCCATAACGTTTTTCACATATCTATGTTACGTAAATATGTGAAGGACCCAAACCACGTCATTGAGTTAGAACCAGACGTTATAGCAGAGGATTTAACATACGAGGAGGTACCTGTTAAGATCCTGGATAAGAAGGAGCAGATCCTACGCTCAAAGGTTATACCTCAAGTTAAGGTTTTATGGAGGAACCAAGATACTGAGGAAATGACCTGGGAGCTAGAATCTGAGATGAAATCTAAGTATCCTTACCTCTTCGATATGTCAGGTACGTCAATTTCGGGGACGAAATTTCATATGGAGGGGAGGTTGTAAGACCCCGAATTTTATGAAATACAAAATTTAATTTTTCTTCATATAGATATTTTTTTTAAACAGTAAGTGGTTAAATCGATAAAGTTAAAAGTTAAGGATGTTATGTGCAAATTTTATTTTGTCGGACAATATTCGCTTTGTCGGGGAATATTCGTTTGGTCGGGGAATATTCGTTTGGTCCGACGGCGCCGAAATAATAAATTATTGGTGGACCCCACAACGGAATATTTGTCGGATATAGAAAACGACAGAAGTAACCTTTTTAAATAAAAATAGTCAACGGAACTGTTAAAATACCGGTGATAAAAGAATAGTAGCATACGGTAGTTTATGGTATTTTCTGTAGCACACGGTACTCTACAGTAACACACGGTATTGCATAGTGTCTCATATTATTGGTCTGATAATTGACACCGTAACTGTTACGCATCATTTCATCGATAATTGTCACTGCATAATATTTTATATTATCAATTCAATAATTGTTGTTACACAGTATTTTGCATTATTGATTTAATAATTGTCATTACACTGTATTTTATATCATTGAGTCAATAATTGTTGTTGCACTGTTTTTAAAATTATTGAACCTAATAATTGTCACAGTAACATATGCACAGTAATTCACATTATTGAATCAATAATTGTCATTACACAGTAACGTATGCTTTATTTTACATTATTGTTATCTCTATTATGATATTATTTAAACAGTTGTATTTCATTAATTTATTGACTTGATATCTAAGAGCTAACTATACTGTATTTATAACAATTAGTCATAATAATTGAATTGATAAAGTTATTTGTTTATAATATAAAGTTAGGTGATTATTAGGTGATATGAAATGAATGGTGTAGATTAAAGTGTGAATTATTGTTGAATAATTGAATTGATTTGTTTATAATATAAAGTTAGGTGATTATTAGGTGATATGAAATGAATGCTGTAGATTAAAGTGTGAATTATTGTTGAATAATTAAATTGATTTGTTTATAATATAAAGTTAGGTGATATGAAATGAATGGTGTAGATTAAAGATAATATAATATTTGAAATGGATGGTGTAGATTAAAAGATGATCTTTAAATGAATGGTTTAGATTAAATGAATGATAAGATTTTTGGCTATAAATAGAAGCCTTAACTTAAGGATTTTTCATAAACTTCCTTACTTGTTCTTTCTTTCTCTCTCTAAATACTTCTTGTGAAAGTTCTCTCTAAGTGTGCTTAAGTCATCTTGAGTATTTGTGAAGATCTATAAGTATACGTGTACTGTTCAAGTTAATCAACCTCATTTAAATCAATATCCAGTCACGTGTTGAGGTAAGGGATACCATCTTTTTCATCTTCCATTATTCAAACATACTATGGTAAGGGATTATCATTATTTGATTCTCGATAATAATATTGTTTCTTCCTTACTCATAAGACGTGCCTTTTATTTCCATGTATTAAATTGTGGGAATAACCTTACGGAGCGGATTGCCGCCTGTTGGTGAATAACCTTTCGTATTCATTCATTATTAATCTCTGAGAATAACCTTACGGAGCGGATTGCCGCCTGTTTGGTGAATAACTCTTTGTACTCAAATTCTATTAAATTGTGGGAATAACCTTACGGAGCGGATTGCCGCCTGTTGGTGAATAACCCTTTGTATTAATTTCCTTCACCTTTTGTTAATCAAACCTGCTACGGTAAGGGATATTATTTTCTTTCATACTCCTAAATCGAAATTTATTATGGAACTATTGCTTCTATAATTCCTGAAAATATTATATGTTCCATAATAGTTGAACTTCATTATTGCAACTGAACCTTCCTATTTACGTGAACCTTTCTATTGAATTGTAACCGTTATTCTGAACTGTGGATCTTGAATTTCACTCCACATCATGTTGACAATTTGGACATTATTTGAATCTGTACAAAGTAAACTTCCGATACTTATTGTTATCCTATTTCTTCTGTTCATCATTTATATCATTCTAATCATCCAAAAATCAAGCTGTTGTGAATATCTGTGGCCGGGGGCACAGATGTGATATATTTGTTGAACAGATGATAGGTTAAAGGCGATATAATAGGTTAAAGGCGATACATCTGTTCGGTGTCTTTTATGGCACGTGGTGAATGTTCTCTTTGGCCCGTAGTGCAAAGATGAACTGTTGTTTGGTATGATTATGACCAAAGGCTGAATCTGGTATAATCATGACCGTTGGTGCTATATTGAATATCTTTGGCCCGTAGTACAAAGATGAACTGTTGATGTGCATGATTATGATCAGGAACTGTGAATTTGTATTATCTTGACTAATGATATTTCAGATGATAAAAGTTGATGATGTTTTTCCTAAAAAGAGAACCGAGTGGACATTATAGTCTGCATTATTCTTCTAATAGATTACTCATTCCGCTGTTATTATTGATCTGAACGTTGTTTAAGAATTTAACTGCAGTTTTTGATATAAACCTTGTAGTCTATTGTATTCTATCAAGAACTCAACTGTTGAAGACTAATGATAATTTATTCGTCATTATCTTAGTCATGATATTCTTTACTGGGCTATTTGAGCTCACCCTTTCTTTTGTTCCATTGTTTTTCAACAGGAGATGAAAACATAACAGGGTCTAGCCGGGGAATGGAGTGAGGGTCCGAGGAATAGTTATCATAGTCTTCACGTTTTGTAAAATAGTGTGGCAATAATAGTGAAGACTTAGTTGTGTATTATTATACACTGTATTGTTGTACGTTGTGCTTTGTTGTAATAATTTTGTTGTAGTCTTTTGACGACTCAAGTATGGGCTGTGTGGGCCCAGATTTGGGGGCGTCACAGTTTTTATGTTAATTAAATCAAATTATTATTTTTTTAAAATTCAATAACATGTCTATTTTCATTTTTAAGTTGTTTTTAATAAAATAAAATGACTAGTATATTTTTAAGTCATTTTTAGTTAGTTTTTAATTTAACTAAAATATTTAATATGATAATAGTAATAATCATAAATAAATAACAATATTAATTGTCAAATGTGAGGCAACGGGAATTTGGTTAGTTTAACGTACTAACACAAACATAGGGATTAAATAATGTTTTAATCCCAACAAAGGAATAAAATGAATTAACAAGGAAGATAGAGAATTCTCCAAAAGAAATAATAAATATATTACCAAGAATTAAAATGAATTGTTTTAATAAAAAGACTCAATACAACCTATATTATAGTCCTAAGTACTTTCCTACATCTGCTTTGGAAAGGATAACAACTACTCCTTCCGTTCTAAAATTAGAGATACAATTTGACTTCTCAGGTTAAACGACGGTATATTAAATTTCAAATTGATGCGAATTTATTCAATTTTAGTTGATTCAATTATTATAATTATATAGTATATAATAAAAACTATTAATCACAAAACTTAATTCATTCTAAAATTTTATAAGTCATACCAAATTTAAAGTTTAGTATGTCGTCGTTTGACCTCAGAAATCAAATTATATTACTAATTTTGAAAGGGTGGTAGAAACAATTAATTAACTTTCCTATGACTAATTGAAAACTTTCCTAACTAGATTTATTTGAAAAGGCAAACTATTAAATTACAAATTATATTAAATCTAAATCTACTAGATTTTCCTAAATAAGAAATGAAAGTACATCAAATAAACCAAAAGTCTATAAATTATAAAATATATGAAAATTCTAATCTTCATTGATATTTTCCACTACATCATTCTCCTCTTTTTAGAAAAAATTCGTTCTCGAATTTTAAAATAAACAAGTATCAAGCACTAAGAACGAATTTTTAATATGCGAGAGATCAAAACTCCATATCTTTTTTTCTCAAAAAATAATCTGAAAAATAAGTGAGAAAAATACCAATACCTTCCAGTTTACTTGTATGACTAAGAAATTTTCAAAAATAACAAAATCAATAATTTCAATATTTTCAAACAGTGGAACTATTTCATGATCAATTTTTTTTATTTTTTTTTTGTAGTATCGTCATCCTTAGATATCACAAAAATTTCTATGCTCACTTCGATTAATAGGTGACTCGTCAAGAATTTGAAATCCTTCAACAGTGTTAATTAATTTTAATCTCAAGTTGACTTTGTTCCAAAATAAAACTCTCGTCAACTTCTAAAATTGGATTTTTATCAATCATAACCTCTAGAGTAATAATAGGTATGTCCAAATCAGAATTTAACTTTTTAACATTTACTTGATCATCAATAGTCACATTTGCTTTAGATTCTCTATAAGTGTTCAAAAATTACTTGTATATCGACGACCTTCTCTGGCGCGCCAACTGAAACCTTGACTTTGATTTAATTAGTGGTATCTCAATGGACTTTTTAGACCTACGAGCATGTAAAATGGTTGAAAACTTTGATGCATATATATATCATGTTAATTAGCTTCTCGTGATTTGGAATAAATCCATATCAATTATGTCTTGATAAATTGTTGACAGCATTTGTCAATTGTGTTTAGTTATGTTCTATACCACCAACTCGACGAGTCAAATCGTCTAATGACTGTTATGACACATAAGCTCCATGATTGCCATGGGACTATGTTTCATTTACTCTCTCTGTCTTCCAATGATATAAATTCGGACTCTGGATACTAATTAACACAACGGAAATTTGGTTAATTTAACGTATTAACAAGATAACATTCTAATGTTGACTAAAAAATAAATCTAGATAAAATCTTGAATTAACAATTCTCCAAGAGAAATAATAAATATATTATCAAGAATTAAAATGAACTGTATTAATAAAAAGTCTCAAGATAACATATATTTATAAGCCTACCTTCTTACATCTACTCTGGGGAAAAAAAAACAAATAACTATTAATTACCATTCCTGCGACTAATTGGAAACTTTCCTAATTATATTTATTTGAAAAATGAAACTATTAAATTAAAAATAATTCTAAATCTAAATCTACCACATTTTTATAAATAAGAAATAAAAATAAATCAAATAAACTAAAACTCTATAATTATAAAATATATGAAAAATCTTAATCTTTACTGATATTTTTCAATGAATCAATTGACGCAGCGGGAAGTTGGTTAGTTGAACGTATTAACTCAATCGTGGGGATTGGATAACGTTCTAATGTCGACGAAGGAATAAAGTTTGATAAAATCTTGAATTAACAAGGAAGATAGAGAATTCTATAAAGGGAACAATAAATAAATTATCAAGAATTAAATTGAATTGTATTTCTAAAAAGTCTTTAAGACAACCTATATTTATAGGCTTAGGTACCTTCCTACATCTACTTAGAAAACGATAACAAATAACTACTAATTAACTTTCCTATATATGACTAATTGGAAACATTCCTAACCAAATTTATTTGAAAAAGGAAATTATTAAATTAGAAATAGTACTAAATGTGCCTAAATAAAAAATAAAAATATATCAAATAAACTAAAACTCCATAAATGATAAAATTTTATATGAAAATCCTAATTTTCATTGTATCAATATGTAAAGAAACCTCATCAATAGTTAACTTTGGTTAGAAAGTTGATAAAATTTTAGTTATTGTTGGTACCTTTATGAGACATCATTGGTGTAATGACCGAGAAAAATTACGAACCCAATTTTTTTTATTTATTTATTAATTATATCCATAAGAAAATATGAGGTGTGAAGTATGAACTATGCGTGTATGTGTTAAGTTGTATGATGAGAGGTATTAAATTAGTTAATTAAATTAATTAACTAAAGAAGGAAAAAGATTTCGAGAGAAGCTTATGTGATGAAATCACAAAGCTTGAATGTTGGCCTTGTATGGCAATTAAGAAGATTTATAGTAAACAAGTTAATTACTTGTATGAATAATGAGAAAGAAGAAGCAAGTGAATTATTTAAGATAATCCAATATGGGAATAATTGTTTGTGTATGGTTAACTATATTATAAACCCAATTTAATGATAAGGGTTAGTGAATGAATTAAATTAGTCAAGTCAAAGTACTTGTATTAATATGTGTTAGGGTTTCATTAAAACAAACCCAAGAATTTATAAGTAATAGTGTTATGTAAGCTAATTTAATTAAGGAGTCCAATGGACTTATAAATAGCAAATCTAATTGGATTATATAATAAGTCCAAATGATATATTAAACTAGGTCCAATAAACTAACCTAGTAGCCTATATAATTTAATTAAACATTGATCCATGTAATTAATTAAACTAGCCCAATGCTTGTTTTAATTAAATGTAACATAGATTATTTAAATGTTAGCCCAATGTGATAAATAAATTGAGCCCAAACAAATTAAATGAATGAGCCCAACTTATTTAATACCTAAATCCAAAGTGGAGCCCAATAGGAAGTCAAAATGTTGGTCAAACATTATATATAGGTATATATATCAATTGGTGTATATATGTATAATAAATGTAATAAAAATAAAGCAAAAATGGGGGATTTATCCCATTTTGCTGAGATTTAGGGGGTCCCACTTGGGGTTGCTTGATTTTCCAAGTTGCTTGTAATTTACTCCTTGTCATAGTAGGTGAACAACTAAGGTCAATCACAATGTCAATCAACCTAGTCATTCATGCAATAGTAAGCACCAATTAGCCTTAATTTGACCAACATTGGTTGATTAGGAGAATTAATGATGGTTTAGTAGATGACTATAAATAAGATACTCCACACAAGTATTATGTTGGTTGGTTCATTTGCTAGAGATTTCAAGAGTGAAAAGAGAGAGCATTTGAGAGCTAAAGAGAGAAATACTTGTAAGTTGAGAGGAAAAAGCTAGAGAGCTTGTGAGCTAGTGTGATAATGGTTCACTCAAGAAGGAAGAAGAGGCCTAGAAAGAAGAAGATCTCCATAGAAGGAACTATGAAGGTTGAAAAGTGTTCTAACCCTTCCTTAGTTAACTTATATGGTCTATATATGTTTTAATCGGTCAAAAAGTATTTTTAACCGATCAAAAGTTATTTTGATGATCTAGAAGTCTAAAACTATGATATATAGGTATATTCATGGTTTTATATAGTTAAATCATGTTTTGGTATGAGCGGTATGCATAAAAATGCAAGAAATGTCTATATTAAGTTTTACCGGTAAACCCTAGTTGGGGTTGTGATTTATAGCATTTCATTTTGAAAGCTAGAGGTTGTGTTTGAAATTTTCTTCTTTGATATGGTAAATATATAAGTTAAGAACAAAACCTAGTTGGTATAATGTTCATACGAGTTGTTATGGTTAAGATATGATTTTTGAACCAAGGAGGCTCATTTTAAGAACCCAATGTACAAATAGTCCACTTTGTGGCTATTTTTCATAACCAAAACCTTTCCAAAAATTTGATCCAATGATGGAATATTGTAGTTTAGGAAGATACGAATCCATCGATACCAATTTGAGGTCATTTGGATTTGTAGATTTCATTTTATTCAAGTTTTAATCAAAGGAGCAAAAGTTGAAAAATCAGAAAATGGCAATTCTGCAGTTTCTGCAAGAGGAGGGCCGGGGCCCTTGTTTCCTTTGTAAAAGGAGGGTCGGGGCCCTTGGTCACTATTCACGGCCAGTGAGTTTTCCAGTCCGGGTCGGGTCGGGCCATCCGGGTCCGGTCGGGCCGGGTCTTTTAAGTCCAAAATTGATAAAATTGCTTAAAAATTAATATAATTAATTTGGGACCCAACTTTAATAATTATTTATTATTTATAATAAATAATAAATAAAGTAAATAAAAGCTATTATTATAATTAATTATTATTTAAAGGATATTAAATGGTAATTAAATAAAGATGAAGTTAATAAGGTAATTATTTATTATTTTAATAAATAAGGATAATTAGTTAATTATTATTTAAAGGATGTTAAATAATAATTAAAGGGAGATGAAATGAATAAAATGATCATTTTTTATTTAATAAATATTAAATAATAAATGGGTTTAATTAATTAAGAGATTATTATTTAATTAATCATTAAAGGATTTGAGGATTGTTAAAATATTATTAAATGGTTAATAATATTAATAAGAGATTAAAATATTATTAAATGGTTAATAATATTAATGAATGATTAAAATATTATTAAATGGTTAATAATATTAGTAAGTTAATAAAATATTATTAAATGATTAATAATATTAATAAAGGATTAAAATATTATTAAATAGTTAATAATATTAATGAATGATTAAAATATTATTAAATGGTTAATAATATTAGTAAGTTAATAAAATATTATTAAATGATTAATAATATTAATAAAGGATTAAAATATTATTAAATAGTTAATAATATTAATGAATGATTAAAATATTATTAAATGGTTAATAATATTAGTAAGTTAATAAAATATTATTAAATGATTAATAATATTAATAAAGGATTAAAATATTATTAAATGATTAATAATATTAATAAAGGAGTAGAATATTATTAAATGATTAATAATATTAATAAAGGATTAAAATATTATTAAATGATTAATAATATTAATAAAGGAGTATAATATTATTAAATGATTAATAATATTATTAAAGGATTAAAATATTATTAAATGGTTAATAATATTAGTATGAGAATAAAATATTATTAAATGGTTAATAATATTAGTATGAGAATAAAATATTATTAAATGGTTAATAATATTAATGAAAGAAGAAAATAGTATTAAATGATATTATTTTGGGTGTAAAATATTATTAAATGGATAATAATATTTATGAGTTATTGAAGATATTATTTGATGAATAATATTATTTGAAGAGTAAGATATTATTAATAATGTTAACATATGATTGAGATATTATTAATTGATTAATAATATTAACTAAAGATAATTGTATTATTAAATGATTAATAATATTATTGAGAGGATAAAATATTATTAAATGGTTAATAATATTTATAAATGATTAAGATATTATTAATATCATTGGGGTTAGTGTAAAGCATTAGTTAATTATTACTAATGTTAATAAGTGTTTAAGATAATAAAGAGATTTAGATGATTATTAGATGGTTAATAATATTGAGGAGCTAAGTGATTTATTATTGAAATAATAAATGGTTTAAATATTATTATACGATTAATAATATTATATGTGGTGTTTATATATTATCAAAGGAGATAATATTATAAAGAAATGAAGTGATGGTTATGTAAGTTAAAATATTATTAAGGGATTAATAATATTATTAAGAGTTTTAAAGTTATGATTAAGTGATCGATGATTTAAGACATATATGTTAAGGTTATTAATGTTAAATAAACCTATATGTGTTATGCTAATTGGAGGATCAATGTTATTGAATATTAGGTCACCCAAAAGAAGTATTTTTAAGTTGAATAGCAGTAGTCAGCGGAACAGGCAAGTTCTTCTTAACCCTAACTTGTATTTATTGTTGCAAGTTTCCTTCAACTTTATTTACATTGAGCTATTCAAATTATTGTTGAGCAAATACTACACTCGAAGTTATTTGACAGAATTTAAAGTGGATTAATTATCTAAAATTATTCCACCTCATTATTGGTTATTGTATTCGCACATAGTGCTTTTGCAACTGTTATAGTTCATAAATTCATGAACTGTTTAAGGATGTCTAAACTAATTGTTTCGACTAGACAAATGCATGTTTAAATTCATTTAATTGAATATTATAAAAGCTTATCCAAACCATTGGCTGGTGCGGATTCTTACAGAAGACTGAGAAAGAACAACCCTAGTTAAAGGGGATTTTTAATTGTCGGGAAACCGAACGCGCGCAAGAAATCTAAATGTTATGCATATACATAGGACATGAGAGGACTGATCCCCTCGAGTGTCCCGTTATTTTTAACAAGGAGACAGACATTGTATGTCTGTTTTTACCTTAGTAGCAGTTCATGGTCCTTTGAGACCACTCAGCAGTAAAGAGTCAATCCATTCTTTTATTGAACATTGATTCTTGTTATTTCACAATTGTTATCTATTGTTGAAACCCTTGACGATGAATCTTTTCATTCATGATATATCATTTCTTATTTATTTAAACTTGTTGGGCAAAGTCGTTGCTCACCCTTGCTATATCATGAACTATTTTCAGTTAAGCCGAGTGATCTAAGGAGTACCACGGCAAAGGAAAGATGAACGAGTAGAAGTAATTAGTCGTACTTTATGTGTAAACCTTTTATATTATAAGGTAATGATGAGGTATTAAGGTTAGTGGAACCTGGGATTGAAGGTACGTTCTGTTATGAGATTATGTATGTTTTCCGCGAGTTATTGAAGTTTACTTTATGAATGTTTGTCAAGTGATGAATAGTGAGCACCGAACCCGAGGTTCAAGGGACCCGAATTTGGGGGCGTCACAGGTTGGTATCAGAGCTGTAGGTTATAAACCTTAGGTGGGGAAAAACCTTAGGATTATGACCGTAGAGAAGACAAGAAAACTCATAAAGAGTTTAGGAGATGAATTGTGGAAGATTCATCAAGTAAGAAAAGTTATGTGTAAGTAAGAAATATCTGTTATTAGGTCGGAAGAGTATGTGGATTCGAAAGATGATCCGAAGGTTAAAGTTAAGCAATAATGAAGAAAAAGAATAACGATTGAGAGATACTTAATCAATGGGGAATGAATAAGAAGAAGTTATCAGTTGTAAATGTGGCTAAGATATAATAGAAGGAAATGATGTTAAGATATAAATGAATGATTTGAAGACATTGAGGATATCTTGAGGAGATTGTTCTATATGGATCGGTGATAGCAAAGATGATCGGAGTAAATAGAGATGAACTGATGGTTTAAACAAATAAGTTGTTAAAGAGTTAAATGAATCATAGAAGAATGAGCAGATTTTTGGAGTCAATTATAAAAGCAGATGATGATGAAGTGATTGAGAAAAGTAGAATGATTGTAGAAAGAGATAAGCATGATAAAGAATTTCATAAGAATGATAATAGTGAATGTTGAGGAGTCTAACTTTGGAAGCATATATCTTTGGGAGTTTGACTTTGGAGAATATGTTTGAAGAATTACGTTTCGAAAGTTATTTTAGAAGATTTAAAAATCGGATGATTTTCTAATCTGTAAGTTGAATTTTATCTATGCAAATGATGAAATAAGTTATAAAATTTTGAAAATCCCAACTTTGGAGTTAAGAAGCGAGATATGTTATGTAATTAGCATGGTGCTGAGAACAAGTATAGTACTACGTACTAATGTGACGCATATTAAAATGGTTATTAAATATGCAAATGGATGATAGAAAGACAAGATGACTATAGTATGGAAGTTTGAAGAATGTATGTTGAATGAGAAGATCGAGATATAGCGTTTAGGCTATCAAACGATTTGAAGATAGGTGATTGATAATTGTGCGTATAGTTAGTAAGCAAAATAATGCTTAAAGGTGTGTAGCTGTATAAATGATGGGGTACTACGTACCAAGGAAGAATATGTTAATAAATTTTAAGTGATTGGATTATATGTTGGCATTAAAAATGTATGCCTAAAATCAACAGAGAGGTAATAATACTACCGTATTATGCCAAACGTTAATGTCAAGAGAAAGTTCTAAAGAAAGAATACTCTAGACAATAGGGAAGAAAGATAAGGAATTAGACCATAATTCCTTACAGACGATTGATTAGTCTAATAGTAGACGCTTTTGAGGAATGAATCAATGAAATTGGAGAAAATCCAGAGACAAGGAATAAATATCTAAAAGAGGATATCAAAGAAGTGATAGACGACATCTTATAATAAGATTGTTGTGTAGTAGAAAGAACAATAATAAGATCGTGAAATGATCTACGAAGATGAACTTGTGAGGAGTTATGTGTTAAAGTATGGATTAAGAAAATTCATACTAAGTTAATAAGAAAATTAGAGGTTATAGATTTTATTTGAGGACTCATATTAGTGGTTGAGTTGTGCGATTCCTTGTATGGGCAAGGAATTAGTGCTTGGTTTTAGAACCGCTTAGCTTCCTATAGTAATATAGTGGCCGAGTTGACCAATTTCTTGTATGGGCAGGAGATTGTGTTTGGTTCGATAATCACTTAGCTTCTTAATTATGATAATCATTGAAATCTTGGGTCGCGCTATCCGATGTATATGTGTTGAGAAGGTGAGTCTTTTATCATAGTATGTCGGATAGGTAGAGAATGTAGATATTAGGTGCGTGTTCTTAAAACTCATACGTATGGTAAGTTCGTAACTCATAATGGTATGGTGGAGCCCCTCAGCGAATGGACGATTAAGGTCTGACTAGGATAAGTTCCTCAAGCCATGCGATTGTGGTAAGTTCCTGAACTCATATTGTGTGGTAAGTTGATGAACAATTTGTGATGGAGGTTAGAACAAGGTCATAGATAAAGATTTAGTTATCAGTGAATTGAGAATTGTGTGAGGCCAGTATTGTTCTCCTGAATACTACTGGTAGGTTGTGTTATGTAGTGATGTCTTGCATCAAGGAGCAAGCTATGATTTGAAGAAGGATAAGGTGGGTAATCACGTTTGTGGCACCACAGTTACTTAGATTTAAAGGGAATCATTATCAGAGAAGGTGTGAGTATTTGTTTTAAAGATACGGAGACTTCAGAAAGAGGAAGAAAGGAAGAAGCTGATAAACAGCATGATAAATTTTCAAGAATACGATGTTGGGTATAAGACTAATGAAGGATATAATGAGGAATAAATGACAATGTTTAGCATGATAGTGAAATTTTTCTGGATGAGGAGAAATTAAAGAAGAATAGTGATACACTACTTAACAATCAAGTACGTGTAAGAAAACATAAGAAGCAGATGGTATTCGAATTATTAAGTTCCGGGGTAAGGAATGTAAAATATTTTGTATAAGAGGAAGAAGAAGTGAATAAGAGGAGTAAGTGATACTATGTGTTTGTAAAACCCAACTCTTGGAGTACGTGGGTTAGATGGTTATGTTAAGTCCCGACTTTTGCAGTCTTTATGGGATATAGACGTTTATTGAAGTAGGTTTTAAAATGTAAAGTGCTTAGGCACTATTGGTTGCGTATAAATATAGATGTTATGTTTATATGCTTTAGAGTGATACTGTGAGCATTAATATTAAATGTTACAAGAATGAATGTAAGGAACAGAATATAAGAGCATAACGTAAGTTTTAATTTAAAAAAAAAAAACAGATAAAGTCGCCGCATAGACAACCCCGAAATTGGAGGATGGAAGAATCAATTAATAGTGAAGGAGGTCAGATGGACCCGATGCAAACTTTTGCTAATATGGTAGCAGAAGCGATACAAAGCAGAAATCCAATATTTAAAAGTTCGCCGAAAAAAAAAATAAAAAAATCGAGTGGCAAATTTTAAGGATGTTAAAGTAATAGAACCACCTGAGTTTCGAGGGTCGACAGATCAAATCGAAGCTCAGACAAGGATGGAAAATACGGAGAAAGTGTTTGAAGTTGCACGTGTTGCAGAAGAATAGAAGACAGTAATTGACACCTTCATAATGAAGGGAGAGGCTGATTATTGGTGGAAGGCTAACAAAAGCCGAACAAGAGAAGGATGGTTACGTGGACTCGTTGTAAAGAATTAATCTTTGAAAACTATTTTCCAAATAGTACAAAGATAAGATTGGAAGTGAAATTTTTGGAACTCAACAAGGAGGTACGACGATAGCAGAATATGCCGCCAAGTTTAATGAGCTAGCAAGATTTGCTCCACATTAAGTGGACACGGAAGAACGAAAGACAAGAATGTTTGAACAAGAATTAAATACATGGATCTACAGTAAGGTTTCAATTTTTTGGATTAACACGTTTTCTGCAATGATAGGAAAGACAATCATAGCAGAAGGCGGAGGTAAGGATTTGACAGAATATAATCAGGAGAGGAAAGAAAAGTGAAGAAGAAAATGGTAAAGGAAGTAGCAGAGGTTGTAACGCTCATAAACGAAAGATGAACCATAAAAATAGTGAGAATGGTCAAAGAAAAGACAAACGAAGAATAGAAAGTTGTGAAAGTTGTGGAAAGAACCACATAGGAGTATGTCTAAAAGGGACAGATAGTTGCTATAGATATGGAGGGAAATGACACGGTGCTTCAAACTGTCCTGGTCCCAGAAAGAATTGGAAGTATTTTATTTGTGGAAGAATGGGTCATCCATTTAAGGACTGCCCGAAGGCGAGAAGTAATATCAAGAAAGACAAGAGGCATGATGACAGTTGTTTTCGATCAATAATATAATCGTTTAGGTATTATTTGATTCGAAGACTATCTGACTGAGAATTTCACTAAATAAAAAGAATTTCTCGAAGAAAGTAGAATACTTTATTAAAAGAGAGTGTCTTTAAATCAAAGGATTGTGTTAGATACATGAAGGGTAACTTGTCCGTAAAATTAATTCGGATATACGAGAAAAAGAGTCGGAAAAAAAAAAAAAAAGAACAGAGGATAAGAAAATCTTAAGTAATCTTATAACGGTGATTCTGGGGACATAATCCTTATAAGGAGGGGTGAATGTAATGACCGAGAAAAATTACGAACCCAATTTTTTTATTTATTTATTAATTATATCCATAAGAAAATATGAGGTGTGAAGTATGAAGTATGCGTGTATGTGTTAAGTTGTATGATGAGAGGTATTAAATTAGTTAATTAAATTAATTAACTAAAGAAGGAAAAAGATTTCGAGAGAAGCTTATGTGATGAAATCACAAAGCTTGAATATTGGCCTTGTATGGCAATTAAGAAGATTTATAGTAAACAAGTTAATTACTGGTATGAATAATGAGAAAGAAGAAGCAAGTGAATTATTTAAGATAATCCAATATGGGAATAATTGTTTGTGTATGGTTAACTATATTATAAACCCAATTTAATGATAAGGGTTAGTGAATGAATTAAATTAGTCAAGTCAAAGTACTTGTATTAATATGTGTTAGGGTTTCATTAAAACAAACCCAAGAATTTATAAGTAATAGTGTTATGTAAGCTAATTTAATTAAGGAGTCCAATGGACTTATAAATAGCAAATCTAATTGGATTATATAATAAGTCCAAATGATATATTAAACTAGGTCCAATAAACTAACCTAGTAGCCTATATAATTTAATTAAACATTGATCTATGTAATTAATTAAACTAGCCCAATGCTTGTTTTAATTAAATGTAACATAGATTATTTAAATGTTAGCCCAATGTGATAAATAAATTGAGCCCAAACAAATTAAATGAATGAGCCCAACTTATTTAATACCTAAATCCAAAGTGGAGCCCAATAGGAAGTCAAAATGTTGGTCAAACATTATATATAGGTATATATATCAATTGGTGTATATATGTATAATAAATGTAATAAAAATAAAGCAAAAATGAGGGATTTATCCCATTTTGCTGAGATTTAGGGGGCCCCACTTGGGGTTGCTTGATTTTCCAAGTTGCTTGTAATTTACTCCTTGTCATAGTAGGTGAACAACTAAGGTCAATCACAATGTCAATCAACCTAGTCATTCATGCAATAGTAAGCACCAATTAGCCTTAATTTGACCAACATTGGTTGATTAGGAGAATTAATGATGGTTTAGTAGATGACTATAAATAAGATACTCCACACAAGTATTATGTTGGTTGGTTCATTTGCTAGAGATTTCAAGAGTGAAAAGAGAGAGCATTTGAGAGCTAAAGAGAGAAATACTTGTAAGTTAAGAGGAAAAAGCTAGAGAGCTTGTGAGCTAGTGTGATAATGGTTCACTCAAGAAGGAAGAAGAGGCCTAGAAAGAAGAAGATCTCCATAGAAGGAACTATGAAGGTTGAAAAGTGTTCTAACCCTTCCTTAGTTAACTTATATGGTCTATATATGTTTTAATCGGTCAAAAAGTATTTTTAACCGATCAAAAGTTATTTTGATGATCTAGAAGTCTAAAACTATGATATATAGGTATATTCATGGTTTTATATAGTTAAATCATGTTTTGGTATGAGCGGTATGCATAAAAATGCAAGAAATGTCTATATTAAGTTTTACCGGTAAACCCTAGTTGGGGTTGTGATTTATAGCATTTCATTTTGAAAGCTAGAGGTTGTGTTTGAAATTTTCTTCTTTGATATGGTAAATATATAAGGTAAGAACAAAACCTAGTTGGTATAATGTTCATACGAGTTGTTATGGTTAAGATATGATTTTTGAACCAAGGAGGCTCATTTTAAGAACCCAATGTACAAATAGTCCACTTTGTGGCTATTTTTCATAACCAAAACCTTTCCAAAAATTTGATCCAATGATGGAATATTGTAGTTTAGGAAGATACGAATCCATCGATACCAATTTGAGGTCATTTGGATTTGTAGATTTCATTTTATTCAAGTTTTAATCAAATGAGCAAAAGTTGAAAAATCAGAAAATGGCAATTCTGCAGTTTCTGCAAGAGGAGGGCCGGGGCCCTTGTTTCCTTTGTAAAAGGAGGGTCGGGGCCCTTGGTCACTATTCACGGCCAGTGAGTTTTCCAGTCCGGGTCGGGTCGGGCCATCCGGGTCCGGTCGGGCCGGGTCTTTTAAGTCCAAAATTGATAAAATTGCTTAAAAATTAATATAATTAATTTGGGACCCAACTTTAATAATTATTTATTATTTATAATAAATAATAAATAAAGTAAATAAAAGCTATTATTATAATTAATTATTATTTAAAGGATATTAAATGGTAATTAAATAAAGATGAAGTTAATAAGGTAATTATTTATTATTTTAATAAATAAGGATAATTAGTTAATTATTATTTAAAGGTTGTTAAATAATAATTAAAGGGAGATGAAATGAATAAAATGATCATTTGTTATTTAATAAATATTAAATAATAAAATGTTTAATTAATTAAGAGATTATTATTTAATTAATCATTAAAGGATTTGAGGATTGTTAAAATATTATTAAATGGTTAATAATATTAATAAGAGATTAAAATATTATTAAATGGTTAATAATATTAATGAATGATTAAAATATTATTAAATGGTTAATAATATTAGTAAGTTAATAAAATATTATTAAATGATTAATAATATTAATAAAGGATTAAAATATTATTAAATAGTTAATAATATTAATGAATGATTAAAATATTATTAAATGGTTAATAATATTAGTAAGTTAATAAAATATTATTAAATGATTAATAATATTAATAAAGGATTAAAATATTATTAAATAGTTAATAATATTAATGAATGATTAAAATATTATTAAATGGTTAATAATATTAGTAAGTTAATAAAATATTATTAAATGATTAATAATATTAATAAAGGATTAAAATATTATTAAATGATTAATAATATTAATAAAGGAGTAGAATATTATTAAATGATTAATAATATTAATAAAGGATTAAAATATTATTAAATGATTAATAATATTAATAAAGGAGTAGAATATTATTAAATGATTAATAATATTATTAAAGGATTAAAATATTATTAAATGGTTAATAATATTAGTATGAGAATAAAATATTATTAAATGGTTAATAATATTAGTATGAGAATAGAATATTATTAAATGGTTAATAATATTAATGAAAGAAGAAAATAGTATTAAATGATATTATTTTGGGTGTAAAATATTATTAAATGGATAATAATATTTATGAGTTATTGAAGATATTATTTGATGAATAATATTATTTGAAGAGTAAGATATTATTAATAATGTTAGCATATGATTGAGATATTATTAATTGATTAATAATATTAACTAAAGATAAGGGTATTATTAAATGATTAATAATATTATTGAGAGGATAAAATATTATTAAATGGTTAATAATATTTATAAATGATTAAGATATTATTAATATCATTGGGGTTAGTGTAAAGCATTAGTTAATTATTACTAATGTTAATAAGTGTTTAAGATAATAAAGAAATTTAGATGATTATTATATGGTTAATAATATTGAGGAGCTAAGTGATTTATTATTGAAATAATAAATGGTTAAAATATTATTATACGATTAATAATATTATATGTGGTGTTTATATATTATCAAAGGAGATAATATTATAAAGAAATGAAGTGATGGTTATGTAAGTTAAAATATTATTAAGGGATTAATAATATTATTAAGAGTTTTAAAGTTATGATTAAGTGATCGATGATTTAAAACATATATGTTAAGGTTATTAATGTTAAATAAACCTATATGTGTTATGCTAATTGGAGGATCAATGTTATTGAATATTAGGTCACCCAAAAGAAGTATTTTTAAGTTGAATAGCAGTAGTCAGCGGAACAGGCAAGTTCTTCTTAACCCTAACTTGTATTTATTGTTGCAAGTTTCCTTCAACTTTATTTACATTGAGCTATTCAAATTATTGTTGAGCAAATACTACACTCGAAGTTATTTGACAGAATTTAAAGTGGATTAATTATCTAAAATTATTCCACCTCATTATTGGTTATTGTATTCGCACATAGTGCTTTTGCAACTGTTATAGTTCATAAATTCATGAACTGTTTAAGGATGTCTAAGCTAATTGTTTCGGCTAGACAAATGCATGTTTAAATTCATTTAATTGAATATTATAAAAGCTTATTCAAACCATTGGCTGGTGCGGATTCTTACAGAAGACTGAGAAAGAACAACCCTAGTTAAAGGGGATTTTTAATTGTCGGGAAACCGAACGCGCGCAAGAAATCTAAATGTTATGCATATACATAGGACATGAGAGGACTGATCCCCTCGAGTGTCCCGTTATTTTTAACAAAGAGACAGACATTGTATGTCTGTTTTTATCTTAGTAGCAGTTCATGGTCCTTTGAGACCACTCAGCAGTAAAGAGTCAATCCATTCTTTTATTGAACATTGATTCTTGTTATTTCACAATTGTTATCTATTGTTGAAACCCTTGACGATGAATCTTTTCATTCATGATATATCATTTTATATTTATTTAAACTTGTTGGGCAAAGTCGTTGCTCACCCTTGCTATATCATGAACTATTTTCAGTTAAGCCGAGTGATCTAAGGAGTACCACGGCAAAGGAAAGATGAACGAGTAGAAGTAATTAGTCGTACTTTATGTGTAAACCTTTTATATTATAAGGTAATGATGAGGTATTAAGGTTAGTGGAACCTGGGATTGAAGGTACGTTCTGTTATGAGATTATGTATGTTTTCCGCGAGTTATTGAAGTTTACTTTATGAATGTTTGTCAAGTGATGAATAGTGAGCACCGAAACCGATGTTCAAGGGACCCGGATTTGGGGGCGTCACAATTGGCTCAATTGGAAAAAAAAACAAACAGAATTTCAAAGACTTTCTTGAAACAAAGAGTAAAGTTCGTTGATTTTTTTGTGATCATCTTATTTTATTTATGGGTTGCCCCTCAAAAGAGTAATCTAAAACTAAAAATATACCTCTAATTTTGGAACTATTTGTGGAAGGTATTTATAACTATTTTATGACAAATAATATTTATCTACATATTTTGGTTATTTTGTATAACATTTATCTTGATCTGTCCATGAGTTCACGTATACCAAAACCGAACAAAAAACTTCATGTTAACACTTAACACTTTAACAGTATTTTGGTGATTTAGTGAAACGAAAGTTTCACAGTTGTTTGCCATTCTTCTTAACATTCTATCACAAAGATGTCAATAAATAAAGAAAAACTCACAGATAAATTTATTGTCAAAAGGAAAAAAAGTTGTGCCTTTATCTTATTCCTAATTCGTTGTTGCAAAGAATAAGAAAACTTACAGATAAATTTATTGTCAAAGGAAAAAAAGTTGTGCGATCTTATTCCTAATTTGTTGTTGCAAAGAATAAGAAATGATTCTAATTATCCTAATGGATCTGTCTCATAATTTTTATTTTTTATTTGTTTATATTTTAATTTTTTGCAGAAATTAGAGTCAAGCCAGAGAAAGAAAAATTAGGGAGGAATATGGTTCAACAATGTCAAGGTCTACCTTTAGCCATTTCATCTCTTGGAGGGCTTTTGAAAAACAAAAAATCATCAAGGGAATGGGAGATGGTGAGCAAAGATATTGCTTCAAACTTAAGTAGAGAAGGAAGTAAATACGGTGGAGTAATGCATATTTTAGGTTTAAGCTATAATGATCTACCTTTTCGTTTGAAACAACTATTCCTTTATTTTAGAACTTTTAAGGAGGATGAGGAGATACAGACTGACACGTTGTACCTATTATGGATTGCTGAAGGTATGATACCTTCGGTCCAAAAAGCAAAAGGAGAAATGCTTATAGATGTTGCAGAACGGTACTTGGTTGAACTCGCACAGAGGAGCCTGGTCCAACTCAAGCCAACGGATGAACAAACTTTGGATGATTGGAGAGCACTAGCGTTCCCATGGATGAAGATTCATTCATGCCACCTTCATGACCTTATTCGAGACATATGCTTGTCGAAGGGAAAAGAGGAAGACATTTTCAAGGTCATTGATTTTCGAGATGCACATAATAAATCATATCATTTGGTTATTGGTGCAGAAGAACGTAGACTTGCAATATATATATATGACGAGGCGGAAAACCTTGACATTACCTTAGAGTAACAACATATGGCTAGACAACTTCGATCACTTTTATTCTTCGAGACAAAGATAAATTTTAGAAAAAAAATAAACAATCTCAAATATTTTAAGTTGGTTAGAGTTTTGAAACTCGACGGATTCAAGTTCACAAAGCGAGAGTTTTCTCGAGTAATAATTGAACTCATTCACTTGAGGTATTTGAGTTTAAGTAATTGTAAATTAAAGGAGTTGCCATCATGTATAGGGGACTTGAGATACTTGGAAACCCTTGATTTAAGGTTTGCTTGGCTAGGTAATCCTACAATAGTACCGAATGTGTTATGGAAGATGAAAAGTTTGAAGCATCTTTATCTTCCTTTGCAAATTGGGATCGTAGATGAGAAATTGAGATTTGATGGCTTGAACGAGTTGGAGTTATTATACTGTTTTGATGCGAGCAAGTGTGACGCGAATGATCTCGTGAAACTAACCAATCTTCAAGTACTTCTTTATGCAAAGACACATAGTGTCCAGGAACAAGAAGGGGTGATGAATTTCCTCAATTCAAGTCGGCACCACCCACGGTACACATCCCTTGAAATTTCGAACAGTTGTGATTTTATTCAATTGTTACAGTGTCAGAATTTGAATGACTTATTTATAAATGGGGATAATAGATACAATTACATGATACCTCAACCGTATGAACAACCACGTCTCTCTCAAAGCCTCACTTGTATAAGATTAGTTGGTTGTTATTTTGAGGCAGAGGCAATGATGTTACTAGAGATGCTTCCCAACCTACAAATTCTCATATTAAGTATTAATTCGTTTGTGGGGAATGAATTTGTATGTAGTGCAAACAGTTTTCCTCAACTCATACATCTACTTCTTTGGAGATTGGGTAACTTAGAAAAGTGGAGGGTGGATGAAGGAGCCATGCCAAATCTTTCTAAATTACTGATTGGTCAATGTAAGAGATTGGAGATGGTTCCAGAGGGATTGAAATTCCTCACGTCCCTTCGAGAATTAGCAATTTGGACGATGCCTAAAACATTCACTGACAGGATTCAAGTGATAGATGGTGTAGAAGGAGAAGACTTTCACAAAGTCCGTCACATCCCTTCCATTTCAATTAGTGACTAAGATGAATTTATGAAGGCATTAATTTAGGTAACTGCAGAAGTCTTAATTAATTACTTCCGTCCCTTTAATTTTGGTAACTTAATTGTATGTCATCTTAATTACTTCTTTTATTATTGGATTTCAGACGAAGCCATCCCATCGATCCGATCCTCGGTACTCAGGTTAATTAACAAGTTCTGTCGTGTTTTAGGAGATGGATGAATTAATTCAGGACAATTTGTTGGTTTCGCTTGTTGCATGGTGTTGCAGATGTTTCATTTGTGTGTGTAATAATCTCTCTAAACTACAAACCTGATATTGTATACATAATGTTGCACATCTTTCATTAATTTGTCTTCTCTTTAATTAAAATTTATAATTTCGGTTTTTTATATGCTTAATTGGCCGCTAAGTATTATCGATCCAGTTGCATTATATTTTCTTTCCCTTTCTTTCTACATCATTTATCACCGTATATGTCAACTCCATTGGACTGAATTTCAATTACTAAGTACGGAAACTAAGGAATTTATGAGAAGGAGAACAGTGGATATATAGAGGTTAATTTAAAGAGAAGAATAATAAAGAAGAAAACTTTTAGAGATAATACAAATTTCATTTATTTAAAAAAGAAAACTACTGTATGATTATAATTGTATCTTTATAGCTCTAGTTCTTGCATATGCATGAGCTATTAATACTGTCTGAAATTAAACTATCACATGCTTGTAATCGACTAATATTGAAAGGAATAAAAAACGATTACCCTTCAAACAAACTTCATACCAACACAAATGTCTCCTGCAGATGCTTTTGAAAAATTGGGCAAAAACCTGCATATGCTTCTAATGTAATAACCTTAGTAATATCATTCAAGTCCTTGAGACCATTAATTGTTGTAGCGCAATTTTTTTTCCCTTTTACTTTTTACGATATGAATATATTTATGTGCATATTCATTATGAACATATATTTTCTGTAATTACTATTCTAAAACTTTTCTTCTTCCTTTCCCAACTTGTCTTTCAAAATTTTCGTTTTCTTTTTGGAGATGCTTTGTCATACTTGTCCTTATATGCATGTTTGATTTCATCTGTTTAAATTAAACCATTGTCATGCCATGTTTCGACTACTCACATAACAAAAGAGCTGTAGAAAGAAACTTGCATAATTAATGTTTTGGTTTGGAAATAGGGGCCCTCGAAGTGAAAATGCGGTAAATTTTCTAACATTTCAATTTCTCTTCTTCTCTGTGTATGTGCGTGTGAGGGGCTAGCAACATCCATATCATTTTATGTGGAGCCATTTTCCAGTACAGATATTGAACATAAATATTACGTTATAATAGGAGCCACTATACACTTCTTTGGTACGTATCTTGGCACCTCGAGATTGTCTCAAGTTAGTTCTTGACCTGAACATTCAAGGACTATTCATCTTTTACATCTTTTTTTATTTGGCAAATGAATCATTGTACCAAAGGAAAACGACAGATGGGCTCAATCATGCCTCCACAATGTGCAAAAAAAAGCCTCTATATGCTTATATTAACCTGAAAAGACCTGTACCTAAAAGATCCCCACTCAACAAATAGGCGTCCTAGAGTTACAACACCTGCCTAAAAGTTTCCGACTCTATAAAGATCACAAATTTTCCTGAGAATCTACAGAAAAAAAATTAACAAATAAATAAATATATAGTTAGATAGATAGATAGATAGATAGATACCGCAAAACCCATAAACACCTCAATTCAAATAAATATAAACTTAGGAACAAGTATTGGATCTTTACAGAAGCGAGCTCCATTTCTTTAAAATTCCTTCACTTTCTTTCCTTGAAATAGTCCGTATTTAGTTTTGTTTTTTTATTTTTGGGGGAGGGACAGCAACCCTTTAACTAGTAACTACTCAAGACGGCCTCCACTGAGAAATGCCTTACCTGCTAAATATTAATGATGTAGCACTGCATATAGATGGGTTGAAATTTGAGGCTAATGATGAAATGCGCTAAGGATAGATTTTGGGGTTGGTGCCGCGGGGGGAGTCCATCTCATTAACTTGATGCTAAAACAAGACCCGATCTTAAAACATTCAGTTATTAAAGCTGGAATAAACTAGAGAATAAGTTAAAAATCATGATTAGTCATTGCTTCCTTTAAAAAATTACATGGAAACTTCTATCATAACTATAGAACTCAGAATTTTCTGAACCTAGGCAATAAATGTAGACCTTGGAACTTAGCTTTTACTGGTGTTTGTGAACTAGATTTAATGGCTACCTTGAAATACTTAAAGACTCTTGACCCTTCTAGGGACTGAAATAAAAAATATTAGACGACTCTATTACCATTCTAGAACTCGTAAAACATAGATACTACTAATAACAACAAACTAAACTTAAGAACACCTGAATAAGCTCTCTAGGTGGACCTACTCTGATCCAAAAAATTTAAATTTCTCCTCTTCTATGATCTTATTCTTTGTTGAGTTAGTATGCAAGTTCAGCAATAATATCTCAAATTGTAGAGTTCTTATTTATTTGTTTGTTTATTTTATCATACTAACTACTTTTCATTTTTAATCTCTTTTACCGGTGCAGCTTGAAGTTGTTCGTGAGCTAGTAGTTGGAAGTCTCGAGGGTGCACACGTTTTGGAGGCTCTCATATATTCAGCTATGTATCTGAAGGTTTATTGATTATCTGTACAAGTTAATTTCATTATTCTTCCATGCCCTTCTTATATTTTAATCCTTATGTACAGTGGATAAACACAGGGCAAATTCCTTGCTTTGAAGGTGGAGGTCATCACCGGCCCAGCAAGCATGCTGAGATTTCCAGGCTTATATTTCGTGAATTAGAAAGAATTTCCAGTAGGAAGGACACTTCACCTCGGGTGATTTATCATTAACTTTGTAATGTTTGAGCACATGTTAAATTCACCCTCCAAGTTACTTGAGCCCGTGAATTATTTCCCCAGGATTAACGGCTAGCCTCCCCTTAAGCTCCATTCCTAAATTTTTTCTCCTCAGACGAGCCATGCAAACTGTCCTTATCGATTGTCAGCATCTAGTTAAGAACCAAATTCAACCTCACTTTAACCTTACCAAACCAAATTGACAGGAAATCTCTTTATGAATTGTACAGCAGCGACAGGAAAATCTTCTGAACTGGGACCAGCCATTTCCCCCACTGGACAATAGAGGCATTGCACTTAATATGCTAGGCTGCTAGCATTTCTTTTGTTCTTTGAAACATGTATTCTATTAATTGTTGCTTACTTAGAAATTGTTTTGTCATTCAGTGCATGTTCTAACCGATGATATGCAGGAAGTACTGGTCATCTGCAAGATCCATCCATGTTTGCCGTCTTTTAAGGCAGAATTCACTGCATCTGTTCATCTAACACGTATCAGGGACATTGCTCATAGAAATGATATCCTTCATAACCTTAAGGTTATAATCGATTCTTTCCTATTTCTTTTCTCATAAAAGTTTGCAATAATTATTTATTTTCCTGCAATTCAGCAAGAAATCAAGCATACAATTCAAAACAAGCTACATCGCAATGCTGGCCCTGAAGATTTAGTTGCTACACAAGCTATGCTTGTAAGAATTACCAAAAATCCTGGAGAATATAACGAAACATTTGTAGAACAATTCAAGATATTCCATCATGAACTAAAAGATTTTTTCAATGCTGGAAGGTCTACTATATCTCATTCTTACACTTTTGATCACCTTGACTTGCAAAGTTGTGTTGGATTTTATGGTTGTTAGTTATATATCTGCCACTCTTTAATCTACGTTAGTAGTAATTCCTATAGAACTATGGTATGAATCAAAATAATACTCCCTACAGATACGCTGCAAGAGATTGTCCCAGAGAATCCTTTTCTTACATTAGTGAAATATTCCATCTCTTGGCTAGTTGTTTGATCACAACACGACCTTCGATGGAAACACGACTTTTAGGTCCCTTTATGATTACCATAATTAGCAAAATAACTTTTAAACTCAAGATTGATGTTTTAATTTTAAAATTTTATACTCCATATAACTTTGTTCTTGGCCCCACATATTATTGGCTATTTTCTGTGCAAATTCTAACTTCGTTTTGATAAACAACACTCCGTCTAGGCTAAAATTTGGTCTAAACTTTCCTTTTAAGATGTCGCAAAATGTTTGTATTTATTACAAAACCGTTACAACTTCAAGTTCAATATATATGGACCATATTGTTTGTTATAAGAACATGGATAAAAGTACAAGGTCCACACTATATTTCTCTTGCCCATTTATATTATAGGAGTGTCGTCATAAGGGACACAAGTTGGTCAATTTTTTTAACCTTAAACTGTGTCTACAAATGTAATATCCAAAAAAATTTTGAACCTCATTGTTAATTAAATAAAGGGTTTAAAATTTTCTGATGAGTTAGTTTGCGTGTTTATGAAAACCTATGAGGATATGATTATTTAATTTTGTTGCCTATGTGACTTAATGCTAGTTTTAAGGGGTTCACTAATGGTCTGATTAAATTAGTGGTCCAACCCCAGGGTTTGAATAACAACCAGTTTTGAGAATTCGTTGAATAATTACTTTCAGATAACTATGGCGTTAAATTCAAGTTATTAGGTTAAATAATTTAAATATGGGTTTTATTGTCTAAATGGGTATTTAAAACAATTAAATAATTAAACTAATTATTTAATTATAATGCATAAATTATACTTTTATAATTAAACCCAAGTTAATAATTTAACAAGGGTGATTAATCGTAAAGGAAAAATTTATGAAATCTCTTTTGATAATTTAATATTAATCAATTGGCCATTGTTAACATAAATTTCACTAAGACCAACATTAGTTATTTGGACCAATTCTTTTTTTTTCTGGACGGCCCAAAACGTATGGACTGGGGGGAAATTCATTCCGTGAATCTGCCAAGGAAGGTTCGGGTGTTGCTAGCCCAATTGGGTGATTAAAGGGGATTAGCTCAAGTCAGTAGCAAGCGTGAGCAAGGGAGTAGGGTGATCAAGCAGGAAGCTCGGGCTGGGGGAGAACCTCAGCTACCGGTGGGTAACCGAGCTCCTGGGCAGCGTGAGCGTGCAAGGGGTCATGATGGTTTAGACTGTCAAATTCGGTAGGGGGCTGCAGCAGGGTAGGTTAAACGCATAGGGGGACTGGGGCTTGGGGGCGGCCGACCGACCGAGCGCTAGCAGTTCAGACTAGGGGACAGACGTATTACACGACACGAGTCTGAGAAGCCCAGATTTCCTTGCCGACCTGCTCAGCTACCGCGCCAAAAGTGAGCAGCCATAGGCCTAGCTCTACCGAACGCACGAGGGACTATCGGTCGAACCTAGCTGTGCATGGATGGGGCTCGATGTGGACAGCCTTCCGCCTAAGCCATGCTACCGTTGCGTACTGATGGTCCGATCAGGAAATTACCCAACATTTGGACAAATGCTCTCCTATAAATAGGAACCCCAAACTCCCCTAGCAAAGCTGCTGAAATTGTTAAGTCCGAAGCACCCCAATACCGTGTGAACTTGAGAGTTCGGAAGAGCAAGGAGGATAGCAACTAGGCAACAGCTTCGGCCCAATCAACCTCAAGGTATAATAATGGGTCTGTTAGGGGAAGCTAGAAACCGTGACTTCTCTTCTTATTTCTTGTTTTGATTTTCTATTTTTGGGTTCTGTTTTGACCCAACTTTCGTGTAAATTTTTGTTGTTGCTCCTTTTGTGGTTGTTTTCTGTTGTTAATTGTTGGGAAAAATCTGTGTATGGAAGGACCATAGATGTCCAGGCGGCATATGTTGTGTTTTGTTAGTTTGGTAAAGAACCGTGGTATGCTCACAACATGTTTGATGTAATGTGTTAAGTGTTTCGTGCCGCAGTCTTATTTTCTGTCTATAAACAGTTGGTGTGTTAAGGTTGGTTGTGGACAGTTTTATGTGGCATGCATGTTATGTGGCTAAGTGAAGCTCGTGTCGTGGGGCTGTGTGTGTGCGTGTCTGTGAGGAGGTGAGCGGCAACCTCTGTTTTGGGTCATGTCTAACGCTTGGCGTGGGCAACAACAAGCTATGGTCAGGCGAAGCTGAGCAGGACCACTTGTTGGTTTCCTGGTTTAGTTTTGTTAAGTACTAGTTGATGGTTTAAAGGTTGTTCTAAATAACTAATAAAATTATTTAGCATGTACTGTATTGTTACTATAATACTAAGAAATAACTAAATCATTTCTAACTACTAAAATATTTTTGGAAAGTAAATAATATTGATTAACCATTAAATTATTATTATGGGTTAATAATAATAGTTGAGCTTTAATATACAGTTTACTGAAATTGATAAAGTTCATGATTAGTTAAAGTGTTATTTGTATTACTTAATAACCTTAAAGTATTTTGGGTATTATCCTAATGGGTTGTTTAACTAATTAGTTTTAATGATAACCATGAATAAAGTCCAGTTATTTATTTTGTTTTTAAATAAAAGGTATTGATTGATTATTGTTTAATTAGTATTAAATAATAAAGGTAATGACTAATTAATTATTATTTAGTTAATATTAAATAATAATTAAGGATAAAATAAGAATAAGAATAAAGTCTAATTAACTATTTATTATTTAACTTTTAAATAATAAGTAAAGGTGCTAATTAATTATTATTAATGATAAATAATAATTAAATGCATCTTAAGAGTAATAATGGATTAATTATTGCTTAGTGATAAATACTGATTAAAGATTTTAATGTAATTACTTATTATTTAATTTATAATTAAATAATAAGTAACTATAACTAGTTATTAATTATAATAGTAACTTGAGATAATTACTTAAATTCGAATTAAGTAATATTAGACAATAATTAAATGAGTTGAGTCATTAAAACAGTAATTAAAATGATTGTTTAAAGATTTAAATTCATACTTAATATTACTGTTCTAATTTAGCAAATCATGAACCTACGGGTCAATGATGTCTTATTGAGGTTAAGGATAACATCTTATTTGTGTGTTATGTATTTAACTTAAGTGTTGGTTGATTAGACTTGATAAGCGTATGCTTACGATTATACGTAGTACTAATTAGTAGACCAATTCCATTACGGATAGGTTGTCTCAATCAAGTTAATTAAAGCTAGATTTTTGTAGCTGAGCTATCAGACAAGTTCCTTAACCTCACTCATATTATTATTGAGTAAGTTACCCTGACTTATTTTGATATTACAAATTATTTCACAATCAATATTATTGTTATTCGCACGTGGTGCAATTGAATTCATATTCCATTCTTGAATTATGAATTATTTGAAGTTCTTACATTCATGAACTAATTAAAAGGGAAGTTTAAGCCATTTGTTCGGCTAGACATATCTGTAATTTATTTTAAAAGCTATCCAAACCATGGTGATATAGATTCTTAAACTGAGAAGAACAACTCATAATGAGGAGCAACCTAAGTATCAAATAAATGATACATACAGAATAAATGTTATGCATACACATAGAGTACGAGAGGCTGATCCCCTCAAGTACAGTTCTGGACATGTAACTTAAGAGGGTCAATCAAGAGACTGATTCCTCAACAGACATTCATGGTCCATTGGACCACTCAGCATTTCAATGATCAATTGTTATTCATTATTCGAGCATTGATTATATTGTTCAGATATTTATTTCCTGAGTTCATTGAATCATTCAATTATTATTCAATCATGACATAACTCATACTAATCATATAAAACTTGTTGAGCAAGCTAGTTGCTCACCCTTGCTATGTCATGAATTTTTTTTGCAGCTAAACCTGAATGTTCAAATAAAGATAAGGGCAAGGGGAAGATAAATTCGTAGACGTGTTGGGGTACTAAATGTCTACTATTATGTTTTGTTTAAGTCTGATTACATGTAACACGAATCCTATTGTATATATTAAATTCGTGATGTATTTTGATAAGGTTTCGTACCTTAGGACTAGTAGTTAACCCTTTTATAAACAACATATGTTTATTTTCCGCCATAGATATTGTGTGTTGTTTTGGGATGTGTATATGATATAGTTGTATTAGATCATGAGCACTGAGTTCGAGGTACTAGTACCCGAATTTGGGGGCGTCACAATAGACAGATGGATTACTCGCTAGTAGATCCAATTGATATGAATTAATGTAAAAAAGCTTCACATTCTTGGTCAACCTAACAAAACCTTACAACTAGCTCTCCTTATGGACCTTATTTCATTATAAATGTAACTATTGGCCTCTATGGCTAGCAATTATATCTTTGCAATACATAGTCTAAGTGATAGTTATTTTGCTCTTTCACTAATTACACAGAGACATTATGCTGTTCTTTAGTTATGATTATAAGCAAATACTCAGTTTGCTAGCAATCAAAGTTTTAATTAGATGCCTATAATATTACATGTACAGACTTGATGAATGGGATTGATATGGTAGTGGTTCACGGTGCATATTGAGCGTCCTTGACAAAGCAAATAGATGTAGCAAATAGAACATCGCATTCCTAGTAGTATACCTTGTGTTTTATTGTTTGCTATTTATCTGACGTTCAAATGAGTGAAGTTTTTATATTTAATAAACATACTTTGTTGCAAAGTATTCACCCTAGGATATGGATCAAAAACTTTCAACAAATTACATGTGTTTCTTCATTTTTTTGTTCTTAATCTAGAGCTGAGACTGATCAAAAGCCTAGTTCGTTATCCACACTTATCATAAACCATTATTTATGGAATATAGATAATGTAATACTTCATTTTAGTTGCTTTTTACGTTTCTGCACTTTTATATAATCATTTCGTAGTCTAGCAATCTCATTGATGTTCATACTAGCATGATCGCCGATTGATTTTTATTCATTATCTTGAGCTAGAGCATTAACCGACTGAAGCATCCACCGAGGTGGGTTGTCATGTTACTAAAACAACTATGTTATGAAGTTACTTGGTAATTTATTAGTAAGCTTATAAGATTCTCACATTCTTTGCGGCACTGTCAGTGTTGGGTTCAGAGTCTCACAATTTATGGTTATCTTTTGTTACAGTCTTGCTGAACAACTTGAGTCTATAAAGGAATCTTTTGATGAAAGTAGCTTATCAGCCCTTTCATTATTTTTGGAGTACAAGAAGGTAGTTTTGTCACTTTGCTATTTTCTTTTGTATTCATTTATGGATATGATTTGGTTAGACAAAAAATGAGAAGAGAAAAAATGTTGGATATTATTCGACTTTCTTTTGTTTCTTCATTCATCTAACCGTGTTATCAGATTGACATATTCTTTCCTCTTCTTTCGAATTTTATTGTGATACTACCATTTCTGAGCAATCGACCAGAGGACTCTTTTGGGATGCGTAGATCATATATTCTTATTTTTTAAATAGCTATGCGTTTGTAATTGTCCGTGTTGATGGCTCCTGTTCTTGAAAGTTTTGTGGTGAAACATGCATATCTTGATGCTGTTTGAAGATTGTATTATAATCTATCTTAGAAGGTTTGACATAGAGATATAAATGTACCCTCTAGACACAAACCTCAAAAGGGGAGAGAGAGATATGGAAAAGAGAAGTAAAGATAGGGAATAAGAATGAGGGAAGAAAGTAACCACATAAATATTACCAAGCTGATTCAACCGCACAAGGCCAAAGCAGAAAATAGTTTTTTCAAATATCAAACTACATGATTGCAGATTTTTTTTCCCATAAGCATACTACTTTAATCACGTTGTTAGATGCTGTTGATTAAACTTTCATGTTTCGACGGGATTGAAGTGTTTTTTTAATTCCTAGGGTTTGGACAATTTGGAAGGAAGTAATATTTTGAAAAGTGATGAAATGGAACTGTTGGTCAAAACAATACAATCTTTGCATGGTCTGCGAGAAAGGATTGTAAGGGGTCTTGAAATTGGTATTTGCAATGATGCTCCTGATGCTGCAATAGCAATGCGCCAAAAGGTATCACATTATGTTATAATTATATTTATTTATTTATTTGCTCTAAATCTGATTGGTTTTCAAAATACAACTGATTATTCATTCTCAATAATGGATTTTACACAGTGGCGTCTTTGTGAGATTGGACTCGAGGACTATTCATTTATTCTTTTGAGCAGGTATTCTATATTATTGCCTCAGAGGAGATATCTTGTCTTCCTGTGGAGATTATTGAAAAAAACCACCACTTTCAACTGTTTCTGATGGAGTATGAATCCATTAGCTCCATAATTTAATTATTATCAAACAAGTTAAAACTTTCTCACCTAAATGTCGGCTGCACTATTATCAAATTGTAACTTCACAATTATTTGGCACCTATAGAACCCTAATGCAATCAATGTCTTAATATATAAATGCATAGTTGTGCCCATACTTACAATATTCCTTGATGATATCTTATCAATACGTTAAATTATGAAGTATCTAGAGGTACATTTTCTTAATGCACTTAAATTACTGTTGCCGCTTTGAAATCAAAACAATTCCTTAGAAAAGCTGCACCTATTATTGGGTTGCTACTGTTGTTTTCCTTATTTAAATTTGTTCTGCAATTCTATATTCAATGTAATATAATTGCAAACACAGATTCAAACATTTTCTGTTAACGTTTTCTCAGATTTGCTGTCCAACAGCTATATGTGCCAGCAGATTAGTGCTTGTATGTTTGTCAATATCAACATCAGATATTTAGTTTTCCACATCAAATAGGAATATATGTAATTGAATGATTCTATGATGATTTTTATGTGTCTTTCTTTCATAGATTGATGTAAAATTAGCCGTTGATCTTTCTTTACTAACATATATGTGATAGTTATACTGATGTTGCTATCTATGAGATGTAACTTTAACACAAACCAATAAGGAAAAACCACTAACTAGAATGAAATTTGAAAAGTTGAACAATATCTTGAATGTAACATAAAATTGACCTGTGGACAACCCCTGATACCCAAGTGCCATCTTATCCCTCCCAAACTCAACATGAAGACCTTGAATATTGCTATATGGACCTATGGTCCTCCACTTGTGAATTTTCAGGAGAATTTTTTTTTGTAGTGTTGTTCCTGTAGATAACTGTTCACCCTAATCAGGAAAAATACTTGATGTTTATGTGCAAGGAAAAATACTCTCAAGCAATACTTACGGTTTTCTCTACTGGATTAAAGTACACGAACATCTTTTGAGGTTTCTTACCCTGGACAAAAAATGTGACACAAGTTGTTTTAAGGTGTCAATTAATCTTAAAATGTAAGCTTTAGAGAATATATCCAACTATAGTCTATATATCATTTTATAACACTGGACCATCATGTGTGAACTTCACTCACTCCTACAGAGACAGATGATGATGCATTATTATGCACAATCTGTATAGAGCACAATAACGCAAACAACTTGTGGAAAACCAAACGCACACTATAAGACTTGAATGCAAAGTCTACATGAAAGTCGAAACTAGTGTAATATTACCATGTTAATTACTTAATTTCTTAGTTTGAAAAGGACACTTGTTAGAATGGGCCCATTAATTATATCTTAAATTAACACTCGAAAATGTGAAACTTCCGCTTGCACTTGAAGTTGAAAATTATGCTCTACACTGTAAATATTCTAATCATTTACAATTTAATATATTTTTGTGGATGGTGAGAGTGCATTGCACCTTTGAATGGAACAGAAATAGAAACATTGGTGTACAGTCTAGAAATGCAGCATCCGCTAATCATCTGTATACCAATATCTAGAATTGTATTATTGTTGCAAAATTGATTACATAATTGCCATTGATAATGACCATATATATCTTAGTTACTCAGCTGACAGGTGGTTACCCCAGGTTGACTTGCTTAACTGTTTGCATATAACTTAAATTAATTCAGATACAATGTGTCATCGTTCGAGTTCTTTTATTAGGGATAATGGATTTTGAAGTGACTGATTTCCATAGGTTTCTTAATGCACTTGAAGCTGTGGGAGGAGCTCATCAGCTTGCAGAGAATGTGGGGTTAAAAAATGTTAGCTCTTGGATTGATCCAATTGGGGCTTTCGTGGTGGTCATTCGTCAGTTAGGTCTATCTGGTTGGAAGCCAGAAGAATGTACTGCTATTGGAAACGAACTTGTAGAATGGAAAGAAAAAGGTCTTTGGGAAACAGAAGGTGTTCTCTTGTCTTCATCAATTCTTTCCCTTGGATTTAATATGATGCTTACTAAGTGCATTTCCATCATCTTATAAAGGCAGTGAAGATGGTAAGAACATTAAGGCTTAAAGCAACTCTTGATAGATCGAGGAGGCTTACGGAAGAGTACTCTGAGTCTCTTCTTCAGATATTCCCCCAGAAAGTCCAGGTATAACAATTGTGGTCCTGCTACTGCTAAAGTTAGTTTAGTTTAGTGTTTTTTTGAAAAAAGATAAATATTAAAAGGCGTCTAAAGATGAATCTATCATGTCATTTACTCTCTTTCTGGATATGTTTTACTTTTCAGAATAAACTGCTTTTGTTCTTATCATCTCTACCTTATTCGATTGTGTTTCATGCTTGGGCCATTGCCATACTACTTCTATAAGAATTTTAAATTTCATAGAGTCCTGTTTTAGTGTGTGACCTGTATATACCTTTGCTAAATAACGTGTTGCATGCATTGTAACACCCCCTTCCTAAATAAAAAAGGGAGGTCACTTCCAAAACACAACAAACCTTAAAATAAGTAAACAGAACACTAATAACTTTAAATATTTAATAATCTAAAATCGACAAATGAATTTAAAATAATTCTCAAAAATTTATAAAATTAATCAAAACCTAAAATCAAATCAACCTAAATAGTTCAAATGTAGCTCTCTTCACACAAAACCCTAAATCGTCGTTGCAAACCTGCCGGAAGAAAAACACAGTATGAGCCAAATGTCCAGTACAGATATAGAGATGCACAATATACCACAATACATAATGTATCAAAATAGTCGAATAAATGAACGAATACAAACTACGAACGAATAACGAATATTACAAAATTTGTGAAGCTAGAAACAAACGATGAACACTAATGATCGAACAAGTATAATCAAAAGGATTCTAACAAAATAAAGGCTGAATCAAAGTGGTCGGGTGTTATTTCATACCGAGCTTAGAACAAAACAGAAATATATCTTGTCACACAGACAAGTCAAAATACTGTCACACAGACAAAATAATGTCACTCAGGCAAATCACACATTGGACCGCGAATCCAAATGTATGCAAAATCGAAAAGGTGTGTTCGGCATTACAAACAACACCAAACCGCAAAACAGAACAAAACATATAGCTAGGGCCGACTCATACGCCTCCCACAACAAAACACCAAATAGCCAACTCCCACCGGAGCACAAAACGGAGATGTTGTGGATTGCTCACACCACCACGGAAGGGGTCATGTCTCAGTGCCCAGAGACATGTTTGTGGTACCCCACAGGTGGTTATAGCTCAGGTATACCCTACGGTATCATCTAACAAAATAAAGATTTCATGTCACAACACATGCGACACAATACCAACAAAAGGGTTCTAGGTGTACATGTTAAACTGAATAAATAGATAAACAAAGTCCAAAGATATGTTAACATGTACATATCTACATAATCAAAACAAATATTAGATATGCTCAACAAGTCTAAAGAGTACAATAAAGAATTTCTAAATATCCAAAATCAAACGAATTATCATGTGAATTTAAGAGAAAAAAATAATAATAATATGAGATAATATCCGAATTTAAAACGAGAAGCAAAGAAGCAAAGCGAACAAATTAAAAGAGTAACGTTGAAAGAATACGAAATCTGTACCTGAATTAAGCAATGTAACACTCAAAATTTATATCCCAAATATGATTGGTCAAATTCTCTCCGTCCGAGCTAATTTCACTAATTAAAAATAAAAAATTTAATAACTTACTTTCTTCAATTCAATTATGCTTTTAGGAAAAATTCAAATTAATATTTATTTATTAACAAAAATCCAGGTTACTATATGCATCGTCAGTAGGTTCCTGATCGACTACCAGCCTTATCAAGCCTACTAGCATCTATGTGTTTTGTACCTTAGGGAGCCCTAGCTCTCCATTTATGTAGTTCACTTGTGCTAAATTCCTACTAAAAAAATTGGGGTTTTAAGTGAGAGTACTTGTGCCTTTTGCAGATATTAGGAAAAGCTCTGGGAATTCCTGAAAACAGTGAGGACGTACACTGAAGCTGAGATTCGTGCCAAGCAAGGTGGCATTATATTTTCTTACCTTCCATAATCAGAACTGTTATTATATGTTTATACATTTGAGCAATGTAATTTACATTACTGGTTTGGCCATTTAATTTGTACTGATTATGACATTATCAGATTCATCTCACGGGCAATTGTCACTTTTAGTATTATATATTTTTCAGGTTTCAAAACTTTGTACAGTTCTCCTAAAAGCTGTTAGAACCACACTTGGGTCTCAGGGTTGGGATGTTCTGGCTCCAGGAGTCGCTTTTGGAACCCTAATACAGGTACTCTCACTCCTAGGAGGGTGTCTCACTCCTTTTCCCCAATATTTTACATTTTACCTGTAAACCATACTTCATGTGGACATCTACTTAAACAAGTAGAAAAGGGGGTAAAAAAATAATGAACTATATGGGATAATTATAACAATGAACTTTTTGGAAGAAAATAAGGAACTATATGGACTAATAATAATATTGATGAATACTTATAAAAATATATATATATATATATGAACCTTTGGAAATTTATTGCAGTTGATAATAATTTTTTTTTTTTGATAAAAGAAGATTTTATTAATAGAGAAAAAGAAGATACTTGTTCTTGTCAAACTCAAACCCCAAAAAAAAAAAAATCAACTGATTTTGTATCTAAGGAGGAATAATAGCTTTTGCAAATAAGTGGATCCGCATTTTGACTCTACAAGCTTTTGTGGAAATGATGTATGATTATGATCATTCAATTGTGTAAAACATAATCTAATGTAACTAACTCAAATCTGTAACGACTCGGGTCAAATCCCGAATCTGAATCAAATTTACACATTAACTGATGTGGGACTGGGGTGTTACAAAATCTGTTCCAGGTTGAGAGAATTGTACCTGGGACACTGCCACCATCTGTAACAGGACCTATAATTCTTGTGGTTAGCAAAGCTGATGGAGACGAAGAGGTTGCAAATATTTTCTGCCTTGCTATTGTTCTATTCTAAACCTTCAGTAATTGGTAAATTATATATTATTAGTCATAATTTACTCTCTCATATGATCATATTTAATTTTTTTACCAGAAAATTAACAAATCATAGATTATTATCTGCAGGAGAAAGTTGTTTTTGTGACTTGTGAAGATGAGATAAGGTTACCAATATAAAAACACTTGATGGGAAATATGTGAGGTTGTCTTTCCGAAATCTTTACATCTGGAATCTGTTTTTCCTTGGGGGTCCATAATATTGATTATTGGTTTTGTTTCATGAAATCTGAATTCTTCAATCCTTTACTGTTTTTTCCCCTCATTTGCGTATCTTATATGCTTGTATTTTTCTTTGTTCAGGTTAGAAGCATCGCCATCAGAAGTTAACTTAACTCCATCAATTCCAGAAGGCAACAAAGATGATTTTTCTTTGAATCGACTTTCAAATAATGGTTCATCCACAGTTGGAAACTCCACAGATGATAGTCCTTCCTGGTCAGCTGTGGAAACCTTTATAAGTCGGGTACAGATTGTCTAGATTTCGTGCTTCAGAGTCGATATGTCAGGCTCTTAGACGGCTGCTAGTTAATTTTTCTTTTACTTATCATATTGTTGAAGAGGGTAATTTTGTTCAGGGTGTTTCTACTGGAGGCATCATACTACTTGCTGATGCAGATTTGCAAACTTCTGGCTCAAAGGCTGCTTCTTGTGGTCGTTTAGCTTCTCTTGCGGCCGTTTCCAGTAAAGGTAGTAAAAACTTGTGACAAATACCACATCTTTTTTATCTAGAAAATTTACACATGCTTCTTTTGAATTCTCTGTCATCTCATCTAGAAGAAATATCATGGAATATGGTATCTGTGCCTTCTGTTCAAATTGTTTGACATCATTGAATTTGAAATTGCAACTCCATGAAAGGGTTACAAATCATTTGCTATTCCTCTATATATTTGAGCTGCATGGTAGAACAAATTGGGAAGTAGAGAGAGTTGTAGAGTGAAAGTGGGAGCTGCAGAGGGACATTATAAACGGGAGATAGGGGAAGAAATTGCTATCAATCTTTCAATTATCAAAGCTGATTAATCCATTAAATCCTAGGGCCTTTGCAAATGAAACCAGTAAGAAAATGAAAATGTTTCCCAGTGAGATACTTTAAGCCCTAAAATGGTTATCAATCAAATTATTTGTATCTTTAAATCACACAAGTCTGAACCCAAGCAAGGCACGGAAAATTTTGTGAAGTAGTGTATTATATATTATATGGATATTATTCATTAATGACATTATTAATCATCTATTCAATTGAAAAATATATTAGCTCTCAATACTAACATGTGTTGATCCTATGTAGTCATTCATGGCAAATTAATAAGACGTTGGTGCAAATCTGAGTTGACGAAATTCATCACCCCTTCATGTTCTTGGAGACTCTGGATGGTTGCGTTAAGTACTTGAAGATTTGTTAGTTTCATGAGATCATTCATGTTACACTTGCTCGCATCAAAATTCCATAATAATTCCAACTCGTTGAGGCCATCAAATCTCAATTTCTTATTTACGCCCCTAATACTGTCAGGAACAAAAAGATGCTTCAAATGTTTTATCTTCCATAACACATTCGGTATGATAACACCAGCTGGATCATATACCCTTAAATCAAATGTTTCCAAGTATCTCAAGTCCCCTATACACGATGGCAACTCCTCCAATTCACAATATCTTAAACTCAGATACCACAAGTGAATGAGTTCAACCATTCCTTGAGGTAACCTTCTCTTTCTGAATTTATATCTGTCGAGTTCTGAAACTCTAACCAGCTTAAAATTCTTGGGATTGTTTTTCTTTTTTTGCGAAAATAAACGTGCGTTGAAGAATAAAAGTGCTTGAAGTTGTCTAACCAGAAGTTGTTATTGCTCAAAGGAAATGTCAAGGTTGTTTGCATCGCCATACATATATATTGCAAGTCTACGTGCTTCCATACCAATAACCGAATGATATGATTCACTATGTGCATCTCGCAAAATCAACAATCTTATGAATGTCTTCCTCTTTTACCTTCAATAAACATAGGTCTCGAATAAGGTTATAAACCAAACCTTTAACCATGAGATTGGTGAATATTTCCAATATTGTTCATCCATTGGTTCAAGTTGAATCGGGCTCCTCTGCCCGAGTTTAACCAAGTACTATTCTGCAACATCTATAAACATTTCTCCTTTTGCCTTTTGGACTGAAGGTATCATACTTTATGCGGTTTCTGCAGTCCATAGTAGGTGTAACTCTCCAATCTCTATGTCCTCATCCTCCTTGAAAGTTCCCAGATAAAGGAATAGTTGTTTCAAACGAAAAGGTATCGTTGCTTAAACCTAAAATATACCTTACTCCACTGCATTCAATTCCTTCTCCTCAAGTTAAGTTTGAAGTAATATCTTTCTTCACCACCTCTTAAAGAATTTTTTTTTTCAAAATTCTCCCAAGAGCTGAGATGGCTAAAGGTTGACCTTGACATTGTTGAATCATATCCCTCCCCAGTTTTTCTTTCTTTGGTTCGACTCTAATTTCTGTAAAAAAATAAAAATAAAAACAAATAAAAATCATGAGACAAATCCATTAGGATAATTAAAATTATTTCTTATTCATAGCAGCAATGAATTAAGAATAAGATGAAGGCACAACTTTGAAATTAACTTCCAAATTTCTTTGTTAACTTTATTTTTTTGGGTGCTGAATTATAGTTTGATTTCTTTCATACTTTATGGTAAAGTTGTAGGTTCTAACATATGCTGATCTTACTGCAATTTTTAGAAAATGTGCTTTAAACTCAACCTGGTCATCAACTTAGAAAGACTGGTGGATTACTAGTCAACAGTTCAGGTTGTACTACTCATATAATTACTCCTTAAATATAAAATATGTCCAAATGAACTATTTTATATATAGTATGTCCAAATAGAAATCAATAGTATGCTTATGTAACTATAATTTAATTGGGCTATTAGGTTATCATCACTTTCTAAATTCCAGTGACTTTTATAGAACTCAAGGAAAAAAAACACCGGAATACTGTTAAAATGTTAAGTGTTAACATGATGTTGTTTTGGTTCGGTGCTAGTATTCTTGAACTCATGGACGGATCAAGGATTTGTACATGATATATAGATTTAAAATTATTAGAAAAAAGGTATATAGTAACATGAATCTTGAAAAAATAATTTAAATATATAGATAAATATTATTTGTCAAAAAATAGTTATAAATATATTTCAAGGTTCCAAAATGTATAGATAACTAAATATGTTGGAAGGTACCTAGGCCTATAAATATAAGGTGTCTTGAGATTCTTTATTAATATAATTCAATTCAATTCTTGATAATATATTTATTGTTTCTCTTGGAGAATTTTCTATCTTCCTTGTTAATTCAAGATTTTTTCAAGGTTTATTTTTTTGTCGAAATTATAATGTTATCTAATCCCTATGTTTACACTAAACTAACCAAGTTCCCGTTCCATCAATTGGTATTTAGAGCCTGAATTTATATCATTGGAAGGATTGGCCTAGAGAGTACGTAGATGAAACACAACCACATGACAATCATGGTGCTTATCCATCAGTCATTAGACGACTTGACTCATCGAGTTTGTGGTATGAAACAAAACTTAACACAATTGATGAAAGTTGTCGGCAATTTATCTAGGCCAAATTGATATGGATTTATTCCAAATCAAGAAGCTAACATGATGTATCAAAACCTTCAACCATTTTGCAGTATCGGCTCAACTCAACTAGCTTAAGCTAGCCTGGCTCGAACTAGAGCTCAACATGTTTATCAATGAGATGAGTTCATACACAAAATGTCAGGCTCATTTTAAAGCCTGACTTGGCTCATTTAACTTCTAGATGAGCTCAAGCTTGCAAGTCAAAACCCGACTCGGCTCATTTACAACCTATAAAACTTTAACTAAAAAAGTGTTAGAAAACCTAATCTTTACATCTTTTTCTTATCTTATGAAATAACAACAATGTCATGAATGTAATTTATTTGTATTTGGACTATACCTCTTAAAAATGAAGGTGTTGTGAAAAATAAAATAAAAAAATAATAAAGGACAATTAGTAATTAGAACCAAGTGGACCAATTTTTATTGAAACTAGTACCAAGCAAAAATTAGAATTTCAGAGTAACCAAATTAACGATACAAGTTTCATAGCCCGCGGCTCAATTAGTATAACATTTTTCATAAATATTTAATAATTTTTTTATTAACACTATATAGTGTTAATAATTTAAATTAACATATTCTACCACAATTAAAAAGAATTTAATTACTTTTATTATTGTGTGATTGAAACTTACAAATAATTGTCAAGAACGAATTTTTCATGTTTCTACGTCCAGAATTTAGGAAAATTAATTATATTTATTTGATTAAAATACATATAAATTTTAGTAGCTCGAGAACAAAATTTTCATATTCTTTATCCATAATTCAATTGAAAGTAATTGCAATTATTGGTTACCGTATTAAATGTAATAATAATCGTCTGAGTTAACTTATCAATTAAAATAAGTTTACTCGTTTTTATTGATGACTTAATTCGGATAGTTATTCAGTTGATTTTTGTCCTTGCTTTATATATAAGGTATTGATGTTGTTAAAGATCTTTAATTTGCGTTCTGTTTAAAAATATAAAAATAAAAAAAATTGATTCACTTTTTATAAATGCCACTATTAATTATACTTTTAATGATATAATTATTTATGATAATTTTTTATGTTACGATGGATTTTAATTTATTCTTTTTATTTTACGAAATCTAATTGGAAGCTGGAAATGAAATAATGCAGCGCGACTAGTTGGAAAGTACACTAGCATGTCATAATGCAGCATGACTAGCTGGAAAGCACTAGTATGTAATAATGCAGTATGATTTTGTCAAATGGAAAGCCAATTTAATATTATCAAATTAATATTAACTTCTTTTTTTTTAATTTAATACTCACATTATAAATTTAAAATGATATTTATAACGCAAATTCAAATTGATTTTATAACACATAATTTAACCAATCCCAAATTCATGTGTTATTGATCTAAACATGTTTTAAATTGACATTATCAAATACTTTTGTTTTATACATTACCTCAAAATCAAAAATAATCCACGAAAAAAAAAAATATTATCTTTTTTTTATATTTTTATATCCCAAGATTAATATAAATTCAAATTAATTTTATAATGCATAATTTAACCATTATCTCAAAATAATGGGTTATTGATCTACACGTTTTAATTTGATATTATCTAATACATTTTATTTATATATTATCACATAAAAAACACAAAAAAACTCATGAAAAAAATTTAATATTACCTTTTTTTATATCCCAAAGTTAAAGCATATCTAAATTGATTTTATCCCAAATATCGCATAATATTCCAAATTCATCTAAACACGTTTTCTATTCCTTCTATAAATACAAGTTAACTCTTTTATTTCAAATCACAACCCAAAACAATTATCTGCTTCTTATACTTCTTTGCTATACAGTAATATCATGTGTGTTGGCAACTAATTGAAACTGAATTGCAAGTTGGCTGTAATTAAAAGTATAGTCAAATCAATTTAAAATTTTCGGATTCCCTATAGTTGTAGATTTTAAATTTTTTTGTCGCCACGATGTCTTAATCTTTTGGCTTTCTCTAAAGTAATTTAAATAGACGAGACACCTAATAGTGAAGTCTTTTCCCATTACTAATAGAATAAAATGAACCAATCAAACGTAAGGAAGAAAATATAATGGCCATTTTTATTCCATTTCTTAGCCATTCCATTCTACCCCATCAACGAAATCACAGTCGTTCACGATTCAAAAAACATTAATGGGCCGTTTGATACGCAAAAATTGTGGGTGGAAAAAAATTGCCATTACGATGGATAAAAAAAATTCAACGTTTGATATACTAAGTTTGATTAGAATGTCAATTTTAACGGAATCGCGTTTTTTTTATACATTGGAATAGAGATTTATAATCTTTTTAAAAAATCTCGATTCCAATAAATAAAAGAATAAAAAAAAATATTAAGACAAAAATATTATCATCCATATATATATATATATATATATATATATATATATATACTTAGTTAGTTAGGGATATTTTGATCATTATATTTTATTTCATTCCATTTTAATATAATTTTGAAATATCGTATCAAACGCATGAATAAAATATTCAATTCCGATTCTAACTATTATTATATTTCGTCTTAAAATAATTTTGTCCAATCAAACGGCCCATAAATATATATATATTTGTTTCATTTAAAATAAAACATTAACAATTAGAAAAAGAAAAAACATTAAAAATGGCTCTGTCATTCTCGTTCCGGACTTCGTTAAAAATAATAGTACTTCTTTTACCTTTTTTAATCTAATGTATAACGTATGATATTGCTTTTCGTCCACTTAGGTAGTGAAGTTAAAATTTTTGTTTTTACGAGGGCCGTAAATGGTAATTAAAAATTTTGTATTCGTATTTAAAATAAAAATGAATATTATTCGTTGTTGAAATTAAGCGGATATATTCATATTTAGATATAATATATTTGTAAATAAACAGATACGAATACGGATATAGCAATATCTGTATTTATTTAATATCCGACCGTAAATATATCTGAAAAATAATAAATATTTGGTATTCGATATTCGAATTCGTATTTTATATTTTATATTTTTCCATAATTTTTAATATAATAATCGAGGGGTGGATACAATTATATATTTATAAGCAGTAAACCCGTAAAAATATGGCACTTCTCACAAAAATATTATAATGAAGGCTTTTTTTTATTCCAAATTATTTTTGTTTTCTCATGCCAGTAAAACGACAAACATGAACTTCACATGCTAGATGTGACTAAGCCCTACAAAAAAATAAATTTTATTTTATTTTGGATTACAAAATATAATTTTGATTTTATTAGAAACCAAAATATGAGTTATATGAATTTAATACAAATGATCATAAGTCTAATATCAATCAGTTTATTTTTTTAATTTCAAACTTTTTATTACTATTATATTCCAATAAAACAAATTATTTTATAATTTATTTAATTATTATTATTATACACACATTTTTTCTCTCTCAATCCTCATAAACACTATCTATATTAAGGTTGCAAATTTAATTAAATGGTTTGAGCTCGATTAGGGCTTAACTCGAAAAATTGTGAGCGAAACTCAAATTTATTAATAATATGAACCACATTTGGGGATAAAAAATATTTTGAATAAAAATATGAGCAAAATATGAATAAGATTATACTCGAGTCGGATTTAAATTTTCAAACAAATCGAATTCTCAATCATGCATGATTCGATATTTTGATAGATATTCGATTGATAATATTCGAATAGATACACGATACATTCTCTTGTAATATATACACAATTAAAAAAAATAGAATAATTAGTTATTATTTTTTATTTTATTTGTAATTTTAATTTTAATTTTATATTTGTAAAGTATAATTGTAATTATATTTTCTCATTTTTAAGTAAAATAATAAGTTCAATTAGTAATTATATGTATTAAAAAGGTAGTTACTATGTGAAGATTTGAATTCAAGCTTAAATTTGAAGTTTCTGAATAGTTTGAATATAATTCAATTCGAGTCGAATCGAATTTGAGTAATGAAAATTTGAGTGGAGTCGATTATGATTCGTATTTAAAGTTTTTCAAGTTTATGAATTTGATAAGTCATTATACAATTATACTCCATCCGTCTCAAAATAAAAGTCATCCACTTTTGATCTTGAGTTATAATATATTGAAAGTTATAATACTTTGCAAATATTTAAATTTGTATTTAAATTATTAAAGGAAAAATAAAAGCTAATTATTTTAAGAAGTATTTTCAACTAGAGCTTTTGGGAAAGATTAATATTAACTTTCTTTTTTTATATAATTATAATTGCAATAGATTAACACAAGCAATAACACTTATTTTAAACTTGCTTAATATAATTTGTGAAGTATCATGTATATACTCTGATTTAATCGATATGAAGTTGAAATAGTAATAATTATGAATATTAAAAAGAATTTCACGTAAATTATATTACTTTTAAATTTAAAAATATTTTATTTAAATTTTATAAAATTAATAACAATTTTATAAAAAAAATAAATTAAATGAATAATAATCTTGTAATTTAAAAAAAAAACGTATTTATTATTTGGTTTAAGAGTAAGTGCAAGTATTAAACGAAAAATGTGACAAACCATAGTGATTCAAAGCTGACCATGCGAAGCAATAAGCATGTGATAGTGGGGCCATATCAATAAATACAGCCATATTGATTAGGAGCATATTTCTAGTTAATTTATTTCCACATGCGAAGCATGGTGATGGTGGGGTAAAAAAAAAATGTAAACCAACAAAATATTTTCTAGCTAAAATACAATAATTTATTTCTCGAAGAAATAAAAGAGTAAAACGTAAAGTGGGGGAAGACATGTGAGCATGTGACCTTCTGAGCAATTTTCCACACATCCTTTCGTTTTTTTCCAAGGTCGAGAGCTTTTCATAGTTTTTTTTAGGGAATTGATATTTATAAACTGTTTTTTGAATATTTTTATATAATAGACCTTATATGTATAATTTATAATCATGATTAATCGTCATTATATATTTATAATAATATTTTTATAATATTTACGGTGTAAAAATATTAAAAAATAATATAAAAATATTAATTTTCTTTTTTTATTATTTGCTTCTTCACCCCCACGCCTCTCCTCTCCTCTCCTCTCCTCGTTCTTAGTTTCTTGTCAGCTGACTGTCTCTTTTGTTTCTGAAGGATGTCTAAGCCTTGTTTTCTAAAGATCTAATCATGTTTTTCAAACAAGTTTTTCAACAAATCAGTTCGATTAAAACGGTTTTACGTGGTCTATCTGATTAATTTTGAAAAATAAATAATTTCTTTTAAAAACTATCTCTGATATTTTTTTACCTATACAACTAGATTTACGAATTAGCTTTTAGATTTGAGAAAAAGCTTTTGTTTTTGTGTTTGAGAGAAACCCACTATAGATCTGTGAAGAGTTTTGGTTAAAGTTGGAAGATTCAGCTTTAGATCTTTTACAAATCGATTTCAGCTTTAGTTTTGGTTTTGTGCTCTCCTGAGCTTTCTGCCTTGTTCGTCTCTACCTTCTGACTTGGAAAAAGATGGTCAACCCCAATTGGTCTTTTAAGTCTTCTACAAGTACTTTGTAACAACCAAGCAACGTTATTGGACCAAAATTTAAACTCCTCATTCTATCCCTTGATCTTAATTTTATCTAGCTAGTTAGCTACTTCTTCTTTCAAGATATATCAATGGCAGAGGCTGTGGTCTCTTTTGCTGTTGAAAGGCTTGGAGATTTGTTGATCTCTGAAGCTAAATTCTTATCTGGAGCGAGAGACAAGGTCTTAGAAATTCAAAGTCAGCTAAAGGAGATGCAGAATTTCTTAAAAGACGCGGACAATAAACGAGGGAACCGAGAAGTCGGCAGATGGGTAGCTGAGATTAGAGATCTTGCTCTACAAACAGAAGATGTCCTCGAAACGTATGCAGTAAAAGTTGCATCAAGGAGAGAAGGGGGGCACATCAAGAAAATTATGAGAAGATTTGCTTGTATAATTGGTGGGTGTATAACACTTCATAAGCTTGGTGCGGAAATTGGGACTATTCAAGCTAAGATCACAAATCTCGCTTCAAGTCGACAAACTTTTGGTATACAAGCATTGGATGATCATCAAGTAGAAAGCTCAAAAGCGGAAGAGGAGAGACAACGACAAGTAAGGATCTCTTATGCCCATTTAATTGATAAGGATTTTGTTGGAATGGAGGAGGAAATAAAAGAATTGGTTTTACATTTGAAAAACAAGGACAGAGGCTATGAAGTTGTTTCCGTATGGGGAATGGGCGGGCAAGGAAAGACCACTCTTGTTAGAAAATTATACAATCACACAGACGTTCGATCCTATTTTCAAGCCTTTGCATGGGTTTGCATCACCCAAAAATTGGAAAGACAAAGAGTCTTGCAAGATATCCTTCAAGGTCTTCTCCCGAAAAGGACCAGGGATGAGATCAGGGGAATGGGAGATGCAGAATTGGTCCAGCAGCTCTACGAGACCCAGAAAGAGTTAAAGTGTCTAGTCGTGATAGATGACATTTGGTCAGTAGATGACTGGGAAACGCTAAAACAAGCCTTTCCAATTGAAGAGACAACTGGTAGCAAAATATTGCTTACAACTCGTAACGAAGCAGTGGCAAACATTAGATTTCCATACAAGCTTCGTTCTCTGAGCGACGAGGAAGGTTGGATGCTACTTGTCAAGAAAGCGTTTCCCGAAAAAGATGATACTACAGGTCAGTTTAATTTTTTTATTTTTACTTCTTTGTTAATGTAATTGTTGAAATAATCTTAAAAACTTGCTATAAAGTTGATAAATTATTGAAAGATACGAAAGAAAAATTATGCATCCATTTCAAAAAATATTTCTAAATTTAAAATTGATATAATTTATTTAACTTTTGAAAAAAAATATGTTTTATAATTAATAGTATTATTTAGATAGCTACAACTTTCAAAATTGTATTCTCTAAAATTAAATCATTTAATCTCAAAAAAAAATTAATTTTAAATTATATTAAATGTACAGTAGAAAGTATATTTTAAAACTGATGAAGTATTTGAATTTACTTATTTGCGGTTGAATTTTAAAGTTCAATCGAATCATTCAAATTTCAAAAAATTGAAGGGAAAAAAATCCTAACATTTGACTTAAACCTACTTGTTAAAATTTAAAAAGCTAATACAAAGGTCATTTTAGGATGAACGCAAATGCTATATTTGAACTCTATATATTCATGCTATCTACTACTATATATAACAAGGCAAATAGAAATTTTATCCAAATTAATTGAGTCAATTTGATTAATTATCGAGTTAATACCAAGTAATTAATTAGTCCGTTTTCACCTCTATTGATATAATGTATGTCATATTCATAATATATCAAGTTTTTCATATCTTTTATTTTATTATTCAAAGGGTCATTCATATATAAATTTTTTTAATATACCTACAATGACTCTTCAATATCTTCCACACTAATATTATTGACTCGTGCCTTACACATTTAAGTAGCCAAATGAAAGAAATTTTACCATTATTTTAGGAATTTTGTACCAAAAGAGTATTCTTCTTATTATTTTATAAGTAAAAGTTTCTCTTTGTTTCCCCCCCTCTCCCTTACTAGCTTTTTAAAAGTAATCCCTTGTATTTCTAATTAAGTTAATTTGATGAAGGTTCAATATTATATCATATGAATGTTTTTATGTTAATTAAATCAAATTATTATTTTTTAAAAATTCAATAACATGTCTATTTTCATTTTTAAGTTGTTTTTAATAAAATAAAATGACTAGTATATTTTTAAGTCATTTTTAGTTAGTTTTTAATTTAACTAAAATATTTTAATATGATAATAGGAATAATCATAAATAAATAACAATATTAATTGCCAAATGTGAGGCAACGGGAATTTGGTTAGTTTAACGTACTAACACAAACATAGGAATTAAATAACGTTTTAATTCCCGACAAAGGAATAAACCATGAATTAACAAGGAAGATATAGAATTCTCCAAAAGAAATAATAAATATATTACAAAGATTTAAACTGAATTGTATTAATAAAAAGACTCAATACAACCTATATTATAGTCCTAAGTACTTTCCTAAATCTGCTCTGGAAAGGATAACAACTACTCCCTTCGTTCTAAAATTAGAGATACAATTTGACTTCTAAAGTAAAACGACAGTATATTAAATTTTTAATTGATGCGAATTTATTCAATTTTAGTTGATTCAATTATTATAATTATATAGTATATAACAAAAACTATTACTCACAAAACTTAATTCATTCTAAAAATTTATAAGTCATACCAAATTTAAAGTTTAGTATGTCGTCGTTTGACTTCAAATGTCAAATTATATTACTAATTTTGAAAGGGACCTTCTAGTAACAATTAAATAACTTTCCTATGACTAATTGAAAACTTTCCTAACTAGATTTATTTGAAAAAGGAAACTATTAAATTAAAAATAATATTAAATCTAAATCTACTAGATTTCCCTAAATAAGAAATGAAAATACATCAAATAAACCAAAAGTCTATAAATTATAAAATATATAAAAATTCTAATATTTGTCATTGATATTTTTCACTGCGTCATTCTCCCCTTCTTAGAAAAAAAATCGCTCTCGAATTTTAAAGCAAACAAGTATCAAGAACTAAGAACGAATTTTCAATATGCGAGATCAAAACTCCATATCTTTTTTTCTCAAAAAATAATCTGGAAAATAAGTGAGAAAAATACCAATACCTTCCGATTTACTTGTATGACTAAGAAATTTTCAAAAATAACAAAATCAATAATCTCAATATTTTCAAACAGTAGTGGAACTATCTCATGATCATTTTTTTGTTGTTGTAGTATCGTCATCCTTAGATATCACAAAAATTTCTATGCTCACTTCGACTAATAGGTGACTCGTCACAAATTTGAAATTCTTCAACAGTATTAATTAATTTTAATCTCAAGTTGACTTTGTTCCAAAATAAAACTCTCATCAACTTCTAAAATTGGCTTTTTATCGATCATAACCTCTAGAGTAATAAGAGGTATGTCCAAATCAGAATTTAACTTTTTAACATTTACTTGATCATCAATAGTCATATTTGCTTTAGATTCTCTATAAGTGTTCAAAAATTACTTGTATATCGACAACCTTCTCTGGCGCGCCAACTGAAACCTTGGACTTTGATTTAATTAGTGGTATCTCAATGGACTTTTTAGACCTACGAGCATATAAAATGGTTGAAAGCTTTAATGCATATGTATCATGTTAATTAGCTTCTCGTGATTTAGAATAAATCCATATCGATTATGTCTTGATAAATTGTTGACAACATTTGTCAATTGTGTTTAGTTATGTTCTATACCACCAACTTGACGAGTCAAGTCGTCTAATGACTGTTATGGCACATAAGCTCCATGATTGCCATGGGACTATGTTTCATTTACTCTCTCGATCACATCTTCCAATGATATAAATTTGGACTTTGAATACTAATTAACATAACGAGAACTTGGTTAGTTTAACATACTAACACAAACGTAGGATTAGATAACTTTTTAATGTTGACTAAAAAATAAATCTAGATAAAATCTTGAATTAACAATTCCCCAAGAGAAATAATAAATATATTATCAAGAATTAAAATGAATTGTATTAATAAAAAGTCTCAAGATAACCTATATTTATAAGCCTACCTTCTTACATGTAATCTGGGAAAAAAAAAACAAGTTACTATTAATTACCATTCCTACGACTAATTGGAAACTATGCTAACTATATTTATTTGAAAAATGAAACTATTAAATTAAAAATAATTCTAAATCTAAATCTACTAGTTTTTTATAAATAAGAAATAAAAATAAATCAAATAAACTAAAACTCTATAATTATAAAATATATGAAAAATCCTAATCTTTACTGATATTTTTCAATGAATCAATTGACGCAGCGGGAACTTGGTTAGTTGAACGTATTAACACAATCGTGGGGATTGGATAACATTCTAATGCCGACGAAGGAATAAATTTTGATAAAATCTTGAATTAACAAGGAAGATAGAGAAATCAATAAAGGAAACAATAAATAAATTATCAACAATTAAATTGAATTGTATTTCTAAAAAGTCTTAAGACAACCTATATTTATAGGCCTAGGTACCTTCCTACATCTACTTAGAAAACTATAACAAATAACTACTAATTAACTTTCCTATATATGACTAATTGGAAACTTTCCTGACCAGATTTATTTGACAAAGGAAACTATTAAATTAGAAATAATACTAAATGTACCTCAATAAAAAATATAAATATATCAAATAAACTAAAACTCTATAAATTATAAAATTTTATATGAAAATCCTAATTTTCATTGATAATTTTTATTGCATTAATATGTAAAGAAACCTCATCAATAGTTAACTTTGGTTAGAAAGTTGATAAAATTTTGGTTATTGTTGGTACCTTTGTGAGACATCATTGGCTCAATTGGAAAAAAAACAAACAGAATTTCAAAGATTTTCTTGAAACAAAGAGTAAAGTTTGTTCATTTTTTGGTGATCATCTTATTTTATATATGGGTTGCCCCCCAAAAAAGTAATCTAAAACTAAAAATATACCTCTAATTTTGGAACTATTTGCGGAAGGTATTTATAACTATTTTATGACAAATAATATTTATCTATATATTTTGGTTATTTTGTATAACATTTATCTTGATCTGCCCATGAGTTCACGTATACCAAAACCGAACAAAAAATAACTTCATGTTAACACTTAACACTTTAACAGTATTTTGGTGATTTAGTGAAACAAAAGTTTCACAGTTGTTCGCCATTGTTCTCAACGTTCTGTCACGAAGACGTCAATAAATAAAGAAAAACTCATACATAAATTTATTGTCAAAGGAAAAAAATTGTGCCTTCATCTTATTCTAATTCGTTGTTGCAAAGAATAAGAAATTATTTTAATTATCCTAATGGATCTGTCTCATGATTTTTATTTGTTATTTGTTTCTATTTTAATTTTTTGCAGAAACTAGAGTCGAGCCAAAGAAAGAAAACTTAGGGAGGGATATGGTTCAACAATGTCAAGGTCTACCTTTAGCCATCTCATCTCTTGGAGGGCTTTTGAAAAACAAAAAATCATCAAAGGAATGGGAGATGGTGAGCAAAGATATTGCTTCAAACTTAAGTAGAGAAGGAAGTAAATACGGTGGAGTAATGCATATTTTAGGTTTAAGCTATGATGATCTACCTTTTCGTTTGAAACAACTATTTCTTTATCTTGGAACTTTTAAGGAGGATGAGGAGATAGAGATTGACAAGTTGTACCTACTATGGATTGCTGAAGGTATGATACCTTTGGTCCAAAAAGCAAAAGGAGAAATGCTTATAGATGTTGCAGAACGATACTTGGTTGAACTTGCGCAGAGGAGCCTGGTCCAACTCAAGCCAGCGGATGAACAAACTTTGGATGATTGGAGAGTACTAAAGTTCCCGTGGATAAAGATTCGTTCATGTTACCTTCATGACCTTATTCGAGACCTATGCTCGTCGAAGGGAAAAAAGGAAGACATTCTCAAGGTCGTTGATTTTCGAGATGCTCATAATGAACCATATCATTTAGTTATTGGTACAGAAGAACGTAGAATTGCAATATATATATATGACGATGCGGACAACCCTGACATTACCTTAGAGCAACAACATATGGCTGGACAACTTCGATCACTTTTATTCTTCGAGACAAATTTCAATTCGCATAAAAAAATAAACAATCTCAAGTATTTTAAGCTGGTTAGAGTTTTGAAACTTGGTGGATTAAAGTTCACAAAGAGAGAGTTATCTCGAGTAATAACTGAACTCATTCACTTGAGGTATTTGAGTTTAAGATATTGTAAATTGAAGGAGTTGCCATCATGTATAGAGGACTTGCGATACTTGGAAACCCTTGATTTAAGGTATTTTTATCTAGTTGATCCTGTAATAGTACCGAATGTGTTATGGAAGATGAAACGTTTGAAACATCTTTATCTTCCTTCGAAAATTGGGATCGTAGATAAGAAATTGAGATTTGATGGCTTGAACGAGTTGGAGTTATTGGAGAATTTTGATGCGAGCAAGTGTGATGCGAATGATCTTATGAAACTAACCAATCTTCAAGTAATGCTTTACGCAATGACATGTAGTGTCCAGGAACAAGAAGGGGTGATGAATTTCCTCAATTCAAAGTTGCACCATCCACGGTACACATCCCTTCAAATTCAGCAGAGGTATGATCTGATTCAATTGTTACAGTGTGAGAATCTGAATAAGTTATTTATAAGTCAGGATGATAGAGGCAATTACATGATACCTCAACCGTACGAACAACCACGTCTCTCTCAAAGCCTCACTTCTATAATTTTATGGGGTTGAAATTTTGAGGCAGAGGCAATGGTGTTACTAGAAAAGCTTCCCAACCTACAAATTCTCGAATTAAATATAGATTCGTTTGTGGGGAATGAATTTGTATGTAGTGCAAACAGTTTTCCTCAACTCATACATCTACATCTTTGGAGATTGCGTAACTTAGAAAAGTGGAGGGTGGATGAAGGAGCCATGCCAAATCTTTCTAAATTACTGATTGATCAATGCGAGAGATTGGAGATGCTTCCAGAGGGATTGAAATTCGTCACGTCCCTTCGAGAATTAACAATTTCGAAGATGCCTAAAGCATTCAATGACAGGGTTCAAGTGGTAGATGGTGTAGAAGGAGAAGACTTTCACAAAGTCCGTCACATCCCTTCCATTTCAATTCGTGTTTAAGATGAATTTATGAAGGCATTAATTTAGGTAACTGCAGAAGCCTTAATTAATTACTTCCGTCCCTTTAATTTTGGTAACTTAATTTTATGTCATCTTAATTACTTCTTTTATTATTGGATTTCAGGCGAAGCCATCCCATTGATCCGATCCTCGGTACTCATGTTAATTAACAAGTTCTGTCGTGTTTTAGGAGATGGATGAATTAATTCAGGACAATTTGTTGGTTTCGCTTGTTGCATGGTGTTGCAGATGTTTCATTTGTGTGTGTAATAAACCTGATATTGTATACATAATGTTGCACATCTTTAATTAATTTGTCTTCTCTTTAATTAAAATTTATAATTTTGGTTTTTTATATGCTTAATTGGCTGCTAAGTATTATTGATCCAGTTGCATTATATTTTCTTTTCCCTTTCTTTCTACGTCATTTATCACGGTATATATCAACTCCATTGGACTGAATTTCAATTACTAAGTACGGAAACTAAGGAATTTATGAGAAGGAGAACAGTGGATATATAGAGGTTAATTTAAAGAGAAAATAATAAAGAAGAAAACTTTTAGAGATAATACAAATTTCATTTATTTAAAAAAGAAAACTATGAATTTAGAATGTCAATGTGGAGGAGTTTGAAAACTGCTTAAATGGACTTTAAAAAGTCATTAATAACCTTATATTTTGAAATAGATGGATTATTTTAATTTTATTTTTAAAAAAAAAAACTTCTTTTATTATATTTGGAATAATGCTTCCTGGCATGGTTATAATTTTGTCTTTATAGCTCTAGTTCTTGCATATGCATGAGCTATTAATACTGTCTGAAATTAAACTATCATGCTTGTAATCGACTAATATTGAAAGGAAGAAAAAACAATTACCCTTCAAACAAACTTCACACCAACACAAATGTCTCCTGCAAAAGTCCTTGAGACCATTAATCGTTGTAGCGCAATTTTTTTTCCCTTTTACTTTTTACGATATGAATATATTTATGTTCATATTCAATGTTATATTTAAAAACATATATTAAAATAAAATATTAATAAAATATTTTATTATTATTTTACGTTTGTGTTTGAATATGTACATATATATATATATATATATATATATATATATATATATATATATATATATATATATATATATATATATATATATATATATATATATATATTTGCATTTATAGACAGTAATATTACAAAAGTTAGACTTTGAGATTGGTCGTATGGATTCGCTATTCAATATTCAATTTCTCCCGAGTGTCAACTAAATATTCCTCTACCCCTCTTTCTCTTTCTATCTCTACACTTGTTCCAACTCGATTCTCTGCTTCTACTCCACTGAGAAGAAGATACGGAAAAACTAATACTAGCTCAGTTCCTATCATTATTCAATCTTTCCTTTTTATTCTCTCTCTCGCTCTCTATATATATACATGTAACCATAATTTTTCGAAAAATCAGTTTTATGTAATGGATTCTCTGCGTGTATTGCACTGCTATTCTACTGATACAGCTTCGAATAATTCCCAACAAAACCATCTCACAAGGCAATTCAAATTCCTTCGACCCTTCACTTTCTTAAATCCCAACCTAATTGCTATTCCTCATCCTCAGAATTTGGGGTTTTCCTATCGACCCATCAGATTTCGGGCTGTTTCTTCAGCTGAAACCAGGTGATTTATTTAATGTATTATTTTATTTTATTTTATGGTCTTTTGGTTGATAAGAAAAGATGAGGGAAGAGAAATGTGTGATATTCAAACTTTTGTGATTTAGAATATATTCAGAAAATAATAGTTTTCTCTTTTTTACTTTATTTTGTTCTAATTGTTGTAATCAGAATGGGGATTTATAGCAAATACTGTTCAAGTCTTCCTTTGTTTGTGTGGCCTTATTGGTAGATGAGAAAGCTGTAGGAAAGAAAGTATGGCACACTTGAATTAATTTTATTTAATGTGGTGAAATCCAGCAATACAGAGCATGAAATTCAATTTTTTCCTTCCTAAACATGTATGTCTTGTTTTGGGTTTACAGGTAAAAGGGTGTTTATAGCAGTTATGTATTTATCATTTTGGTTGGTGAAAATGTAGAGGGAAAGAAGGAATTTGTCACATTCAACTTAATGTTATCGAGTACACTTAGGAAAATGAATTATGTCAGATCATTTATAGAATTTTTTTCTTTCTTTCTGGGATTAGAAAGTGTGTTGTTTTTGTATATTTGCTTTTCTGAAGTCTTTAGAAAGAATTCTGGTAGGAGAATGACAAAGTAATCTTTGAATCAGAAAGCAAGAGAAGAAGGAGAAGTCACGGTCGAGGGCAAGGGGCAACATGGTGCGACTAAGTGTTAGACTGGATCACCAAGTTAAATTTGGTGAGCATGTTGCAATTCTTGGGTCAGCAAAAGAATTTGGATCATGGAAGAAGAAAAAGGCAATGAATTGGACGGAGAACGGATGGGTTTCTGAGTTTGAACTAAAAGGGGGCGAGTCTATTGAGTACAAATTTGTAATTGTGAGGACGGGTGACAGTATGGTTTGGGAAGGCAGTGATAATCGGGGCCTGAAGCTGCCGAAACAAGGGAGTTTTGAGATGGTTTGTCAATGGAATAGAACCAGTGAGGCTGTGGATCTATTACCATTGGATTTGGAAGTGGTTGGGGAAGAAATGGGGAATGTACATCATAATGGGTCTGCGCATGTGGAGGAGGTGACAAGTCCTTTTGTGGATCAGTGGCAAGGTACGGCTGTATCTTTCATGCGATCAAATGAGCACCGGGACAGAGAGAGAGAAAGAAAGTGGGACACATCAGGGCTTGAAGGGATCGCTCTAACGTTAGTGGAGGGTGATCGGAATTCCCGCAATTGGTGGCAAAAGGTACTACTGTCAACTATGTACTTTAATCGCTCATCTCTTTCTCTGTGTGTGTTTGTGTGTGTTTTTCTGCCATTTTCTCCGTTGGACTTGTACCATTGGTCCATCTTACTTATGGTTTTCGATATGAATTGTTTATAGGATATAGAAACTGTGGGTTATAATTATGATTAGACATCAGAGCCTGTTTCCTGCTATCAGATTTGTCCATCTGAAAGGAAAATGGTCAAGTCGAAAGTTTGGTACTTATATTTTATTCAGCTTTATAGAGTAAATAGTATTTTGGACACCAATTATATGCATTATGAACATATATTTTCTGTAATTACTATTCTAAAACTTTATATATAGTAAATGCGCTAAGGATAGATTTTGGGGTTGCTGCTGCGGGGGGAGTCCATCTCATTAACTTGATGCTTAAACAAGACCCGATCTTAAAACATTCAGCTATTAAAGCTGGAATAAACTAGAGAATAAGTTAAAAATCATGATTAGTCATTGCTTCCATTAAAAAATTATATGGAAACTTCTATCATAACTATAGAACTCAGAATTTTCTGAACCTAGGCAATAAATGTAGACCTTAGAACTTAGCTTTTACTGGTGTTTGTGAACTAGTATGAATCCATTAGCTCCATAATTTAATTATTATCAAAGAAGTTAAAACTTTCTCACCTAAATGTTGGCTGCACTTTTATCAAATTGAAACTTCACAATTATTTGGCACCTATGGAACCCTAATACAAGACTCAATGTCTTAATATATAAATGCATAGTTGTGCTCATACTTACAATTTTCCTTGATGATATCTTATCAATATGTTAAATTATGAAGTATCTAGAGGTACATTTTCTTAATGCGCTTAAATTACTGTTGCTACTTTGAAATCAAAACAATTCCTTAGAAAGGCTGCACCTAGTATTGGGTTGCTACTGTTGTTTTACTTATTTAAATTTGTTCTGCAATTCTATATTCAATGTAATGTAATTGCAAACACAAATTTGAACATTTTCTGTTGACGTTTTCTCAGATTTGCTGTCCAACAGCTATATCTGCCAGCAGATTAGTGCTTGTATGTTTGTCCCTGTGATTTAAATGTATCTCAATATCAACATCAGATATTTTGTTTTCCATATCAAATAGGAATATATGTAATTGAATAATTCTATGATGATTTTTATGTGTCTTTCATTCATAGATTGATGTAAAATTAGCTGTTGATCTTTCTTTACTAACATATATGTAATAGTTATACTGATGTTGCTATCTATTAGAATGAAATTCGAAAAGTTGAACGATATCTCAAATGTAACATAAAATTGACCTGTGGACAACCTCTGATACCCAAATGCCATCTTATCCCTCCCAAACTCAACATGAAGACCTTGAATATCGCTATATGGACCTATGGTCCTCCACTCGTGAATTTTCAGGAGAATTTTTTTTTGTAGTGTTGTTCCTGTTGATACCGTCACCCTAATCAGGCAAAATACTTGATGTTTATGTGCAAGGAGTTGTTATCTTTCTATGCCTATAGCGTTGACCTGCTATTATGAGGTAGAAATCTGTCAAGCAATACTTACGGTTTTCTCTACTGGATTAAAGTACGTGAACATCTTTTGAGGTTCTTACCCGGGACCAAAAATGTGACACAAGTTGTTTTAAGTTGTCAATTAATCTTAAAATGTAAGCTTTAGAGAATATATCCAACTATAGTCTATATATCATTTTATAACACTGAACCATCATGTGTGAACTTCACTCACTCCTACAGAGACAGATGATGATGCATTATTATGCACAATCTGTATAGAGCACAATAACGCAAACAACTTTTGGAAAGCCAAACTCACACTATAACTTGAATGCAAGTCTACATGAAAGTCGAAACTAGTGTGATATTACCATGTTAATTACTTAATTTCTTAGTTTGAAAAGGACACCTGTTAGAATGGGCCCATTAATTATATCTTAAATTAACACTCGAAATTGCGAAACTCCCGCTTGCACTTGAAGTTGAAATTTATGCTCTACACTGTAAATATTCTAATCATTTACAATTTAATATATTTTTGTGGATGGTGAGAGTGCATTGCTCCTTTGAATGGAACAGAAATAGAAACATTGGTGTACAGTCTAGAAATGCAGCATCCGCTAATCATCTGTATACCATTATCTAGAATTGTATTATTGTTGCAAAATTGATTACATAATTGCCATTGATAATGACCATATACATCTTAGTTACTCAGCTGACAGTTGGTTACCCCAGGTTGACTTGCTCAACTGTTTGCATATAACTTAAATTAATTCAGATACAACGTGTGTCATCATTCGAGTTCCTTTACTAGGGATAATGGATTTTGAAGTGACTGATTTCCATAGGTTTCTTAATGCACTTGAAGTTGTGGGAGGAGCTCATCAGCTTGCAGAGAATGTGGAGTTAAAAAATGTTAGCTCTTGGAATGATCCAATTGGGGCTCTCATGGTGGGCATTCGTCAGTTAGGTCTATCTGGTTGGAAGCCAGAAGAATGTACTGCTATTGGAAACGAACTTGTAGCATGGCAAGAAAAAGGTCCTTTGGAAACAGAAGGTGTACTCTTGTCTTCATCAATTCTTTCCCTTGGATTTAATATGATGCTTACTAAGTGCATTGCCATCATCTTATAAAGGCAGTGAAGATGGTAAGAACATTTGGGCATTAAGGCTTAAAGCAACTCTTGATAGATCGAGGAGGCTTACTGAAGAGTACTCTGAGTCTCTTCTTCAGTGATAAAGCTAACCAACGGAAGCTACGGCAAATAGAAACTGGATAAAGATAACCAACGGAAGCTACGGCAAATAAAAACTCCCAACAGCAGCTAACATGTTTTCATAATTAGATAAAGTTAATCTTATCAGTTCATAGTTGTTTAGGTTGTTACAAAGTCTAATCTTGTAAATAATGGGTAGTATCCATGTACATGCATTACTCTATAAATAAAGCTAGAAAACAAAAGCTACAGCAAGGCTTTTGAACAACTTTCCTTCACGGTTTTTTCATGGTATCAGAGCTACCGACTAACGTCACAATGACAACTTCCTCATCTTTTTCAACCTCTCCCTCATTCCCTTTCTCTGTCAACCTTAACAAAACACCATCTCTTTTTACCAATTCAGTTCCTATAAAACTGGAACGTGGAAATTACTTACTATGGCGCTCCCAACTTCTTCCCTTGCTTCGTGGGTATGACCTTGAAGATTTTATCACCGGAAAATCTGTTTGTCCTCCTGAATGGATTCCTACGCCTTCTCAAACCACCGAGCAAACTACTGATCCAAACTCTTCAACTCCTACGGCAGAAACAATTTTAAACCCAGATTTTTTTCAATGGCGTAGACAAGACCAACTTCTTCTTAGTTGGATTTTATCCTCCCTTAGTGAACCTGTTCTTCTTAATGTCATAAATTGTATCACTGCTCATGAAGCCTGGTCCACTCTTGAGCGTATGTACGCATCTCAATCTCGTGCAAGAATCATGCAGCTACGTTATCAACTACAAACACAAAAAAAGGGCTCACTTTCTATTACTGATTATTTTCAGAAAATGAAATCTATTGCCGACAATTTAGCCGCTGCAGCCCATGGTGTAACTGATCAAGATCTCATCCTTTACATCCTTGCTGGCCTTGGTACTGAATATGACTCCTTTGTAGTCTCTGTCACTACCCGTACAGATCCACTTAGCCTTGATGATTTACATGGTTTCCTTCTTAATCATGAATCACGCATTGAACAGATAAGTACCATGGACGTGTCGTTACCTCAAATTAATCTCACCTCTCAAAACCAACGAGGTTCTTTCACCAGATCTAATGCTCAACAACCCACCACAGGATATGATAGTAATCCTCGTTCATCCTCATCATCATACACTAGAGGCTCATCTTCACGGAATAGAGGAAGAGGACGTAATTCTCAAATCTTTCGCAATCCCAACTCAAGTCCTCGTTTTGGTTCGACTCGGATTCAATGTCAGATTTGTGGGAAAAGTGGTCACAGTGCTCTAAAATGTTATTCACGTTTCGACCATAACTACACAAATGAAGCATCCCATCTTGCAATGTTAACAAACTCCTCATCTACCTATGATCCAGCATGGTACCCAGACTCTGGCGCAACCACTCATGTTACAAATGAGTTGGAGAATCTGTCAATTCACTCGGAGTACTCTGGCAATGATCAAGTTCGCATGGGTAACGGTCAAGGTTTGCACATCTTGCATACTGGTTCCTCTCATCTTAAAACTAATACACATCCATTATTTCTGCGAAATATTCTCCATGTTCCTTCCATCTCAAAAAATGTAATCAGTCTCTCAATTATGTTCTGATAATAATGTATCTGTTGAATTTCACCCTCTTATTTGTCTTGTTAAGGATCGCTGCTCGGGAAAGGTCCTACTCCGCGGGAGACTCACTAATGGGCTGTACGCCTTTCCTCACAATAAAACTCTTCCCAACTCTGTTACAAATAAAACCAACCAAGTATTACTTGGTGAGCGAGTCTCTCTTGACATTTGGCATGCACGGCTTGGACACCCATCTTCAAAGGTTCTAAACAAAGTGGTTTCTTCTCATTCACTCCCCACACGTGGCTTCAAGTCTCCCTCATTTTGTTCCTCTTGTCAGCTTGGCAAAAGTCATCGACTCCATCTTCCATCTACTCATTCTAGGACTAGATTTCCTCTTGAATTAATTCATTCTGATGTATGGGGTTGTTCCCCAATTTTATCCAATAATGGTTATAAATATTATGTCTCATTTGTTGATGACTATTCAAAGTACACATGGATTTTTATGTTTAGTTCTAAATCGGATGTGCTCCAAATTTTTCTAAATTTTCAAGCTCGAGTTGAACGTCTTTTTAATACCAAAATAAAATATCTCCAAACTGATTGGGGAGGTGAATATCGTTCATTTCTTCGCCATCTTTCCAAACAAGGAATTTATCATCGTGTTTCTTGTCCACATACACCGGAACAAAATGGTTCAGCAGAACGTAAACACCGTCACATAATTGAGACTGGTCTTACACTTCTAGCTAATGCTTCAATGCCTCAAAAATTCTGGGATGAGGCATTCACCACTGCAGTTTTTTTAATTAACAAGTTGCCCACTCCCGTACTACAAAATAAGTCTCCATGGGAACTTCTTTTTCACACAAAACCAAATTACACTTTTCTTAAAGTTTTTGGTTGTGCTTGTTATCCATACTTACGACCATATAACTCTCACAAACTTATGTTCCGGTCCTCTCAATGTGTTTTCCTTGGGTATCAAGAAAATCAAAAAGGTTACAGGTGTTATAATCCCTCTACCGAAAAAATCATTGTTGCTCGTCATGTTCAATTCGACGAGTCACTGTTTCCTTTTGGCACCTTCCAATCATCCATTGCACATTCTTCAACTGTTCCTCCGTCCTCAACTGTGTCCGTGCCATGCATAACTCCTCCACCATCTCTCTTTCCATCTACTCATTCAATGCCCATAACACCAGTCCATTCCATGACCACTCCTTCCAAGTCCTTACTCATTCCATATGATGATTCTATTCAATCTACTCCATCACCCTCTCATAATCGTAATTCATCTTCTCCGCACGTAATTGATAATCCTCCTCCTAGTAGCTCCTCAGCTCAGTCCACCACATCTCAGCCTCTTAATGTACATCCCATGCAAACTCGTTCTAAAACTAAGCAACAAATCATCTTACACACAGACATGTCCTCACTGCCCATCGAACCCACTTGTTATTCTCAAGCCAAAAAGTCTCCAAATTGGCGGAATGCTATGTCTGATGAGTACAATGCTCTCCTTAGGAACGGAACTTGGTCTCTCGTCCCACCTTCACACAATCAAAATGTTGTTGGTTGCAAATGGGTATACCGAGTGAAACAAAAAGCGGATGGTTCTTTAGATCGTTTTAAAGCACGCTTGGTTGCGAAGGGGTATCATCAACAACCGGGTCTCGACTATGGAGAAACCTTCAGTCCCGTAGTCAAAGCCACCACCATTCGCACTGTTTTGGCACTTGCTGTTTCTTATTCTTGGCCTCTTCGGCAGCTAGATGTCCATAATGCCTTTCTAAATAGGACATTACATGAGGATGTTTACATGGTGCAACCACAAGGTTTTATTGACCCCGAACGTCCACATTATGTGTGCAAACTACACAAGGTGCTTTATGGTCTTAAACAATCACCCCGAGCATGGTTCTATGAGTTACACTCAGCATTACTAACTATGGATTTTATCTCTTCTAATGCAGACCCATCACTATTTATTCGAATTTGCTCGAATTCGATCACCATCTTATTGGTCTACGTTGATGATATCATAATTACTGGAAATTCTACAACTTCTGTTACTAACATTATTCATGACTTAAATTTATTGTTTAGTCTGAAAGATCTTGGCCCCTTACATTATTTTCTTGGTGTTGAAGTTACACAGGTCTGTAATGGATTGTTGCTTACTCAAACAAAATACATCCGTGATCTTCTTACTCGCACTACCATGGCTGATGCCAAAGCAGTAGCCTCTCCAATGGCTACCACGCCTGTTTTATCTCGCATGGATGGGGATCCATTTCCGGATATAACACTTTATCGTAGCATTGTTGGGGCACTACAATATCTGACATTCACCAGACCAGACATCACATATTCTGTTAACAAAGTGGCTCAATTCATGCATGCTCCCACTTCACTACATTGGAAAGCTGTTAAACGAATACTACGGTATCTTTGTGGCACTTCCGATCATGGTCTCCTTGTTCAATCATCAAAGTCCTTACAATTATCTGCTTTCTCCGATGCCGATTGGGCTGGATGTCCTGATGATCGCCGATCTACTAGTGGTTTTTGTATATTTTTGGGGCCAAACTTAATCTCTTGGCAGTCAAAAAAACAACCTGTTGTTGCTCGCAGTAGTACTGAACCAGAATTACGTAGCCTAGCCCATACAACGGCAGAACTAACATGGCTCCAACGGCTACTTAGAGATCTTCATGTTCCATCTCGTCATCCTCCGACTCTTTGGTGCGATAATTTAAGTACCACCTATCTCACCATTAATCCAGTTTTTCATGCCCGTACTAAGCATATTGAAATTGATTTCTATTATATCCGAGAAAAAGTATGTCAAAGAACATTACGTGTGCGTTATCTTCCTACAGTGGATCAAATTGCTGATGTTCTCACAAAAGCTCTAGGAACTCACCGTTTTCAGTTGTTACGTGACAAACTCATGGTGACTCCTTCGCCCATGCGTTTGCGGGGGCATGATAAAGCTAACCAACGGAAGCTACGGCAAATAGAAACTGGATAAAGATAACCAACGGAAGCTACGGCAAATAAAAACTCCCAACAGCAGCTAACATGTTTTCATAATTAGATAAAGTTAATCTTATCAGTTCATAGTTGTTTAGGTTGTTACAAAGTCTAATCTTGTAAATAATGGGTAGTATCCATGTACATGCATTACTCTATAAATAAAGCTAGAAAACAAAAGCTACAGCAAGGCTTTTGAACAACTTTCCTTCACGGTTTTTTCATTCAGATATTCCCCCAGAAAGTCCAGGTATAACAATTGTGGTCCTGCTACTGCTAAAGTTAGTTTAGTTTAGTGTTTTTTTGAAAAAAGATAAATATTAAAAGGCTTGTTAAGATGAATCTATCATGTCATTTACTCTCTTTCTGGATATGATTCACTTTTCAGAATAATGTGCTACATGCATCGTCAGTAGGTTCCTGATAGACTACCAGCCTTATCAAGCCTTAGCATCTATGTGATTTGTACCTTAGGGAGCCCTGGCTCTCCATTTATGTAGTTCACTTGTGCTAAATTCCTACTAAAAAAAATTTGGGTACTTGTGCCTTTTGCGGATATTAGGAAAAGCTCTGGGAATTCCTGAAAACAGTGTGAGTACGTACACTGAAGCTGAGATTCGTGCTGGGTATGGTGGCATTATATTCTCTTACCTTCCATAATCCAAACTGTTAATATATGTTTATACATTTGAGCAATGCAATTTACATTATTGGTTTGGCCATTTAATTTATACTGATTATGACATTATCAGATTCATCTTACTGGCAATTGTCACTTGTAGTATTATTTTTCAGGTTTCAAAACTTTGTACAGTTCTCCTAAAAGCTGTTAGAACCACACTTGGGTCTCAAGGTTGGGATGTTCTGGTTCCAGGAGCCGCTTTTGGAACCCTAATACAGGTACTCTCACTCCTAGGAGGGTGTCTCACGCCTGTTCCCCATTATTGTAAACTATACTTCATGTTGACATTTACTTAATCAAGTAGAAAAGTGGGTCAAAAAAAATAATGAACTATATGGGATAATTATAACAATGAACGTTTTGGAAGAAAATAAGGAACTATATGGACTAATAATAATATTGATGAATACTTATAAAAAAAATTATCTATATATATACACACACACACACACACACACACACACACACACACACACACACACATAGAGCCCTTCAAATGCATACTACCCGCATGGGTGCTTTGACTTGTTGATTGAACAACTGGCATGCGGGTGGTATGCATTTGAAGGGCTCTGTGTGTGTGTGTATATGTATATATATATATATATATATATATGGACCTTTGGAAATTTATTGCAGTTGATTATAATTTGTTTTTTTATATAAAAGAAGGAGATTTTATTAATAGAGAAAAAGAAGATACTTGTTCTTGTCAAACCCAAACCCCCAAAAAAAAAAAATCTATTAATTTTGTATCTAAGGAGGTATAATAGCTTTTGCAAAAAAGTGGATCTGCATTTTGACTCTACAAGCTTTTGTGGAAATGATGTATGATTCTGATCATTCAATTGTCTAAAACATAATATAATGTAACTAACTCAAATCGGTTCCAGGTTGAGAGAATTGTTCCTGGGACACTGTCACCATCTGTAACAGGACCTATAATTCTTGTGGTTATCAAAGCTGATGGAGACGAAGAGGTTGCAAATATTTTCTGCCTTGCTATTGTTCTATTCTAAACCTTCAGTAATCGGTAAATTATATATTATTAGTTCTTACATGTATCAGCTAAGCACTAGTAATCTAATGCAATGCGGCAGGTAACAGCTGCAGGAAGCAATATAGTTGGAGTTGTACTTCTGCAGGAGCTACCTCACTTATCTCATCTTGGTGTCAGGGCCCGGCAAGCAAGTCATACTTTATTCTCTCATAATATCATATTTACATTTTATCAGAAAATTAACAAATCATAGATTATTGTCTGCAGGAGAAAGTTGTTTTTGTGACTTGTGAAGATGATGATAAGGTTACCAACATAAAAACACTTGATGGGAAATATGTGAGGTTGTCTTTTCCGAAATCTTTACATCTTGTATCTGTTCTTCCTCAGGGTTCCATATTATTGATTATTGGTTTTGTTTCATGAAATCTGAATTCTTCAATCCTTTACTGTTTTTTTCCACCTCATTTTCGTATCTTATATGCTTGTATTTTTCTTTGCTCAGGTTAGAAGCATCACCTTCGGAAGTTGACTTAACTCCATCAATTCCGGAAAACAACAAAGATGATTTTTCTTTGAATAGACTTTCAAATAATGGTTCGTCCACGGTTGGAAACTCCACAGATGATAGTCCTTCGTGGTCAGCTGTGGAAACCTCTATAAGTCGGGTGCAGATTGTCTAGTTTCCGTGCTTCAGTGTCAATATGTCAGGCTCTTTGACGGCTGCTGGTTAATTTTTCTTTTAATTATCATATTGTTGAAGAGGGTATTTTTGTTCAGGGTGTTTCTACTGGAGGCATCATACTACTTGCTGATGCAGATTTGCAAACTTCTGGCTCAAAGGCTGCTTCTTGTGGTCGTTTAGCTTCTCTTGCAGCCGTTTCCAGTAAAGGTAGTAAACTTGTGACAAAGACCTCATCTTTTTTATCGAGAAAATTTACACATGCTTCTTTTGAATTCTCTGTCATCTCATCTAGAAGAAATATCATGGAATATAGTATCTGTGCCTTCTGTTCAAATTGTTTGACATCATTGAATTTGAAATTGCAACTCCATTAAAGGGTTACAAATCATTTGCTATTCCTCTAGATATTTGAGCTGCATAGTAGAACAAATTGGGAAGTAGAAAGAGTTGTAGAATTATAAACGGGAGATAGGGGAAGAAATCGCTATCAATCTTTCAATTATCAAAGCTGATTAATCCATTAAATCCTAGGGCCTTTGCAAATGAAACCAGTAAGAAAATGAAGCAGATGAGATGATAATGTTTTTGGTGAAGATATGAACTATTTATATAGATCTAGTTATAGATGCATATGTATTAAATATTTATTGTAAAAGAGATTCATGTATTTGGGTAGTGATAGAAGTAGGGGTGTGCATGTCGTTCAGTTTTTTCGGACCGGTCCAAACCGGACGGTTTGGGACAAAAAGGTACTGAGTTTTTATGGTTCGGTATTTACCGAACCATACCGGTTATACCGATTTTTTTATAATTATTATTACTATTATTAATAAATAATTAATAATAATAAAATAATAATTATATTAATTTTCAGTATTTATCTAGTTTTTACCGGTACCGAACCGACTTACCGGTTCGGTATACTGGTCCAACCAGTATCGGTATTGAAATTTGCCTAATTTCTGTACCGGTTCGGGCTGGTAAAAACCGGTTGCACACCCCTAGATATAAGTGACTTTTTGTTTCTAACTCTTTGTTTTTCTACATAATAAACTCGATAATAAATCAGTACCAACGAAGTTGACTCAGTTTAATTTGAACAAAATTAGGACTCTAATTAACAAAAGGAGTTTGACTTCATACAAAACTGACTCTGTAACCCAATCAACGGGAGACTGACTTATTGCAAAACTTAAAAATTAATTCTAACTCAAATAAATTGAACCAGTTGACTCACTTGAAGATCTGCTCGTGTGTTATTATATATTAGTAGTGATAACTAAATCCAGAGTATATCCAATGAGCCTGGGTTTGCTTCTGTTCTTGTCATAGTCAAGTATTGTATCCTCTTGCACAGTGCATTCAACTCAAAAATTTCCGACATTGTGTTCTCTCTAAGTGTTACATTTAATGTTGTGAACAGTTTGTAATCAATATTATTGCACTTGTAATACGTTAGTCCCTCATCAAAACTTGTGGGATGAATTGAACTATATATTAGGTCTAAAATATATTACTTAGTACCAATAATTTGTCATGGATTTTTGATGGGCTTGTGGTGGGCCAAGATAACCCTGGTGCTCTTGGAACTGTGGATTGAGTCCTGATCAAGGCTCAGGTTGGGCTTCTTTGCTTTAATCCTCATATTATCGCTTTATGCATTATTATTGTGACGGAAGAAAATTGTTGGCACAAAGTGCTAAAAGTCTATTATTCTATGAAATATGATTGTTTTAAAAATCATAGAACATGTAATGAATCCTTTTTTGGTTTATAAATGAAATAGTGAAAAACTCGTTAATAATAATTTAAAGAGCATATTTCATGATTGTTGATTGTAACAGAGTCAGCTGTGTCTTGACATGGGTCCTGATGTACAAGTGTATAACTCCACTCTGATACTATTAAAGAGAATGAGGACTATAATCTATTGTGCTTCCATATAATTCATACGTGGCTTCCACTACCTGATATGTTGCTCTTTGGCTTTCCATTATTTATATCAATCATATGGATTTAATTTTATAATTATGCTATAAAAATTAACTATGATAAAGGAAAAGAAATTGTGGTGTGCACTAGTTTAGTTAATGATGTTACTTCATCCAATGGCAGTTTACAGTGACCAAGGCGTTCCAGCGCTGTTTAATGTTCCTGCTGGAGCAGTAATACCTTTTCGCTCTATGGAACTGGCATTAGAACAAAGCAAGTTAATGAAAACCTTCACCTCTATTCTGGAGCAGATAGAGTCTGCCGAAATGGAAGGTGGTGAACTTGACAAACTCTGCAATGAGCTCCAAGAACTAATCACTTCCGTGCAGCCTCCGAAAGACATAGTTGAAAGCTTGGGGAGAATGTTTCCTGGCAATGTGCATTTAATTGTCCGTTCTAGTGCAAATGTTGAGGACTTGGCAGGAATGTCAGCAGCTGGACTCTATGTCTTGATTCCAAACGTCAACCCTTCAAATCCAATAATTTTTGGAGGTGCTGTTAGCCAAGTATGGGCATCATTATACACTCGCAGAGCCGTTCTAAGCCATAGAGCTGCTGGTGTGCCTCAGAAGGATGCCATGATGGCTGTCCTGGTCCAGGAGATGCTCTCTCCGGACCTATCATTTGTTCTCCACACGCTCAGCCCAACAGACCAAGACCATCACTCTGTCGAGGCTGAAGTTGCATCCAGTCTTGGAGAAACCCTAGCTTCAGGCACCCGCGGCACACCCTGGCGTCTATCTTCTGGCAAATTTGATGGATCAGTGCGCACATTGGCATTTGCAAATTTCAGCGAGGAGATGGTTCTCGGTACAGGTCCAGCTAACGGGGAAGTTATCCATTCAACTGTAGATTGTAGCAAAAAACCTTTGACAGTGGACCCAATATTCCGTCAGCAACTTGGTCAGCAACTTGGTGCTGTAGGTAGTAGGTTTCTTCCTGGAGCGCAAGTTTGGCTGCCCACAGGATGTTGAAGGATGTGTAGTCGGTAAAGATGTCTATATTGTGCAGACTCGCCCCCAACCCCAATGAGAGTTGCTTAATGCCATGGAGCTTCGAAGCAGTAGCTGCACTTGTAAAGTCCGTAGCACTATGTATTATGCCACAAAACATGCTTTGTATACAACTTCAGGGCTCTGAAGAGGTAAAAAGCACCCCAATAAGATGTATCATTAGCAGTAGAGCATATAAATAAATGCCTAATTATAGCTAAATCTTATACTCGATGTGTTTGATTTTCATTTATAGGCAATTCTTCTCTTTTGTCTAAATCTCTTTATTGTTCATCACAAGCGAACGTGTAACGGTCCTAGAACAGTTTAATGGGTTTTTTTGTCCTCCAATTTTTCTTTCTAAGCTTGAACCTTTAAGTTTATATATCGTTGTGTTTGCAATTATCATCAAACCTCTCTTTCGTTCTACAAATAGCAGAATAAGCCAATGGTCTCTATGACACCTGGAAAGAGATGCTACTGAGGCACCTCAACAAGTAAAGTCAAACAAGAGTCCCATTTGCACAAGAAAATTAAAAAAATAATCTCTTTTTTTTAAAAAATAAAAACAATACTCTACAATTTCCTGAAAACTTTGATTCTTTCGGAGTTTGAAAATGGGATCAAAAGAGAATGGAAATAGAACAAGGCTACTGTTGATGCATGCAATATATATATATATGCACTACATTCTTTTGGAATTCAGAAAATCGGCTAGTGGGGTTAGTTCAAGCATTATCATCTTACATTGTTTTCATGGCAATAACTAGAGATCTTTACATAAATATCTATAATTTAAATTAAAAATCCTAAATTAACCTGACAAATCGGCTATACTAACACCTGCAGGACAAAAAGAATAGAATGATCCTAGGGATGCAAAAGCCCTCTCCAACAATAACTTTTAACTAGGTGGTATTTCCAAGGATAATTAGAGCTACCAAAGTTAGAGAAGCATGGAGACCAGCCAGAAAGTAAAAAATATTGAACTTCAAACTCTAAGAAGAGGGTAAGAAATTTTGAAAAGGAAAAGGAAAGAATACGAGACCATCAAAAGATAAATTGTCCAAAATCACAGATGAATTAGGAAGGAAATATTACACCTCATGAAGAAAATAACCTCTCTAGCTCGTCACCGCCAAACTACTTGATATAAAGAAAAATAATTGAAAGCTGACATCCGTCAATTGCTTAACCCATTTGCAAGAATAAGTCGATCCAGGGTCTCCACTATATAACTTTATAAATCAACAGATCATTTAGAGAGAAAATAACCAAACAATAAACTTTTGAAGGAAAACTCAGATGCAACCAGTGCTTCGGTAATTTGCTTCTGTATAAAGCTGAATTCTTCTTGCGATACCTTGCTCTATATTTAAAATTTAAGTAAACCAAACAAATCACTGTGGCGTCCCCAGACATCCAATCCGTATATAGGGAACTATGATCCTGGTAAATAATCTAATAATGCAAACTTTACATTCAAACCAATCTTACCACCATCAGTCACTAGCTTAGCAGCAGTTACCAACCAATGTCCCTGAGTGTCATGTGGACCCCGCACAACCTCAGCCACATCAACATATTTAAGCAGCTTTTTGGAGCGAAGTGGCACAGGCGGTCCTTCAGGGTATACTCCTGAGTTCAGTGCAGCTGGAAGCTGCTTTGGCGCATCAGCACCAGTTCGCTGGGTGAATGTGAAAGTTGAGCTAAGATTCAAGCGAAAACCTGACTTGTGGGAAGCTTCTGGCGCAGCTGCCCATTCAGTCTTCCTAATAGTGCAGTTGGGTAGATAGGAGAAGAGTAAACGGAGATGAAGTATTGTCTTTGGCCATTTCCCCTTGCTGATTAGCTGAGCTCCAGTCACATCCCCTTGTATCCGGTTGGCGTCATGCCTAACTACTGATGAGCATACATTTAAATATCTCTTCCACCTTACTGGTTCTAAGAATTGGTCATTGGATACATAGTCATCTGAACCTCGTCATTGACATGGTCGGGATGTGGAGGAGTTAGATAGAGCAAACTCCATAATGTTTGGAAGGCTAGAAAGATGTTGTGCATGTATTGCCATCCGATTGCATTTCTTCCCTTCTAAGAACAAGCGCAGGCCAACAACTGGTTTTTCACCACTTGTAACCTAGTAAACTTCAAAGATGAGAAATTTGAAGCTCTAATATAGAAAAACTTAAACTACAGTCATTCGAAATATATCTGCTTGGAAATGATGTTAACATTGGGCAGCATATAAGAGCATATCCTAACCTCACAAGAGCTGTTTATCATACCAATGGAGTAAAATTCGCCAAATCCCATATGTGACTAGGGTTGAGTCAGATATGGTTTATTCTTTGTTGGATTCACCTGACCCATACACTTCTTTTCTTTTTTCTTATTTTACTTTTTTTATTATTATTATTTTTTTTGGGGGGGTTGGGGGAGGGTTAATAAAGTGAAACAAGAAAGCTGGAAGGGATTTGCAATATTGAACCTGAAATGTAGGAGTGATTAACAATATTAAGATCTTAAACCATACTAAGTGGGGTTAATGCCTAGATACGAAGGTAAATTGTATTCTGCAAATGATTAATTATGGCTCCAGCAATACAAATCAACAAGTTCCCTCAGCACTCTCAGCAGCAAACCCCCTATTTTGTAGCCGATAATCGGTAAATTAAGGGAAGATGCTCCACCAGACTTTAGTTACCTCATGTTTAATGTAAGATGTTAAGTCTTCCATGAATGAGAACTTCTAACTACTAACTACTATGGAGCCTACTGCCTACCACTTACGGTTTTACCTCAAACCTTATAGTTTTATACAATTCAAACATCTCATTTTTCAACAATAACAAACCACAAAAAACAGAACCAAAAAATAACACACTGGAAAAGGGAAAAAGATCCACAACTAAAATAAAATACTACAAGAAAAAATATATAGCTCAACTTTTAGATGGCGAGATGAACTATAATGAGCGGTGCACGCGCATATCTGTTTGAGTAGACAGATAAATTATCTGGGTAGTGCACACATGAATCCTGGGACCCAGGAAAGCGAATTGCAGCAAAGGGCAAGAAGCCTTTCTTCTTTGAACATACAATCTCAAAGATCCTCCGAATATCCTCGAAGTTCAGCAGGAGGAATTCCAGAGGATGGTCTCTGTTTAACACAGATTACATCTTGACCGCCACCAGCTAACCCCACAATTATGTGAGCTCCATAAGTTTGGATAAACCTGCAAAGTAAAACAAAATAAATATTCTAAAGCGATTGCAGGTCAGACTAGAAATTGGAAAGGGTTATGGACGCGTTGGCTATTTCTGACACTTCATTGAAGTCTAAAAACAAAGGAATTCTATCATGATGGAACCATTCATCTTCCGTAAGAAATTATCGAAAAGCTTAAAAACATTTGGTAACTAGGAAGGAAATTCTGTGGGATTGATGAGTGATGACTGATGCCCACATTCCTCATCTTGGAGCAGAAGAAAATAACCTACCATCCGCAACTACTTCAGCCAAACCTATTAAAATGCAAGTCACAACTCCCTTTTGTCTCCTTTTCTGTAAAATAAAACTGGGCAAGTTCTTTTATCTGCATGCCTTACATTGCCAAGTATACAAGTGCATGAATATCATAATGGAATCAAGATATAGATGCAGCCTTGTATTAATGTTATTGTGTCCACAATTATTTTGAATTTAGATGTGCATCTTTAAGAGGTACAAAAATAAGCATAATGCTTTGACATTCATTAGCATTTCCTTCAATTGTAATAAGGACTTGCTAATACGGGAAAAAAATTATTTAATATGTAAAAAATAAGCTACCTAGATAAGGATGCTGGATTCCAGTGAGAAGGAACAGACTTCTTAACTTTGTCTCGGAGTACTAGTGGAGTTGCTATTACGTGCAAATAGTACAATGAAATAAAATAACCTTCAAAAGCAAGGTGATTGGCATCTGCAGCATCATTCAACCAGGCACCACTTAAATCAAACATAGCATTGAAGTATCCTGAAGGTACTTTCCCTTGAATTGAAGATTTCTGATCAACTAACTCTGACATATGCAAGGAAATAATGAAATGACATGGACTCTCTTAGGTGTGCGAAGAAACTGTATCAAACAGTTTTCGCCTAGTTAGTTAACTCTGTGGTTTATGCGCGAGTTGTCTGATTGCAAATCTACTAGAGAGCATATCTAGGAATATCCTAATATACTTTGTAATTGTACATAAAACCCATTTATACAATATCAGGTTCAAGTTTAGAGAGATTATTACACACAAATTAAAGGTCTGCAACTCCAGCCAACGAACTTATTGCCCCTTCATCAATTTATTATATCCGATATATATATATATATATATATATATATATATATATATATATATATATATATATATATACACATACATACATACATATAAATGGAAGGGATTTATAAGTTCATTCGCTTTTTTAAAATTAATTAAAAATATTTTCAAATTTAAAATTGACATAAATTCATTGTTTTCTTTTTTAAATGAAGGAGAGCTGTATTGTCTGTCAAAGTTTTCTTCCTCATCTACTCTCTAAATTTCTCTCCCCTGTATTGAACTTGAGTCCAGTGCAGTTCATAATATAGTGATAAAGAAAGGGGGGGAAATATGATACGTACAACAGCAGAAACACTGCAACAAGCATATAAAGAGTGAAATAAAGATCGAGAACAATACAAATTAAAGATCTGCAACATACATTATAACGTTTGAGCTTAGAGAGATTATTGTTGGAACAAACAATCGAAACGAACACAATTAATCTCCTTCATCTCGATCCAAAAAGAAGTAAAAAATTGTTAAGTAATTGCAGTACCATATCAAACGCGCTCGCTCACCTGAAATCCAATAAGAAAAGTAAAAAGTAACTAAGGCAATAAAAAATAATCAATAAAGATGAATTAATTAGAAACATATCAAACGCGCTCAAAGGTGTACAAATTGACCCTTTTTGAAATTAATTTGTATACTATTTTTTGTCAAAATATTTATATATATACAATTTACTACTAACTCCAATTTTTATAATTTCAAAAATATTTTTATATATTTTTAATTATTAATTTTTAAAATAATCAATTTGACTAAAAAAATTGTCAAAACTGAGTATTTAGTTTGAGACTGAGAAAGTATATAAAAGTAATAAATGTAAGAAAAAATGCAAATAGGTGGTAAATTGGTTGCCGCTTCTTCGACGAAAATTCATACAGGGAGTCAGCCATCAACTTCTTCGACGATGTTGTTCGTAAGGCTGAGGTATCATGGTGCTTCTATGATCCCCTACTATTCTCAACCCATGTAAATTGTCACACTCGAACAAATGAATCAAATAGTAATCGTGATGCTTAATTTCCAGGTGTATGTACTGTGGGTGGTGCAAGTCTGAGTTGACGAAATTCATCACCCCTTCATGTTCTTGGAGACTCTGTATGGTTGCGTTAAGTACTTGAAGATTTGTTAGTTTCATGAGATCATTTACGTCACACTTGCTTGCATCAAAATTCCACAATAACTCCAACTCGTTGAGGCCATCAAATTTCAATTTCTTATTTACACCCTTAATACTATCAGGAACATAAAGATGCTTCAAACGTTTCATCTTCCATAACACATTCGGTATGATAACACCAACTGGATCATATACCCTTAAATCAAATGTTTCCCAAGTATCTCAAATCCCCTATACATGATGGCAACTCCTCCAATTCACAATATCTTAAACTCAAATACCGCAAGTGAATGAGTTCAGTCATTCCTTGAGGTAACCTTCTCTTTCTGAATTTATATCTGACGAGTTTCAAAACTCTAACTAGCTTAAAATCCTTTAGATTGTTTTTTCTTTTTTTAAGAAAATAAACATGCATTGAAGAATAAAAGTGCTTGATGTCCAACCATAAGTTGTTGTTGCTCAAGGGAAATGTCAAGGTTGTCTGCATCGCCATACATATATAATGCAAGTCTACGTACTTCCATACCAATAATCGAATGATATGATTCATTATGTGCATCTCGGAAATCAACGATCTTATGAATGTCTTCCTCTTTTCCCTTCGATAAACATAGGTCTCAAATAAGGTCTTGAAGGTGACATGACCGAACCTTTAACTATGGGACTGGTGAATATTTCCAATATTGTTCATCCATTGGTTTAAGTTGGATCGGGCTCCTCTGCCTGAGTTCAACCAAGTACTGTTCTGCAACATCTATAAGCATTTCTCATTTTGATTTTTGGATTGAAGGTGTCATACCTTCTGCGATCCATAGTAGGTACCGCCCTCTAGTCTCTATGTCCTCATCCTCCTTGAAAGTTTCCAAATAAAGGAATAGTTGTTTCAAACGAAAAGGTAAATCATCGTAGCTTAAACCTAAAATATGCCTTACTTCGTTGTAGTCAATTCCTTCTCCTCTAGTTAAGTTTGAAGTAATATCTTTCTTCACCCCCTCTTAACGAATTTTTGTTTTTTAAAATTCCTCCAAGGGCTGAGATGGCTAAAGGTTGACTTTGACATTGTTGAATCATATCCTTCCCCAGTTTTTCTTTCTTTGGTTCGACTCTAATTTCTATAAATAAAAAAAAACAAATAAAAATCATGAGACAGATCCATTAGGATAATTAAAATTATTTCTTATTCATTGCAGCAATGAATTAAGAATAAGATGAAGGCACAACTTTGAAATTAACTTTCAAATTTCTTTGTTAACTTTATTCTTTTGGGTGTTGAATTATAGTTTGATTTCTTTCATACTTTATGGTAAAGTTGTTGGTTCTAACATATATCTAGTGTTTTAAATTCTTTAATTTTTTAGGAGTATAGTAAAGTTGTAGGCTCGTATTGAATAACTTCTCAGATATGATTAAGAGTATATCTAGTGTCCACTAGCTATTGTTACGATATACCCTTTTTCTGATTATATGTTATTTTGTTTGAAATGATTACTTTTTAAATTTTTTGTATTATAATTTTTATTCTTATTTATAATAATTTTTAATTTTAATATATTTCAGTTGATTAGATCGTTTGATAAAAAAAATTTACTTACCACAAGTTTGCTTATGATATTTTAAATCAAACATGCTAAGGTTTTATCTTAGCAAATCGATTTTGACCAAATTAAAATTAAAATATTTTAATAATGACCAATTTGGAGTCCTTGTAATGACCACGAATTTCATTAAACATTGTAATTATAATTATTATATAATTAGCAATGAATTAAAAAAATTTGTACTAATTAATTGTGCATTAGATAATTAAATAGATATACTTGTGTATGTGTATATTTATTTAAAGCAATAAAGCAAGAGGGTATAATTAACTAAAGCAAATCTAATTGGATTATATTTTAAATCCAAATGAGTTGTTAAACTAGGTCAAAGGTATTAACCTAGTAGCCCATATAATTAATTTAATTACTAGCCCATGTAATTAATTTAACAAGCCCAATGCTTATTTTAATTAAAGGTAGCATAGTTATTTAAATGTTAGCCTAATGTGTTATATAAATTGAGCCCAAACAATTTAATTGAATGAGCCCAATAGAATTTATTCCCAAGCCCAATGTGGAGTCCAAATGAGATCAAAGCTTTGGTCAATATAGATATATATAAGTATATATATATATAGATGTATATATGTATATTTTAGCATTAAAATTAAATCAAAAATGGGGGATTTAAATCCCATTTTTGCTGACATTTTTGAGGGACCCACTTGGATTGCTTGATTTCCTAGTTGCTTCTAAATTACTCCAAGATGTGGTGGTTGAACTACCCTAGTCAATCACATGGTCATTCAATGGAATAGTAATCCCAATTAGGCTTTATTTTCACCAACATAACTTGATTAGTGAATTGATGCTAGATTAGTAGATGACTATAAATAGAATGCTCTACACATTTGTTTTGGTTGTTAGTTCATTTGTTAGCCATTTTCTAGAGAAAAAGAGAGAGAGAGAGAGCATTTGTTAGAGAATACACTTGTGAGTTGTGAAAAAAGCTAGAGAAGGTCTTGGTGAATGTCCTCAAGCTACACAACATACTTCGATAGAAAGAGAAGAAGAGCAAACAAAATCCAAAGGTTTAAAAGTGCTCTAAATATCTCCTTCTTTCATTTTTGTAGTCTAGATAGCTTTTGATCGGTTAAAATCTATTTTTAACCGATCAAAACTCGTTTTGATGGTCTAAATGTATTTATCTATGTAATATATGTATATTCATAGATCTATGTGTTCATAACATGTTTTGGTATGTGAGAAATGTATAAAAGTTGTAGAAAAGTTCATAATAAGATTTACCGGTAAAACCCTAACGATACATGTTATGTTTAATGTTGTATTTTAAAATATACAAGTTAAATACTTGATTTATATGGCTAGAAAGTTTTATGAGTGAGTTATAAAGCCAACACAACTTGAATCTCACAAAAATGTGGAATAACGAAGAAGTTATGGATTTTACCGCAAATGATGTTGTTTTTATAACTCTAAGTGGTTCGATCTGTAAATTTCGTGTATAACGTTTTCAAAAAGACGATCGAACCATGAAATATTATAAAACAAGAGGTTAGGAACACATCAACACTGATTTGGATGTGTAAATATCATTTTATCAATGTTAGAACCAAAGAAATCAAAATAAGAAAATTAGGGTTTTAAAAATCAGTGTCACCGCCGCAGCGGTGAAACACACTGTAACGAAAAATTTTGCACTACCGCCACAGCGGTGAAGCATTTTGTTTGAAAAAAATAATAACTCCGAACTGGGTCGAGCCGGGTCAGCCGGGTCGGGTCGGGTCAGGTTCGGGTCAGAAAATGAAAAATGTTCCAAAAGTCATTTTAGTATTTTTTGACTTAATAAATATATTTTTAAATATATATATAATTGATTTAATGATTTAAAGGTGTATAAATATTATTATTGAAATAATAATATAATGAAGGTAATAAAATATTATTAAATAAATAATAATATTAGAAAATTATTAAAATATTATTAAGTGTATAATAATATTATAAAGTCAATAAAATATTATTAAATGATTAATAATATTAGAATTCAAATAAACTATTATTAAATGATTAAAATATTATTAAATGATTAATAATATTAGATACTTAATAAAATATTATTAAATGATTAATAATATTAGATAATAATTTAAAATATTATTGAATGTGTAATAATACTATATACTTAATAAAATATTATTAAATGATTATTAATATTAGATAATGATTTAAAATATTATTAAATGTGTAATAATATTATATACTTAATAAAATATTATTAAACGATTAATAATGTTAGATAATGATTAAAATATTATTAAATGATTAATAATATTATATACTTAATAAAATATTATTAAATGATTGATAATATTAGAAGTCTAATAAAATATTATTAAATAATTAATAATATTAGATAGTTAATAAAATATTATTAAATGATTAATAATATTAGTTAATCTTAAAAGATTTATAAGGTATTATTAAATGATGAATAATACTACAATGTTAATAAAATCATATTAAATTGTTAATAAGATTAGACAATTGCATGAACTATATTAAATAGTTAATTTAGGTTCTTTGTGTTTGAAATATTATCGAGTAGTGATAATATTTCCTAAGTGTTTAATTACCCATAATTAATAAATTATGTGGTTCGTAAGGTTTATAAATGTCATTATACTTACAAGTATATGATACTAATTTAAGATCAAACTGATTTAATTGTTAGGTCCGTTCAACGATTGTTAAATTAAGTTGGTTAGCCGTAGACAACGCACGAGGCAAGTTTTCTACCCCTTAACTTGTATTTACTATTGCAGATATTCTTCAACCGTATATACATTTCAATTATTATTGAGTAAGTATTCTACACTCGTAGTTATTTGACAGACCTTTGAGTGAACTAATTATCAAAAATTACTTCACATCGTTATTGATTATTGTATTCGCACATAGTGCTTTTACAACTGTTTAAGAAATGTCTAAGCTAATTGTTTCGGCTAGACAAATGCATGTTTAAATTCATTAAATTGAATATTATAAAAGCCTATCCAAACCATTGGCTGGTGCGGATTCTTACAGTAAGACTGAGAAAGAACAACCCTAGTTAAAGGGGAATTTTTATTTGTCGGGAAATCGAAAGCGTGCAAGAAATCTAAATATGATGCATATACATAGGACATGAGATGACTGATCCCCTCAAGTGTCCCGTTATTTTTAACAAGGAGTCAGACATTGTATGTCTGTTTTACCTTAGTAGCAGTTCACGGTCATTAAAGACCACTCAGCAGTAAAGAGTTAATCCAATCTTTTATTGAACATTGATTCTTGATATCTTTCGCAATTGTTATTGTTGAAAACCCTGAAGTTATTTCCCTTCATCATGATATATCTTATGATTGTTGTTTATAAACTTGCTGAGCCATTTAGTTGCTCATTCTTGTTATATCATGACTATATTTCAGCCAATCCCGAAAGCTCTAAATCGGACAAAGGCAAGGGGAAAGCGAATGCTTAGTTTTAGTAGATGCATGCTAGTTTAAATTACTGTTATGTAATTACTGTTGTAAATCTTTTGTATTTTTCTTAAGATATGTAATGTTACGATTAAGGTTAATAAACCTTGGGAAGTGTAGCATTTTGAGAAGGAACCTTTTGTATTATTCCGCGTAGTTTGAATACAATTTATGTATTTCATTGTTGTTAAGTATTGTACAGTGAGAACCAAACTCGAGGTTAATGAACCCGGATTTGGGGTCGTCATAGTCCCTCATGAATTGCTTTAACAATTTTGAAGTCTTTAGATACAATAAAAGTGATTATAATTTTATTTTATTTATTATTTTGTTTAAAATTCTTTTATATAATTATAGTTTTATATACTTTATTTTAAATTAATAACATAATAAAAAAAAACCATGTTATTTTTGAAATAATAAAAAATACAACACATGCCACGTGGCTTTTCAAATAATTTCTGAATAAATAAAAAAATATCATGTAGGATAATAGATAACTTTTGTTCATCTAATTTGACGGAATGAGCCAATTGATTTTTTTAATTAGGTTAATGTGGTAATTTATAAAATTAAAAGTTCAATGGTGTATTAAGTAAAACGTGTCAACTTCAGTGAAAAATACTATGTTTTGCCATTTATTGTTTCTCTTGGAGAATTTTCTATCTTTCTTGTTAATTCAAGGTTTTATCAAAGTTTATTTTTTTGTCGGAATTATAACGTTATCTAATTCCTACGTTTGTATTAGTACATTAAACTAACCTTATTTTTAAATTAAAATTTGGTAGCTGTCGTTAACACTCCAAAATTAATCCTTACTTTTAATCACAAGATCAGTATAATAACAAGCAAGAGTCAAACCCACATAAAATGATTAATTTATTTTTATGCAATGTACTCTAGAATGAGAAGTTTTGAATTAATTATAATTAACTAAATAAAAATAAACTAATAAAATTAACTTATAAATTAAAGACTTCAGTTCTTTGGTTCAATCTCACCCTTACAATTAATAAATCAACCAATTAGAATATATTTTTATCTTTCCATGAAACTAATAACCCTAGGCAACAATAAGCTCTGCAACCCAAAATTTCTCTTAATTTTAATCTAACAAAATAAGCTCTTCATTAGATTCTAACCATTATACAACTTAGAACAAACTCTCTAAATTTAATATAATGGAAGCATTAATATCAAGAAAATTAGAGATTATTCTAAGAAACAATCTCATAAGCTCGAATTATTTAACTTATATCATGATAACCATAGCAATAGACAAAAATTTGACCACAATCATCTATCAATATTCACTATCAACGATTAGGAACAATATCAATTACACGTAATATAATTCATAAATCTAGCAATTGATAATAATTTGATTAACTCAACAGGCAAAAATTAAATCAATCAAACCCAATATCAAATAATCAATTAAAACAGATTATCACAAATAATTTCATATAAGGAAAAATAAATAATATTACTGAATTAATTAAACCATTAATTATAATCGGATTTGAAATTCCCTAGAACTGAATAAGAAAATTAGCCAAACATAATAAAAATAATATATGAAAAACCTGATAGAAAGAACTCCTAATTGTATCTAATAATCTGCTCTCATAATGTATTTATAGAAGTACAATAATAATCCTAAGCATTAGTGGAAAAGAAATCTAATTTGGAATTAAAAAGTAGCAAAATCTCGAATTCTGTGCATTCCCGCGTAGCCAAGCACGTCTTTGACAGATCAGCGCCACTTACGCGCTTGCTGACATCAGCATTGCCAAAAATCGCCTAAGCCGTGCATGGCGCGAAGTGTTCTTGCCTCACTGCCGACCGCCTGATAGCCAAAACGGCGTCGCTCCAGCTGCGTCTATTTCTCATATGTGCGCATGGTACGCAGCTCAGCTTTTCCGGATAATTACAATTCTGCCACCGGTCGCCACTTTCTCCTTATTTACCAAATTGCCACTCGGTGCTGATTATTTACCAAAATGCCATCAGCCTCTTCTAGAATTTACAGAAATGTCATCCAAGATTATTTTTCTACAAAATAAAATATAAAATAAATAAAAATAATAAAAACACATAATAACACATAAATTACCTAAAATGCTAAAAATACTTAAAAACTCACAAATAATTAAGCCTAAAAATACCTAATAAATAGATATAAAATCGACTTATCAACCATTGATGAATGTTGTCGGCAATTTATCTAGGCAAAATTGATACGGATTTATTTCAAATCAAAAAGGCTAAAATGATACATCAAAACCTTCAACCATTTTACAATCTCGGCTCAACTCAACTAGCTTAAGCATGGCTCGTACTTAAGCTCAACACGTTTATGAACGAGACGAGTTCGTAGACAAAATTTTAGGCTCGTTTAAAGCCCGAACCGACTCGGCTCATTTAACTTCTAGATGAGCTCAAGTTTGCAAGCCAAAACTCGGCTCGGCTCATTTACAACCTATAAAACTTTAACTAAAAAAGTGATACCTAATCTTTACATCTTTTTCTTATCTTATGAAATAACAACAATGTCATGAATGTAATTTATTTGTATTTGGACTATATCTCTTAAAAATGAAGGTGTTGTGAAAAATAATAATGAAGTACAATTAGTAATTAGAACCAAGTGGACCAATTTTGATTGAAACCAGTCCCAAGCGAAAATTAATATTTCAAACTAACCAAATTAACGATACAAGTCTGATAGCCCGCAGCTCAATTATTATAACATTTTTCATCAACATTTAATAATTTTTTTATTAACACTATATAATGTTAATAATTTAAATCAATATATTCTACCACAATTAAATTTTTTTTAATTATTTTTAGTATTGTGTGATTGAAAATTATAAATAATTGTCAAGAATGAACTTTTCATATTTCTACGTCCAGAATTAAGAGAAATTAATTACATTTATTTGATTAAAAAACATATAAATTTTAGTAGTTCAAGAACAAAATTTTCATATTTTTTCTCCATAATTCAATTGAAAGTAATTGTAATTATTAGTTACCGTATTAAATATAATAATGACCGTACGAATTAATTCATCAATTAGAATGAGTTTATTAATTTTATTAATAAATTAATTTGGATAATTATTCAATTGATTTTTGTCCGTCCTTGATATCTAAGGTATTGATATGTTAAAGATCTTTAATTTGTGTTCCGTTTAAAAATAAATTAATTAAATTTGGTTCACTTTTTATAAATGCCATTATTAATTATACTTTTAACAATATAATTATTTATGATAATTTATTATGTCGTTAATTGTTTATAATAAATTTTATTTTATTATTTCTTTTCCGCGAAATCTAATTGGAAGCTGGAAATGTAATAATGCAGCGTGACTATTAGTATGTAATAATGCAGCATGAGTAGCTGGAAAGCACTAGTATCTAGTCATAATGCAGTATGATTGAAATATAAGGTGCAGGTGGGTTCCATTTGACTGAATTGCAAGTTGGCTGTAATTAAAAGTATAGTCAAATCAATTTAAAATTTTCGGATTCCCTATAGTAGTCGCCACGATGCCGTAATTTTTTGGCTTTTTCTAAAGTAATTTAAATAGACTAGACACCTCTTTTCCCATTACTAATAGAATAAAATGAACCAATCAAACATAAGGAAGAAAATATAATGGCCATTTTTATTCCATTTCTTAGCCATTCCATTCTACCCCATCAACGAAATCACAGCCGTTCACGATTCAAAAAACATTAATGGGCCGTTCGATACGCAAAAATTGAGGGTGAAAAAAATTTGTCATTACGATCGATAAATCTTTTTCTATGTTTGATATAATAAGTTTGATTAGAACGACAGTTTTAACATAATCACGTTTTTTTTATATATCGATTTTTTTTTCAAACTCTTCTAAAAAATCGCGATTTCAATAAATAAAAGAATGAAAAAATATATATTAAGACAAGAATGCCCGCATCCATATATATATACTTAGGTGTTGTTTGATTGTATCTTAATGAATCTTAACAACTTACCTCTTAATACATCTTAATAACTCATAATTTTGTATTAAGAGGTCATCTGAATGGTTTAGACTTATATTTGTATCTTAACTATTTAGAGAGTTTTTTAATATAAAACTATGGGATGTTAAGATCCATTAAGAAATTGACTGTTAAGATGCAATCAAACACAAACTTAGTTAGTTAAAGATATTTTGATTATTATATTTTATTTTATTCTATTTTGATATAATTTTAAAATAATATATCAAACGCATGAATAAAATATTTAATTTCGATTATAACTATCATTGCAATCCGTCCTAAAATAATTTTTGTTCAATCAAACGGTCCGTAAGTGTATATTTTTGGTTCATTTAAAATAAAACATTAATAATTAAAAAAAGAAAAAACATTAAAAATGGCTCTGTCATTCTCGTTCCGGACTTCGTTAAAAATAATAGTATTTCTTTTACCTTTTTAAATCTAATGTATAACGCGTATGATATTGCTTTTCGTCCAATTAGGTAGTGAAGTTAAAAATTTTAGTTTTAACGAGGGGGTAAATTATAACTGAAAATTTTATATTTGTATTTAAAATAAAGTGATAATTATTTGTATTTAAAATTAAACGAATATATCTGTATTTAAATATAATATATTAGTAAGTAAATAAATACGAATACGGATATAGTAGTATCTATATTTATTTAACATTCGATCGTAAATATATCTAAAAAATAATAAATATTTGATATTTGATATTCAAATTTATATTTTATATTTTATATTTTTTTCATAATTTTTAATGGAATAATGGAGAGGTGGATTCAATTATATAATAATAAGTAGTAAACCCGTAAAAAAGTGTCACTTCTCACAAAAAATATTATAATGACGGCTTTTTTTTATTCGAACTTATTTTTGTTTACTCGTGCTAGTAAACCGACAAACATGAACTTCACACGCTAGATGTGACTAGGCCCTACAAAAAATGAATTTAATTTTATTTTGAATTACAAAATATAATTATGATTTTATTAAAAGTTTAAATTTGAGTTATATGAATTTAATACAAATGATCTAATACAAATCAATTTATTTTTTTAATTTCAAACTTTTTATTACTATTATATTCCAATAAAACAAATTATTTTATAATTTATTTAATTATTGTTATACACATATCTTTTCTCTCTAAATTCTCATAAACACGAGTGTTTCTAGGAGAATTAGGGGTTGTCGACCGGTCTAGCGACCGGTTGATTTTTTATTTTTATTTTTAAAAATGGCTCTTAAAAAATAAGTTTAATTTTTTAAAATTAATTTTTTACAGAATATAGTAATTTAAATATAATTTAGATGTATATAAATAAATAACATTTATACATTGTACAACATTGATTAAGAGCATATTTCTACCTAATTTATTTTCACATGCAATAAGCATGTGATGGTGGGTCCATATCAATAAATACAGCCATATTGATTGGGAGCATATTTCTACCCAAGTTATTTCCACATGCGAAGCATGGTGATGGTGGGGTAAAAAAAAAAGGAGTAAACCAAAAAAATATTTTCTAGCATGTGACCTTTCAAGGTCGAGAGCTCTTCATAGGTTTTTTTTGAGAATTTGATATTTTTATATTATTTTTTAATATTTTTATATAATAAATTATATATATATAATTTATAATAAAGGTTAATTATCATTATATATTTATAGCGATATTTTTATTAAATTAATCGTATAAAAATATTAAAAAATAATATAAAAATATCAAATACAAGCATTGGACGATCAACAAGAAGAAAGCTCAAAAGCGGAAGAGGAGAGACAACGACAAGCAAGGATCGCTTATGCCCATTTAATTGAAAAGGATTTTGTCGGAATGGAGGAGGAAATAAAAGAATTGGTTTTACATTTGAAAAACAAGGACAGAGGCTGTGAAGTTGTTTCTGTATGGGGGATGGGCGGGCAAGGAAAGACCACTCTTGTTAGAAAATTATACCATCACAAAGATGTTCGATCATATTTTCAAGCCTTTGCATGGGTTTGCATCACCCAAAAATTGGAAAGACAAAGAGTCTTGCAAGATATCCTTCAAGGACTTCTCCCGACGAAGAGCAAGGATGAGATCAGGGGATTGGGAGATGCAGAATTGGTCCAGCAGCTCTACGAGACCCAGAAAGAGATCAAGTGTCTAGTCGTGATAGATGACATTTGGTCAGTAGAGGACTGGGAAACGCTAAAACAAGCCTTTCCAATTGAAGAGACAACTGGTAGCAAAGTATTGCTTACAACTCGTAACGAAGCAATGGCAAACATTGGATTTCCATATAAGCTTCGTTCTCTGAGCGACGAGGAAGGTTGGATGCTACTTGTCAAGAAAGCGTTTCCCGAAAAAGATGATACTACAGGTCAGTTTCTTCTTCTTTTTTTTGACTTCTTTGTTAATGTAATTGTTGAAATAATCTTAAGAAACTTGCTATAAAGATTTAAAATATTTTTTAATTTAAAAATGTTATAATTTATTTAACTTTTGAATAATTTTTTTTTTATAATTAATAGTACTATTTAGATAACTACAACTTTCAAAATTGTAGTCTCTAAAATTAAATCAATTAATATCATTTTTTATAATTTTAAAATATATCGAATGTATAGTAGAAAGTATATTTTAAAACTGATGAAGTATTTGAATTTACTTATTTGCGGTTGAATTTAAAAGTTCAATCGAATCATTCAGATTTCAAAATTTTGAAGGGAAAAAAATCCCAACATTTGACTTAAACTACTTGTTAAAATTTAAAAAGCTAATACGAGGTCATTTTGGGATGAATACAAATGCTATATTTGAGCTCTATATATTCATGCTATCTATTACTATATATAACAACAAGGCAAATAGAGATTTTATCCAAATTAATTGAGTCAATTTAATTGATTATCGAGTTAATATCAAGTAATTAATTAATTTATCTTCACCTCTATTGATATAGCGTATGTCATATTCATAATATATCAAGCTTTTTATATCTTTTATTTTATTATTCCAACGGTCATTCATATATTAAATTTTTTAATATACCTAAAACGACTCTTTAATATCTTCCACACTAGTATTATTGACTCATGCCTTGCACATTTAAGTAGCCAAATGAAAGAAATTTTACCATTATTTTAGGAATTTTGTACCAAAAGAGTATTCTTCATATTATTTTATAAGCAAAAGTTTCTCTCTGTTTTACCCCCCTCTCCCTTACTAGTTTTTTAAAAGTAATCCCTTATATTTCTAATTAAGTTAATTTGACGAAGGTTCAATATTATATCATACGAGTGTTTTTATGTTAATTAAATCAAATTATTATTTTTTTAAAATTCAATAACATGTCTATTTTCATTTTTAAGTTGTTTTTAATAAAATAAAATGACTAGTATATTTTTAAGTCATTTTTAGTTAGTTTTTAATTTAACTAAAATATTTAATATGGTAATAGTAATAATCATAAATAAATAACAATATTAATTGTCAAATGTGAGGCAACGGGAATTTGGTTAGTTTAACGTACTAACACAAACATAGGGATTAAATAACGTTTTAATCCCAACAAAGGAATAAACCATGAATTAACAAGGAAGATAGAGAATTCTCCAAAAGAAATAATAAATATATTACCAAGAATTAAAATGAATTGTTTTAATGAAAAGACTCAATACAACCTATATTATAGTCCTAAGTACTTTCCTACATCTGCTTTGGAAAGGATAACAACTACTCCCTCCGTTCTAAAATTAGAGATACAATTTGACTTCTGAGGTAAAACGACGGCATATTAAATTTCAAATTGATGCGAATTTATTCAATTTTAGTTGATTCAATTATTATAATTATATAGTATATAACAAAAACTATTAATCACAAAACTTAATTCATTCTAAAATTTTATAAGTCATACCAAATTTAAAGTTTAGTATATCGTCGTTTGACCTCAGAAATTAAATAATATTACTAATTTTGAAATGGAGGTAGAAACAATTAATTAACTTTCCTATGACTAATTGAAAACTTTCCTAACTAGATTTATTTGAAAAAGCAAACTATTAAATTAAAAATTATATTAAATCTAAATCTACTAGATTTTCCTAAATAAGAAATGAAAGTACATCAAATAAACCAAAAGTCTATAAATTATAAAATATATGAAAATTTTAATCTTCATTAATATTTTTCACTACATCATTCTCCTCTTTTTAGAAAAAATTCGTTCTTGAATTTTAAAATAAACAAGTATCAAGCACTAAGAACGAATTTTTAATATGCGAGAGATCAAAACTCCATATCTTTTTTTCTCAAAAAATAATCTGAAAAATAAGTGAGAAAAATACCAATACCTTCCAGTTTACTTGTATGACTAAGAAATTTTCAAAAATAACAAAATCAATAATATCAATATTTTCAAACAGTGGAACTATTTCATGATCAATTTTTTATTTTTTTTGTAGTATCGTCATCCTTAGATGTCACAAAAAATTTTATGCTCACTTCGATTAATAGGTGATTCGTCAAGAATTTGAAATCCTTCAACAATGTTAATTAATTTTAATCTCAAGTTGACTTTGTTCCAAAATAAAACTCTCGTCAACTTCTAAAATTGGATTTTTATCAATCATAACCTCTAGAGTAATAATAGGTATGTCCAAATCAGAATTTAACTTTTTAACATTTACTTGATCATCAATAGTCACATTTGCTTTAGATTCTCTATAAGTGTTCAAAAATTACTTGTATATCGACGACCTTCTCTGGCGCGCCAATTGAAACCTTGACTTTGATTTAATTAGTGGTATCTCAATGGACTTTTTAGACCTACGAGCATGTAAAATGGTTGAAAACTTTGATGCATATATATATCATGTTAATTAGCTTCTCGTGATTTGGAATAAATCCATATCGATTATGTCTTGTTAAATTGTTGACAGCATTTGTCAATTGTGTTTAGTTATGTTCTATACCACCAACTCGACGAGTCAAATGGTCTAATGACTGTTATGACACATAAGCTCCATGATTGCCATGGGACTATGTTTCATTTACTCTCTCGATCAGGTCTTCCAATGATATAAATTCGGACTCTGGATACTAATTAACACAACGGAAAGTTGGTTAGTTTAACGTATTAACAAGATGACTTTCTAATGTTGACTAAAAAATAAATCTAGATAAAATCTTGAATTAACAATTCTCCAAGAGAAATAATAAATATATTATCAAGAATTAAAATGAACTGTATTAATAAAAAGTCTCAAGATAACCTATATTTATAAGCCTACCTTCTTACATCTACTCTGGGAAAAAAAAACAAATAACTATTAATTACCATTCCTACGACTAATTGGAAACTTTCCTAATTATATTTATTTGAAAAATGAAACTATTAAATTAAAAATAATTCTAAATCTAAATCTACTAGATTTTTATAAATAAGAAATAAAAATAAGTCAAATAACCTAAAACTCTATAATTATAAAATATATGAAAAATCTTAATCTTTACTGATATTTTTCAATGAATCAATTGACGCAGCGGGAAGTTGGTTAGTTGAACGTATTAACTCAATCGTGGGGATTGGATAACGTTCTAATGTCGACGAAGGTCGACGAAGGAATAAATTTTGATAAAATCTTGAATTAACAAGGAAGATAGAGAATTCTATAACTCCATAAATGATAAAATTTTATATGAAAATCCTAATTTTCATTGCATCAACATGTAAAGAAGCCTCATCAATAGTTAACTTTGGTTAAAAAGTTGATAAAATTTTAGTTATTGTTGGTACCTTTGTGAGACATCATTGGCTCAGTGTGAAAAAAAAAAAAAACAGAATTTCAAAGACTTTCTTGAAACAAAGAGTAAAGTTCGCTGATTTTTTGGTGATCATCTTATTTTATATATGGGTTGCCCCTCAAAAAAGTAATCTAAAACTAAAAATATACCTCTAATTTTGGAACTGTTTGTGGAAGGTATTTATAACTATTTTAAGACAAATAATATTTATCTACATATTTTGGTTATTTTGTATAACATTTATCTTGATCTGTCCATGAGTTCACGTATACCAAAACCGAACAAAAAACTTCATCTTAACACCTAACACTTTAACAGTATTTTGGTGATTTAGTGAAACGAAAGTTTCACAATTGTTCGCCATTCTTCTTAACATTCTATCACAGAGATGTCAATAAATAAAGAAAAACTCACAAATAAATTTATTGTCAAAGGAAAAAAAGTTGTGCCTTCATCTTATTCCTAATTCGTTGTTGCAAAGAATAAGAAAACTCACAGATAAATTTATTGTCAAAGGAAAAAAAGTTGTCCCTTCATCTTATTCCTAATTCGTTGTTGCAAAGAATAAGAAATGATTCTAATTATCCTAATGGATCTGTCTCATGATTTTTATTTTTTATTTGTTTCTATTTTAATTTTTTGCAGAAATTAGAGTCAAGCCAGAGAAAGAAAAATTAGGGAGGGATATGGTTCAACAATGTCAAGGTCTACCTTTAGCCATCTCATCTCTTGGAGGGCTTTTGAAAAACAAAAAATCATCAAGGGAATGGGAGATGGTGAGCAAAGATATTGCTTCAAACTTAAGTAGAGAAGGAAGTAAATACGGTGGAGTAATGCATATTTTAGGTTTAAGCTATAATGATCTTCCTTTTCTTTTGAAACAACTATTCCTTTATTTTAGAACTTTTAAGGAGGATGAGGAGATAAAGACTGACACGTTGTACCTATTATGGATTGCTGAAGGTATGATACCTTCGGTCCAAAAAGCAAAAGGAGAAATGCTTATAGATGTTGCAGAACGGTACTTGGTTGAACTCGCGCAGAGGAGCCTGGTCCAACTCAAGCCAACGGATGAACAAACTTTGGATGATTGGAGAGCACTAGCGTTCCCATGGATGAAGATTCATTCATGCCACCTTCATGACCTTATTCGAGACATATGCTTGTCGAAGGGAAAAGAGGAAGACATTTTCAAGGTCATTGATTTTCGAGATGCACATAATAAATCATATCATTTGGTTATTGGTGAAGAAGAACGAAGACTTGCAATAAATATATATGACGAGGCGGATAACCTTGACATTACCTTAGAGCAACAACATATGGCTAGACAACTTCGATCACTTTTATTCTTCGAGACAAATTTCAATTTGAGAAAAAAAAAAAATAAACAATCTCAAGTATTTTAAGTTGGTTAGAGTTTTGAAACTCGACGGATTCAAGTTCACAAAGCGAGAGTTATCTCGAGTAATAACTGAACTCATTCAGTTGAGGTATTTGAGTTTAAGGGAATGTACATTAAATGAGTTGACATCATGTATAGGGGACTTGAGATACTTGGAAACCCTTGATTTAAGGTTTGATTGGCTAGGTAATCCTATAATAGTACCGAATGTGTTATGGAAGATGAAACGTTTGAAGCATCTTTATCTTCCTTCGCGAATTGGGATCGTAGATGAGAAATTGAGATTTGATGGCTTGAACGAGTTGGAGTTATTATACTATTTTGATGCGAGCAAGTGTGACGCGAATGATCTCGTGAAACTAACCAATCTTCAAGTAGTTATTTACGTAAAGACAGCTAGTGTCCAGGAACAAGAAGAGGTGATGAATTTCCTCAATTCAGGTCTGCACCACCCATGTTACACATCCCTTGTAATTTCGGAGAGGTGTGATTTTATTCAATTGTTACAGTGTTAGAATCTGAATGACTTATTTATAAATGGGGATGGTAGATACAATTACATGATACCTCAACTGTATGAACAACCACGTCTCTCTCAAAGCCTCACTTATATAAATTTATTTGGTTGTTATTTTGAGGCAGAGGCAATGGTGTTACTAGAGATGCTTCCCAACCTACAAATTCTCCTATTAACTTTTAATTCGTTTGTGGGGAATGAATTTGTATGTAGTGCAAACAGTTTTCCTCAACTCATACATCTACATCTTCGGGGATTGGATTACTTAGAAAAGTGGAGGGTGGATGAAGGAGCCATGCCAAATCTTTCTAAATTATTGATTGGTCAATGTAAGAGATTGGAGATGCTTCCAGAGGGATTGAAATTCCTCACGTCCCTTCGAGAATTAATAGTTTGGGAGATGCCTAAAGCATTCACTGACAGGGTTCAAGTGATAGATGGTGTAGAAGGAGAAGACTTTCACAAAGTCCGTCACATCCCTTCCATTTCAATTCAATTCAAGACTAAGAAGAATTTATGGAGGCATTAATTTAGGTAACTGCAAAAGCCTTAATTAATTACTTCCGTCCCTTTAATTTTGGTAACTTAATTTTATGTCATCTTAGTTACTTCTTTTATTATTGGATTTCAGGTGAAGCCATCCCATCGATCCGATCCTCGGTACTCAGGTTAATTAACAAGTTCTGACGTGTTTTAGGAGATGAATGAATTAATTCAGGACAATTTGTTGGTTTCGCTTGTTGCATGGTGTTGCAGATGTTTCATTTGTGTGTGTAATAATCTCTCTAAACTACAAACCTGATATTGTATACATAATGTTGCACATCTTTCATTAATTTGTCTTCTCTTTAATTAAAATTTATAATTTCGGTTTTTTATATGCTTAATTGGCCGCTAAGTATTATCAATCCAGTTGCATTATATTTTCTTTTCCCTTTCTTTCTACATCATTTATCACCGTATATGTCAACTCCATTGGACTGAATTTCAATTACTAAGTACGGAAACTAAGGAATTTATGAGAAGGAGAACAGTGGATAATTTAAAGAGAAGAATAATAAAGAAGAAAACTTTTAGAGATAATACAAATTTCATTTATTTAAAAAAGAAAACTACTGTATGATTATAATTGTATCTTTATAGCTCTAGTTCTTGCATATGCATGCGCTATTAAGACTGTCTGAAATTAAACTATCACATGCTTGTAATCGACTAATATTGAAAGGAATAAAGGATAAATATTACACGAAAATTTTAATTATCCAACTGAAGGTTATATATAAAGCAGCATAACTCCACCATTGCTCATATTTGTGCTTAATCCACCAAGCCAAACTCTTCCTTTTAACACTAAGATGTGAAAGAAACAAACGTCATACCAACCAACACAAATGTCTCCTGCATATGTTTTTGAAATATTGGGCAAAAACCTGCATATGCTTCTAATGCAATAACCCTTGGTAAAATCATTCAACACTCTTTTCTCTTTTTCTTACTACTATTTTATCTTTTCTCTCTTTATTACTATTAATAAAAATATTTCTTTTTTCTGTCTCTGCAATACCTTTTTTTTTTTTTTTTTTATTTATTTTTTTTTTTTATTTTTTTTTTTAACCTTCGTGTTTTTGTGTGTTTGAATATGTACATAGACATATATTTTTGCATTATATACGGTAATATTACGAAAATTTGACTGAGATTAGTCATAGGGATTCGCTATTCAATATTCAATTTCTCTTTTTAAGTGTCAACTAAATATCCCTCTACCACTCTTTCTCTCTCTATATCTATACATTTGTATCTATACATATTCCTACTCGATTCTCTGCTTCTACTCCACTGAGACGAAGATACGGAAAAACTAATACTAGCTCAGTTCAGATCATAATTCAATCTTTCCCTTTTATTCTCTCCCTCCCTCTCTCTCTCTAAATATATATATATATGTAACCATAATTTTCCGGAAAATCAGTTTTATGTAATGGATTCTCTGCGTGTATTGCACTGCTATTCAACTAATACAGCTTCGAATAATTCCCAACAAAACCATCTCCAATTCAAATTCCTTCGACCCTTCACTTTCTTAAATCCAAACCTAATTGCTATTCCTCATCCTCAGAATTTGGGGTTTTCGTATCGACCCATCAGAATTCGGGCTGTTTCTTCAGCTGACACCAGGTGATTTATTTACTGTATTATTTTATTTTATTTTATTTTATGGTCTTTTGGTTGATAAGAAAAGATGAGGAAAGAGAAATGCGTGATATTCAAACTTTTGTGATTTAGAATATATTCAGAAAATAATAGTTTTCTCTTTTTTACTTTATTTTGTTTTAATTGTTGTAATCAGAATGGGGATTTATAGCAAATACTGTTCTCTTCCTTTGTTTGTGTGGCCTTATTGGTAGATGAGAAAGCTGTAGGAAAGAAAGTATGGCACATTGGCACACTTGAGTTAATGTATTTAATGTGGTGAAATTCAGCAATACAGAGCATGAAATTCGATTTTTTCCTTCCTAAACATGTATGTCTTGTTTTGGGTTTACAGGTAAAAGGGTGTTTATAGCAGTTATGTATTTATCTTTCTGGTTGGTGAAAATGTAGAGGGAAAGAACATATTTTTCAATGAGGAATTTGTCACATTCAAGTTAATGTTATCGAGTACACTTAGGAAAATGAATTATGTCAGATCATTTATAGAATTTTTTTCTTTCTTTCTGGGATTAGAAAGTGTGTTGTTTTTGTATATTTGTTTTTTTTTCTGAAGTCTTTAGAAAGAATTCTGGTAGGAGAATGACAAAGTAATCTTTGAATCAGAAAGCAAGAGAAGAAGGAGAAGTCACGGTCGAGGGCAAGGGGCAACATGGTGCGACTAAGTGTTAGACTGGATCACCAAGTTAAATTTGGTGAGCATGTTGCAATGCTTGGGTCAGCAAAAGAATTTGGATCATGGAAGAAGAAAAAGGCAATGAATTGGACGGAGAACGGATGGGTTTCTGAGTTTGAACTAAAAGGGGGTGAGTCTGTTGAGTACAAATTTGTAATTGTGAGGACGGGTGACAGTATGGTTTGGGAAGGCGGTGATAACCGGGTCCTGAAGCTGCCAAAACAAGGGAGTTTTGAGATGGTTTGTCAATGGAATAGGACCAGTGAGGCTGTGGATCTATTACCATTGGATTTGGAAGTGGTTGGGGAAGAAATGGGGAATGTACATCATAATGGGTCTGCGCATGTGGAGGAGGTGACAAGTCCTTTTGTGGATCAGTGGCAAGGTACGGCTGTATCTTTCATGCGATCGAATGAGCACCTGGACAGAGAGAGAGAAAGAAAGTGGGACACATTAGGGCTTGAAGGGATCGCTCTAACGTTAGTGGAGGGTGATCGGAATGCCCGGAATTGGTGGCAAAAGGTACTACTGTCATCTATGTACTTTAATCGCTTATTTCTTTCTCTCTGTGTGTTTGTGTGTGTGTTTTTCTGCCATTTCTCCTTTGGACTTGTACCATTGGTCCATATTACTTATGGTTTTCCGTATGAATTGTTTATAGGATATAGAAACTGTGGGTTATAATTATGATTAGACATCAGAGCCTGTTTCCTGCTATCAGATTTCTCCATCTGAAAGGGAAATGGTCATGTTGAAAGTTTGGTACTTATATTTTATTCAGCTTTATAGAGTAAATAGTATTTTGGACACCAATTATATGCATTATGAACATATATTTTCTGTAATTACTATTCTAAAACTTTTCTTCTTCCTTTCACAATTTGTCTTTCAAAATTTTCGTTTTCTTTTTGGAAATGCTTTGTCATACTTGTCCTTATATGCATGTTTGATTTCATCTGTTTAAATTAAACCATTGTCATGCCATGTTTTGACTACTCACATAACAAAAGAGCTGTAGAAAGAAACTAGCATAATTAATGTTTTGGTTTGGAAATAGGGGCCCTCGGAGTGAAAATGCGGTAAATTTTCTAACATTTTGATTTCTCTTCTTCTCTGTGTATGTGCGTGTGAGGGGCTAGCAACATCCATATCATTTTATGTGGAGCCATTTTCCAGTGCAGATATTGAACATAAATATTACGTTATAATAGGAGCCGCTATTGTCCCAAGTTAGTTCTTGACCTGAACATTCAAGGACTATTCATCTTTTACATCTTCTTTTTTTATTTGGCAAATGAAGCATATTGTACTAAAGGAAAACGCCAGATGGGCTCAATCATGCCTGCACAATGTGCGAAAAAAAGCCCCTATATGCTTATATTAACCTGAAAAGACCTGTACCTAAAAGATCCCCACTCAACAAATAGGCGTCCTAGAGTTACAACACCTGCCTAAAAGTTTCTGACTCTATAAAGATCACAAATTTTCCTGAGAATCCACAGAAAAAAAATTAACAAATAAATAAATAGATAGATAACAAGTATTGGATATTTACAGAAGCAAGCTCCATTTCTTTAAAATTCCTTCACTTTCTTTCCTTGAAATAGTCCGTATTTAGTTTTGTTTTTTTATTTTTGGGGGAGGGACAACAACCCTTTAACTAGTAACTACTCAAGACGGCCTCCACTGAGAAATGCCTTACCTGCTAAATATTAATGATGTAGCACTGCATATAGATGGGTTGAAATTTGAGGCTAATGATGAAATGCGCTAAGGATAGATTTTGGGGTTGGTGCCGCGGGGGGAGTCCATCTCATTAACTTGATGCTAAAACAAGACCCGATCTTAAAACATTCAGCTATTAAAGCTGGAATAAACTAGAGAATAAGTTAAAAATCATGATTAGTCATTGCTTCCTTTAAAAAATTACATGGAAACTTCTATCATAACTATAGAACTCAGAATTTTCTGAACCTAGGCAATAAATGTAGACCTTAGAACTTAGCTTTTACTGGTGTTTGTGAACTAGATTTAATGGCTACCTTGAAATACTTAAAGACTCTTGACCCTTCTAGGGACTGAAATAAAAAATATTAGACGACTCTATTACCATTCTAGAACTCGTAAAACATAGATACTACTAATAACAACAAACTAAACTTAAGAACACCCAAATAAGTTTTCTAGGTGGACCTACTCTGATCCAAAAAATTTAAATTTCTCCTCTTCTATGATCTTACTAGGGATAACCCGTGCCTGAAGGCACGGTGCAACTAATATAACAGTTGAATACTGTATCTAATAATTCTAGATTGAAAAATCTAAAACTTTAGTCTTAGTTTTTATTATATAGATATCTATGAACTTTAGTCTTAGTTTTTTCGCCTGGGAAGGATTGCAAGGATCTGCAGTGGACAATTCGATTATCCTAGAGGGCACCCATAGTTGCTTATACATAGTATTAAAACAAAATTGATGAGAATTTATTATCCAGGGGCTTGCACAAGCCAAAATCTGAAAGCTTCAAATGGTCATTTCTGTCTAGAAGCAGATATATATTTGTCTCAGCTTAAAGTTCCAATTTCGTGTACATATAACATATGCTCATGACAGAGAAACAGTGGCTCAATGCACAACAACATTTTATCCCTGCTGCCTTTTAAAAAGGAAAAAGCAGGAAAATAAGCTTCAAAGTAGAACTAATATGTGCTTCAAAAAAACTGTCAATTTTTTGCTAAAATAGTATTATTGTTTCAATCAGCAAACAAGAGGATAAACATGTATGATTGTTCCATATGCTCTGTTTGCTTCACATAAATGTTTTCTACACGATTCGGTGTTTGGTTGCTCACAACCTTTTTAAGAAAATAGCTTACAACTCCCAAATGTTTTTGTTCTTTTCTAATTGAAAGTCTTCCCAGGAAATGTAAGCAAAGCATCTGCCTAAATACCTGTATCTAATAAACTATAAATCAAAAAACATCTGCCTATGTTTTTATTTGCCTCAACACCCTACAAAAACACCCAATTTGAAGGAAGCAAAAGCATTGTTTCCACCGAGCTAAATTATAAACATACCATGATGGTCATGAAAAACAGCAATATGCAAAATTGTGTGACGCTCATTGCAATACCTGTGTATGTAGTTGTGCTGGTGAATGGAGTGAATGGCTAAGATACTTTCTGCTATGTAAAACCGTGCAACATCTTCAGAAAGAATATCCTCTCTCATCAGTAAGGTCACAAGGTAAATACTCCATGATAAGGTATAAGAAATCAGAATCTTGAAAAGAATAGAAGAGTTTTACAACGCACCGACTATCCACCTCAACAAGCAAATTCCTCTCAGAACGGACATGCTCAACCTAAAATTGAATGATCATAGATAATTAAGTATAGGTCCGGATGCCCCAAAACAGATATAAATTTGACTTTCGAATTCCATATAAATTTACAAATTAAATTATATCATGTAGCTTTCTCTCTTTGGAAGTCAACAAAATGGCATAAGATTCACTGAAATCACAAAAAAAAATAAAATGAAAGTGCATTTGGCAGAATCAAGTACTGAAGAAGCTATTTGACTTTTACGGTAAATCAATATCAATATGATTTCAGAATTATTAGCTATGCATGATCCCTTCTTCTACTCACAAGCCACTTTTACACCCTATTTAAACTACTCAAAACTACAAAAAAAATGCTAATATTTGAAGCTGTCAATAAAAATAAAATACAATTACGAAAGCTTTTGGATAATTAGTCAGCTACAAGAATTGAGTTGTGTAAAATAGTAAAATACTAACAAGATATGCCCAGTAAAATAATAACTTCAGGAGCCATCCAATATGGAGTACCCTTCATTGATTTGGCACCTGTCATTGTAGCCTGTGGCAAGATATAAACCATGGTCATGATGAAATTTCTACAGCAAATGATATTGCACATGAAACTAAGGAAAATATATTGTAAGAAAATATAAAATGAAAAGAAACTATAGCAAACATGTTCATACTATTTGCCCCCTGAATAAAGCATATGCAGAAGAAGCTTTCGTTACATGAGTATGCATAGCAAACATGAGCATGTATGCTTTCTCCAATCTATGCATAGCATATGCATAGCAAACATGTTCATACTATGTTCAAAAATGTGTTAGATGAGTAACCAGCTTTCGTTACATGAGCATGTATGCTTTCTCCAATCTCTTGAGCAGCCATTGCAGAAGAAGCTTGTAAGAGGCTTACGAAAGTTATATCGTTAGGCTTCTCATCAGCCAAATATCCACTTTTTAGTATGAGACAATGTAGTCCGGCTCCAAAATCAAGCTCTTCAGCTTGCAAAGATGCTGCTAAAGCTTCCTGAATGATATTATCATCTGGCTCAAAACTACAAGATTGCATCTTCGAGAATACATTCAGTGCTTTCCTTGGACATTCATTTTCCAACTGAAGCAAGAACTTGAAGTTTACAAACTCAATCCATTTAAAGTTCAATTGTACCATTTAAAGCAAGAGAGCACCACAGGGAATATGAGAAAGAGGTATATCCCAACTAATAATTAACCATCCACCAACAGAATTACATTCAAAATTCCAAAAAAAGAAATCTCAAGGAGTCAACAAGGTCAAGTCAGCTTGTGCGGTAAAATAATTTCTGACAACTCCCACATTATGCACAAACAAATGTGTACATCTATATGTATTTCTAAGATGATTTAAAGATAGATAATAGGCCTGACTATATGAACTTGAAACTGAATTGCAGCATGTTTTAATCAAAGACAGAATTATTTTTTTTTAAAATGCAATAATTAAGAAGTACTGCAACCTATAATCAATAATCCTAAAAAACAATTAACAACTTTTGATTCCAATGCAATAACTAAGAAGTAATGCAAAATTCCTAATGAACAGAAAACCTAATGCAAAATTTGTCGAACTTGTTCTTTAGTAGCGGAGTGAGCGTTCAACTGGAGAGTGAGAGCGGCGTTGGAGGCGAGAGAGTGCGCGTGGAGGTGAGGGAGTCGCTCGGAGATATCTGGGGGAGGGAGCCTCAGGCGTAAATTTTTGTTGTTCGAGAGTGAAGATCAATGGAATTGATTTGTTGGAGTCTGAATCGTCACAGATCTAGAGAGGAAAGGATTGGGAGAAATTATATAAACAGAAACAGAATTAAAATCTCATAGAAATCATACCTTATCTGTGACGCTACAAAAAATCCCAAATTCCAACAAACCCATTTCGAATACAGCTAAACGGAAAGCACCGACCTTCATCCCCTTACCGGAGTCAACCTCGTCGCGGTGGACAGAGTTGATATTGAGAGAGGAGAGAGAAGACGATGGCAAGCAGGAGAGAGAAACGAAATGGAATGGAACGACAGGAGAGAGAAGACAATGGCAGACGGCAGAAAAAAAAAGAGAGGACAAAGAAATTTCAAATAAAGCAGAAGCAGGTAGATAAAGAAGAGGAAGGAATCAAAGTTAATCTCAACCGTTGTTTGTTGAAGCTATTATTAAATTGAGACCGTCAGATATTAAATTCTCTCTCCGCTCTGTTTTATATAATAGATTCTTTGTTGAGTTAGTATGAAAGTTCAGCAATAATATCTCAAATTGTAGAGTTCTTATTTATTAGTTTTTTTTTTTTTTATCAGACTAACTACCTTTCATTTTTAATCTCTTTTACCGGTGCAGCTTGAAGTTGTTCGTGAGCTAGTAGTTGGAAGTCTCGAGGGTGCACACGTTTTGGAGGCTCTCATATATTCAGCTATCTATCTGAAGGTTTATTGATTATCTGTACGAGTTAATTTCATTATTCTTCCATGCCCTTCTTATATTTTAATCCTTATGTGCAGTGGATAAACACAGGGCAAATTCCTTGCTTTGAAGGTGGAGGTCATCACCGGCCCAGCAAGCATGCTGAGATTTCCAGGCTTATATTTCGTGAATTGGAAAGAATTTCCATTAGAAAGGACACTTCACCTCAGGTGATTTATCATTAACTTTGTAATGTTTGAGCACATGTTAAATTCACTCTCTCCTAGTTACTTGAGCCTGTGAATTCTTTCCCCAGGATTAACGGCTAACCTCCCACTTAAGCTCCACTCTCCTGAATTTTTTCTCCTCAGACAAGCCATGCAAACCGTCCTTATCGATTGTCAGCATCTAGTTAAGAACCAAATTCAACCTCACTTTAACCTTACCAAACACTTTTTTATTCCATCGAATAAGTCCTCCTTCAACATTGTAAGCTTGTAAGCCAAAACATAACCAGTAGAACCCCTCTCATATACTCTTGCCACCAATCTCTTACCAAGTCATGAAAATCCTCCACTTTCATCCGCATTTTCTGAAAATGGAACTGACTTCTTCCCCTGCATAACCAACTTCTGTCAAGAAGCAAAGGCACGATCAGAAGCGGTTTTAGATGAGACACGTCTGGAACATCTATCATGTAATGGTTAAGAAGAAGAAAGAAGACGAAGGAGGAGGAGGTGAACTCCAAAATATTGAACTATAGTTGACCGAAATAACCCACAACTAGAATAATTTTCTATTTATAAACTTAATAATCAAACACAATTTAAGCATGAATCGGGAAAATATTCTAAGCCTAATTATGTGCCATTCCTCTTTTCCCAATTTTTTTGTTGGTGTATTCCACATCATTCTCCAACACTGAGAAAACTCGTCATCAAGTTTTAAAGTTATGGGGAATCAAAGATAGAATGTTGCACCTATCATAAAATAATTTACTGGAATTGTGAGGCAAACTGGGCCTCCAGAAGCATGACGTGCAACAATAACCATATTATGCTTTCAGTAATAACTTGCGAGCTATTAGAAATGGAAAAATCAATTGCTATATATACTAGAAGTGAAGGTCCTCTGTTGTTTGCAAAATCACTAAGTCTTCAAACCAAGTTGACAGGAAATCTCTTTATGATTGCACAGCAGCGACAGGAAAATCTTCTGAACTGGGACCAGCCATTTCCCCCACTGGACAATAGAGGCATTGCACTTAATATGCTAGGCTGCTAGCATTTCTTTTGTTCTTTGAAACATGTATTCTATTAATTGTTGCTTACTTAGAAATTGTTTTGTCATTCACCGCATGTTCTTACCGATGATATGCAGGAAGTACTGGTCATCCGCAAGATCCATCCGTGTTTGCCATCTTTTAAGGCAGAATTCACCGCATCTGTTCCTCTAACACGTATCAGGGACATTGCTCATAGAAATGATATCCCTCATGACCTTAAGGTTATAATCGCGGAAACTTGCTAAATTGATTCTTTCCCATTTCTTTTCTCATAAAAGTTTGCATTAATTATTTATATTCCTGCAATTCAGCAAGAAATCAAGCATACAATTCAAAACAAGCTACATCGCAATGCTGGCCCTGAAGATTTAGTTGCTACACAAGCTATGCTTGCAAGAATTACCAAAAATCCTGGAGAATATAAAGAAGCATTTGTAGAACAATTCAAGATATTCCATCATGAACTAAAAGATTTTTTCAATGCTGGAAGGTCCACAATATCTCATTCTTAAACTTTTGATCACCTTGACTTACAGAGTTGTTTTGGCTTTTATGGTTGTTAGTTATATATCTGCCACTCTTTAATCTACGTTAGTAGTAATTCCTATAGAACTATGGTATGAATCAAAAAAATACTCACTACATATATGCTGCAAGAGATTGTCCCAGAGAATCCTTTTCTTACATTAGTGAAATATTCTATCTCTTGGCTAGTTGTTTGATCACGACACGACCTTCGATGGAAACACGACTTTTAGGTCCCTTTATGATTACCATAATTAGCAAAATAACTTTTAAACTCCAGATTGATGTTTTAATTTTAAAATTTTATACTCCATAAAACTTTTTCTTAGCCCCACTTATTATTGGCTATTTTCTGTGCAAATTCTAACTTCTTAGTTTTGATAAACAACACTCCGTCTGGGCTAAATTAGGTCTAAACCTTCCTTTTAAGATGTCGCAAAATGTTTGTATTTATTACTAAACCGTTACAATTTCAAGTTCAATATATATGGACCATATTGTTTGTTAAAAGAACATGGATAAAAGTATAAGGTCCACACTATATTTCCCTTGCACATTTATATTATAGGAGTGTTATAAGGGACACAAGTTGGTCAATTTATTCAACCTTAAACTATGTCTACAGACAGATGGATTACTCGCTAGTAGATCCAATTGATATGAATTAAAGTAAAAAAGCTTCACATTTTCTTGGTCAACCTAACAAAACCTTACAATTAGCTCTCCTTATGGACCTTATTTCATAATAAATGTAACTATTGGCCTGTATGGCTAGCAATTATATCTTTGCAATACATGGTCTAAGTGATAGTTATTTTGCTCTTTCACTAATTACACAGAGACATTATGCTGTTCTTTAGTTTTGATTATATGCAAATACTCAGTTTGCTAGCAATCAAAGTTTTAATTAGATGCCTATAATATTACATGTACTGACTTGATGAATGGGATTGATATGGCAGTGGTTCACGATGCATATTGGGCGTCCTTGACAAAGCAAATAGAACATCGCATTCCTAGTAGTATACCTTGTGTTTTATTGTTTGCTATTTATCTGACGTTCAAATGAGTGAAGTTTTTATATTTAATAAACATACTTTGTTGCAAAGTATTCACCCTAGGATGTGGATCAAAAACTTTCAACAAATTACGTGTGTTTCTTCTATTTTTTGTTCTTAATCTAGAGGTGAGACTGATCAAAAGCCTAGTTTGTTATCCACACTTGTCATAAACCATTATTTATGGAACATAGATAATGTAATACTTCATTTTAGTTGCTTTTTAGGTTTCTGCACTTTTATATAATCATTTCTTAGTCTAGCAATCTCATTGATGTTCATACTAGCATGATGGTCGATTGTTTTTTATTTATCATCTTGAGCTAGAGCATTAACTGACTGAAGCATCCACCGAGGTGGGTTCTAAAACAACTATGTTATGAAGTTACTTGGTAATTTATTAGTAAGCTTATAAGATTCTCACAATCTCTCAATTTATGGTTATCTTTTGTTGCAGTCTTGCTGAACAACTTGAGTCTATAAAGGAATCTTTTGATGAAAGGAGCTTATCAGCCCTTTCATTATTTTTGGAGTGCAAGAAGGTAGTTTTGTCACTTTGCTATTTTATTTTGTTTTCATTTATGCATACGATTTGGTTAGACAAAAAATAAGAAGAGAAAAAATGTTGGATATTATTCGACTTTCTTTTGTTTCTTCATTCGTCTAACTGTGTTATCAGATTGACATATTCTTTCCTCTTCTTTCGAATTTTATTGTGATACTACCATTTCTGAGCAATCAACCAGAGGACTCTTTTGGGCTGCATAGATCATATATTTTTATTTTTTAAATAGCTATGCGTTTGTAATTGTCCGTGTTGATGGCTCCTTGTTCTTGAAAGTTTTGTTGTGAAACATGCATATCTTGATGCTGTTTGAAGATTGTATTATAATCTATCTTAGAAGGTTTGACATAGAGATATAAATGTACCCTCTAGACACAAACCTCAAAAGGGAAGAGAGAGATAAGGAAAAGACATGTAAAGATAGGGAATAAGAATGAGGGAAGAAAGTAACCACGTAAATATTACCAAGCTGATTTGACCACACAGAAGGCCAAAGCAGAAAATAGTTTTTTCAAATACCAAACTACAGGATTGCAGATTTTTTTTTCATAAGCATACTACTTTAATCACGTTGTTAGATGCTGTTGATTAAACTTTCATGTTTCTACGGGATTGAAGTTTTTTGTTAATTCCTAGGGTTTGGACAATTTGGAAGGAAGTAATATTTTGAAAAGTGATGAAATGGAACTGTTGGTCAAAACAATACAATTTTTGCATGGTCTGCGAGAAAGGATTGTGAGGGGTCTTGAAATTGGCATTTGCAATGATGCTCCTGATGCTGCAATAGCAATGCGCCAAAAGGTATAACATTATGTTATAATTATATTTATTTATTTATTTGCTCTAAATCTGATGGTTTTCAAAATACAACTGATTATTCATTCTCAATAATGGATTTTACACAGTGGCGTCTTTGTGAGATTGGACTCGAGGACTATTCATTTATTCTTTTGAGCAGGTATTCTATATTATTGCCTCAGAGGAGATATCTTGTCTTCCTGTGGAGATTATTGAAAAAAACCACCACTTTCAACTGTTTGTTTCTGATGGAGTATGAATCCATTAGCTCCATAATTTAATTATTATCAAAGAAGTTAAAACTTTCTCACCTAAATGTTAGCTGCGCTATTATCAAATTGAAACTTCACAATTATTCGGCACCTATAGAACCCTAATACAAGACTCAATGTCTTAATATATAAATGCATAGTTGTGCTCATACTTACAATTTTCCTTGATGATATCTTATCAATATGTTAAATTATGAAGTATCTAGAGGTACATTTTCTTAATGCGCTTAAATTACTGTTGCTACCTTGAAATCAAAACAATTCCTTAGAAAAGCTGCACCTATTATTGGGTTGCTACTGTTGTTTTCCTTATTTAAATTTGTTCTGCAATTCTATATTCAATGTAATGTAATTGCAAACACAAATTCGAACATTTTCTGTTAACGTTTTCTCAGATTTGCTGTCCAACAGCTGAATCTGCCAGCAGATTAGTGCTTGTATGTTTGTCCCTGTGATTTAAATGTATCTCAATATCAACATCAGATATTTTTTTTTCCATATCAAATAGGAATATATGTAATTGAATGATTCTATGATGATTTTTATGTGTCTTTCTTTAATAGATTGATGTAAAATTAGCCGTTGATCTTTCTTTACTAACATATATGTAACACCCCGAACCAGTTACACGTTCGAAGTGTCACACGCCACAAACCCGAAGGCTTGCAAGGCACAATATCAATAGCGCAACCCAAACGAAAACATAATAATGAAACTCTCTTGAAACCAAACAATCTTTCATTATCAAAATTACACTAAGGTTCAATAATTAAATACTGAAAACATATATTTGGAGATACAGCTCCATTAAACAAAAGTCTTATCATAATTCTAAAATATTCATAAACTTATTAAACTAAATATCTTCTGGTCATCCACAAAAGTATCAATAATGCTCGGTTCTAAACAATGTTTCCCGTAAAAATTAATGTAAGGGTGGGCGGTAAAGCTCAGCAAGTAACAATCTTTTACTATTTAGGTGAATCAAGTACAGTTTGCAGAACTTTTTCGAAATAACTTTTTGTTCAATAACAATAGTAAACATACTTGTTGAAAATAATATTTTCTTGTTCGATAATAATATTCGATATATACATTCAAAACCAAAATCAATAATTATAAAACACAATTCGAAAACGATTTCAATATGTTCAATAAATGATTTCGATATGTTCAATATATTCGATGCATCTTTTAATCCACAGCCCTTGCGACTAAGGTTACAGCAGCCCTGTAACACGGCCCTTATGTTCGATAATGTCAATGATACGCCCCCTACTAAGGTATCTTATCATGCACGCGCCCCGAAGAGCGCCCCCCGAAGGGTATCTGAAGGTGTGCGCCTTAGTAGGTCTTAAATTGTTCCGGAACTAGCGTAAACACTAACGGATTCAATACATAGTCGGACTGAGGTTTCTAAAATCAATTTCTTAATATTTTCGATATTCAAAACTATACTTATTTCACAGTTCAAAATCACATAATCTTATTTTCTAAATCAAAATTCTATTTTAATACTTGATTCGGGTTTTTAACAAAATACAAGTGTAATATTTTCATTCAAATGGAAGCCTTAAATAAAGTATAACAATTTTTGAAACAATACATTTAGGCATCCGAATAATTTCTAAAGCATACATAATTATAAACGATAATTTCAAAATATTAAATAGTTCAAAAAGTCACTTACGCTATACAATTCGAAAATTCTAAACAGCTCGGAGAGTCACATAAATGTCATTAGGACAATTCTATTATTTAACAGCTTTCTTATTTTATTTTATTTTCAAAATAACTATAAGTATATTTACAAAAATATTATTTCAATATTTAATCCATTTTCAAACAAATATTACTATTATGCCAAAGCAATAATCTAAATTGCAATAATAATTAAAACTAATAATGTTAATCTAAAACTATTAACTAATAATCTAAATACAAAATAATAATTAAAACTAATAATACTAATCCAAAACTAGTAACTAATAATCTAAAAACCAAAACAATAATTAAAACTACAAAAATAATAACAATACAAAAATACTAATTAATAACTAAATATACCAAATACTAACAAACTAGATACAATATTTAAAACTATATAAACAAATAATAACAATACATAAAATTTATAAGAAACATACCCGAAACTATGAAGTTCGCAGTCCGTCCTCGACACCGAAAATTTTAACTAATGAGGTACTTACTAAAAAGGTACTCACACAAAAAGTTCCTCACAAAATAGGAGTTACTTAATGTTTTGCAAAATAAAACATATGTTAGTGTGCCATATATAGGCTATGGGAAGGGAAAGTTTTTAGTGGGTGGGCGATGTGGGACTAAAAAAAAAAAAAAAACCGGGTATTACAATATATGTAATAGTTATACTAAAATGCTATCTATGAGATGTAACTTTAACACAAACCAATAAGGAAATACCACTAACTAGAATGAAATTTGAAAAGTTGAACAATATCTCAAATGTAACATAAAATTGACCTGTGGACAACCCCTGATACCCAATTGCCATCTTATCCCTCCCAAACTCAACATGAAGGCCTTGAATATCGCTATATGGACATATGGTCCTCCACTCGTGAATTTTCAGGAGAAAATTTTTTTGTAGTGTTGTTCCTGTAGATACTGTTCACCCTAATCAGGCAAAATACTTGATGTTTATGTGCAAGGAGTTGTTATCTTTCTATGCCCTATAGTGTTGACCTGCTATTATGAGGTAGAAATCTCTCAAGCAATACTTACGGTATTCTCTACTGGATTAAAGTACATGAACATCTTTTGAGGTTTCTTACCCGGGACAAAAAATGTGACACAAGTTGTTTTAAGTTGTCAATTAATCTTAAAATGTAAGCTTTAGAGAATATATCCAACTATAGTCTATATATCATTTTATAACACTGAACCATCATGTGTGAACTTCACTCACTCCTACAGAGACAGGTGATGATGCATTATTATGCACAATCTGTATAGAGCACAATAACGCAAACAACTTATGGAAAGCCAAACTCACACTATCACACTATAAGACTTGAATGCAAGTCTACATGAAAGTCGAAACTAGTGTGATATTACCATGTTAATTACTTAATTTCTTAGTTTGAAAAGGACACTTGTTAGAATGGGCCCATTAATTATATCTTAAATTAACACTCGAAATTGTGAAACTCCCGCTTGCACTTGAAGTTGAAATTTATTCTCTACATGGTAAATATTCTAATCATTTACAATTTAATATATTTTTGTGGATGGTGAGAGTGCATTGCACCTTTGAATGGAACAGAAATAGAAACATTGGTGTACAGTCTAGAAATGCAGCATCCGCTAATCATCTGTATACCACCATTATCTAGAATTGTATTATTGTTGCAAAATTGATTACATAATTGCCATTGATAATGACCATATACATCTTAGTTACTCAGCTGACAGCTGACAGTTGACTTTGCTGAACTGTTTGTATATAACTTAAATTAATTCAGATTCAATGTGTGTCATCGTTCGAGTTCTTTTATTAGGGATAATGGATTTTGAAGTGACTGGTTTCCATAGGTTTCTTAATACACTTGAAGCTGTGGGAGGAGCTCATCAGCTTGCAGAGAATGTGGAGTTAAAAAATGTTAGCTCTTGGAATGATCCAATTGGGGCTCTCGTGGTGGGCATTCGTCAGTTAGGTCTATCTGGTTGGAAGCCAGAAGAATGTACTGCTATTGGAAACGAACTTGTAGCATGGCAAGAAAAAGGTCTTTTGGAAACAGAAGGTGTACTCTTGTCTTCATCAATTCTTTCCCTTGGATTTAATATGATGCTTACTAAGTGCATTTCCATCATCTTATAAAGGCAGTGAAGATGGTAAGAACATTTGGGCATTAAGGCTTAAAGCAACTCTTGATAGATCGAGGAGGCTTACTGAAGAGTACTCTGAGTCTCTTCTTCAGATATTCCCCAAGAAAGTCCAGGTATAACAATTGTGGTCCTGCTACTGCTAAAGTTTGTTTAGTTTAGTGTTTTTTTGAAAAAAGATAAATATTAAAAGGCATGTTAAGATGAATCTATCATGTCATTTACTCTCTTTCTGGATATGATTCACTTTTCAGAATAAACTGCTTTTGTTCTTATCATTTCTACCTTATTCGATTGTGTTTCATGCTTGGGCTGTTGCCATACTACTTCTATAAGAATTTTAAATTTCATAGAGTCCTGTTTTAGTGTGTGACCTGTATGTATCCTTTGCTAAATAATGTGCTACATGCATCGTCAGTAGGTTCCTGATAGACTACCAGCCTTATCATGCCTACTAGCATCTATTTGTTTTGTTCCTTATGGAGCCCTAGCTCTCCATTTATGTAGTTCACTTGTGCTAAATTCCTACTAAAAAAAATTTGGGGTTTTAAGTGAGAGTACTTGTGCCTTTTGCAGATATTAGGAAAAGCTCTGGGAATTCCTGAAAACAGTGTGAGGACGTACACTGAAGCTGAGATTCGTGCTGGGTATGGTGGCATTATATTTTTTTACCTTCCACAATCCAAACTGTTAATATATGTTTATACATTTGAGCAATGCAATTTACATTACTGGTTTGGCCATTTAATTTATACTGATCATGACATTATCAGATTCATCTTACTGGCAATTGTCACTTGTAGTATTATTTTTCAGGTTTCAAAACTTTGTACAGTTCTCCTGAAAGCTGTTAGAACCACACTTGGGTCTCAAGGTTGGGATGTTCTGGTTCCAGGAGCCGCTTTTGGAACCCTAATACAGGTACTCTCACTCCTAGGAGGGTGTCTCACGCCTGTTCCCCATTATTTTACCTGTAAACTATACTTCATGTTGACATTTACTTAATCAAGTAGAAAAGTGGGTCAAAAAAAATAATGAACTATATGGGATAATTATAACAATGAATGTTTTGGAAGAAAATAAGGAACTATATGGACTAATAATAATATTGATGAATACTTATAAAAAAATTATATATATATATATATATATACACACAAAGCCCTTCAAATGCATACTACCCGCATGGGGGTTTGCCACGTAACACATGCGGGTTGTTCAGTCAACGTGCTTTGACTTGTTGATTGAACAACCCGCATGTGGGTGGTATGCATTTGAAGGGCTGTGTGTGTGTGTATATATATATATACATATGGACCTTTGGAAATTTATTGCAGTTGATAATAATTTGTTTTTTTTTTTATAAAAGAAGGAGATTTTATTAATATAGAAAAAGAAGATACTTGTTCTTGTCAAACCCAAACCCCCAAAAAAAAAAATCTATTGATTTTGTATCTAAGGAGGTATAATAGCTTTTGCAAAAAAGTGGATCTGCATTTTGACTCTACAAGCTTTTGTGGAAATGATGTATGATTATGATCATTCAATTGTCTAAAACATAATATAATGTAACTAACTCAAATCGGTTACAGGTTGAGAGAATTGTTCCTGGGACACTGCCACCATCTGTAACAGGACCTATAATTCTTGTGGTTAGCAAAGCTGATGGAGACGAAGAGGTTGCAAATATTTTCTGCCTTGCTATTGTTCTATTCTAAACCTTCAGTAATCGGTAAATTATATATTATTAGTTCTTACATGTATCAGCTAAGCACTAGTAATCTAATGCAATGCGGCAGGTAACAGCTGCGGGAAGCAATATAGTTGGAGTTGTACTTCTGCAGGAGCTACCTCACTTATCTCATCTTGGTGTCAGGGCCCGGCAAGCAAGTCATACTTTACTCTCTCATAATATCAAATTTACATTTTATCAGAAAATTAACAAATCATAGATTATTGTCTGCAGGAGAAAGTTGTTTTTGTGACTTGTGAAGATGATGATAAGGTTACCAACATAAAAACACTTGATGGGAAATATGTGAGGTTGTCTTTTCCTAAATCTTTACATCTTGTATCTGTTCTTCCTCGGGGTTCCATATTATTGATTATTGGTTTTGTTTCATGAAATATGAATTCTTCAATCCTTTACTGTTTTTTTCCACCTCTTTTTCGTATCTTATATGCTTGTATTTTTCTTTGTTCAGGTTAGAAGCATCGCCATCGGAAGTTGACTTAACTCCATCAATTCCAGAAGACAACAAAGATGATTTTTCTTTGAATAGACTTTCAAATAATGGTTCGTCCACATTTGGAAACTCCACAGATGATAGTCCTTCCTGGTCAGCTGTGGAAACCTCTACAAGTCGGGTACAGATTGTCTAATTTTTGTGCTTCAGTGTCAATATGTCAGGCTCTTAGACGGCTGCTGGTTAATTTTTCTTTTAATTATCAAGAGGGTATTTTTGTTCAGGGTATTTCTACTGGAGGCATCATACTACTTGCTGATGCAGATTTGCAAACTTCTGGCTCAAAGGCTGCTTCTTGTGGTCGTTTAGCTTCTCTTGCAGCCGTTTCCAGTAAAGGTAGTAAACTTGTGACAAAGACCACATCTTTTCTATCGAGAAAATTTACACATGCTTCTTTTGAATTATCTGTCATCTCATCTAGAAGAAATATCATGGAATATAGTATCTGTGCCTTCTGTTCAAATTGTTTGACATCATTGAATTTGAAATTGCAACTCCATTAAAGGGTTACAAATCATTTGCTATTCCTCTAGATATTTGAGCTGCATGGTAGAACAAATTGGAAAGTAGAGAGAGTTGTAGAATTATAAACGGGAGATAGGGGAAGTAATCGCTATCAATCTTTCAATTATCAAAGCTGATTAATCCATTAAATCCTAGGGCCTTTGCAAATGAAACCAGTAAGAAAATGAAAATGTTTCCCAATGAGATACTTAAAGCCCTAAAATGGTTATCAATCAAATTATTTGCATCTTTAAATCACACAAGTCTGAGAACCCCTGCAAGGCACGGACAAACTTGTTAAGTAGTGTATTATATGTTATATGGATATTATTCATTAATGACATTATTAATCATCTATTTGATTGAAAAATATATTAGCTCTCAATACTAACATGTGTTGATCCTACGTAATCATTCGTGGCAAATTAATAAGACGTTGGGGGAAAAAAGTAAAAGTTATCAACAAAGCCGGAATGGTAGCATATCAAATACAAATTGAATACCTTTTTATCCAAAAATATGATAGGTTATCCTTCATAATTTGTCGTGTTAAACTTAACACCATCTCAGATCCTTGATACCCTCATTTTGATCAATTGGTCATCTTTGCCTTCCATTAATTGATTGAGCAACACATGCCTTCCGTTAATTCCAGCAAATGAGATGATAATGTTTTTGGTGAAGATATGAACTATTTATATAGATCTAGTTATAGATGTATATGTATTAAATATTTATTGTAAAAGATTCATGTATTTGGGTAGTGATATAAGTAGGGCGGGGTGCACATAAAATCAAAAATAACCAAAAAACCGACCGCATTAAACCGAACCGTTAACAAACCAAAGTATATCCAATGAGCCGAAGCTTGTAAAACTAAAAAACTGAAACTATATTGGTCGGTTTCGGTTTGGTTTATTCAAAAACCAAAACCGACCGAACACTTTAATATTATAATATAATTTATATATTTTTCTAATAATTATTTATTTTATATAATTATATATTCATTATATGCATTTTTTATAATTTAGTGACATACCAATTCCTTAGTATCCAAGAATACATTACTTTAAAATTTGGTGACATAATAATTCTATCTTTTATACTTAAGTTTTAATAACTGATTAAACCAATAACCGACTATGGGATAAAAATTTAGGCAGTTTTGGTTTATAATTTTTTATAATCGACTTAAATGGTTTGGTTATTTTTTTATCTATTAAACCGACCGTTGTGCACCCTTTTGCACACCCCTACAGTAGGGGTGTGCATGTCGTTCGGTTTTCCGAACCGGCCGGTTCGGGACAAAAAGGTACCGAGTTTTTATGGTTTGGTATTTATCGAACCATATCGGTTATACCGATTTTTATTTTTTTAATTATTATTACTATTATTAATAAATAATTAATAATAATTATATTAATTTTCAGTATTTATCTAGTTTTTACTGATACCTAACCGACTTACTGATTCGGTATACCGGTCCAACCAGTACTGGTATCAGTACTGAAATTTGCCTAATTTCGGTACCGATTCGGGCTACACACCCCTAGATATAAGTGACTTTTCGTTTCTAACTCTTCGTTTTTCTACATAATAAACTCATTAATAAATCAGTACCAACGAAGTTGACTCAGTTTTATTTGAACAAGATTAGGACTCTAATTAACAAACAGCAGTTTGACTTCATGCAAAACTGACTCTGTAACCCAATCAACGGGAGACTGACTTATTGCAAAACTCAAAAATTAATTCTAACTCAAATAAATTGAACCAGTTGACTCACTTGAAGATCGGCTCATGTGTTATTATATATTAGAATTGATAACTAAATCCAAAGTATATCCAATGAGCCTGAGTTTGCTTCTGTTCTTGTCATAGTCAAGTATCGTATCCTCTTGCATGGTGCATTCAACTCATAAATTCCCGTCATTGTGTTCTCTCTAAGTGTTACATTTAATGTTGTGAACAGTTTGTAATCAATATTATTGCACTTGTAATACGTAGTCCCTCATCAAAACTTGTGGGATGAATTGAACTATATATTAGGTCTAAAATATATTACTTAGAGTACCAATAATTTGTCATGGATTTTGGATGGGCTTGTGGTGGGCCAAGATAACCCGGAACTGTGGATTGAGTCCTGATCAAGGCTCAGGTTGGGCTTCTTGGTTTAATCCTCATATTATCGCTTTATGCATTATTATTGTGACGGAAGAAAATTGTTGGCACAAAGTGCTAAAAGTCTATTATTCTATGAAATATTTTCAAAATCATAGAACATGTAATGAATCCTTTTTGGTTTATAAATGAAATAGTGAAAAACTCGTTTATAATAATTTAAAGAGCATATTTCATGATTGTTGATTGTAACAGAGTTAGCTGTGTCTTGACATGGCTCCTGATGTACAAGTGTATAACTCCACTCTGATACTATTAAAGAGAATGAGGACTATAATCTATTGTGCTTCCATATAAGTCATATGTGGCTTCCACTACCTGATATGTTACTCTTTGGTTTTCCATTGTTTATATCAATCATATGGATTTAATTTTATAATTATGCTATAAAAATTAACTATGATAAAGGAAAAGAAATTGTGGTGTGCACTAGTTTAGTTAATGATGTTGCTTCATCCAATGGCAGTTTACAGTGACCAAGGAGTTCCAGCGCTGTTTAATGTTCCTGCTGGAGCAGTAATACCTTTTCACTCTATGGAACTGGCATTAGAACAAAGCAAGTTAATGAAAACCTTCACCTCTATTCTGGAGCAGATAGAGTCTGCCAAAATGGAAGGTGGTGAACTTGACAAACTCTGCAATGAGCTCCAAGAACTTATCACTTCCGTGCAGCCTCCGAAAGACTTGGTTGAAAGCTTGGGGAGAATGTTTCCTGGCAATGCGCGTTTAATTTTCCGTTCTAGTGCAAATGTTGAGGACTTGGCAGGAATGTCAGCAGCTGGACTTTATGTCTCGATTCCAAACGTCAACCCTTCAAATCCAATCATTTTTGGAGGTGCTGTTAGCCGAGTATGGGCATCATTATACACTCGCAGAGCAGTTCTAAGCCGTAGAGCTGCTGGTGTGCCTCAGAAGGATGCCACAATGGCTGTCCTGGTCCAGGAGATGCTTTCTCCGGACCTATCATTTGTTCTCCACACGCTCAGCCCAACAGACCAAGACCATCACTCTGTCGAGGCTGAAGTTGCATCCGGTCTTGGAGAAACCCTAGCTTCAGGCACCCGCGGCACACCCTGGCGTCTATCTTCTGGCAAATTTGATGGATCAGTGCGCACATTGGCATTTGCAAATTTCAGCGAGGAGATGGTTCTCGGTACAGGTCCAGCTAACGGGGAAGTTATCCATTCAATTGTAGATTATAGCAAAAAACCTTTGACAGTGGACCCAATATTCCGTCAGCAACTTGGTCAGCAACTTGGTGCTGTAGGTTTCTTCCTGGAGCGCAAGTTTGGCTGACCGCAGGATGTTGAAGGATGTGTAGTCGGTAAAGATGTCTATATTGTGCAGACTCGCCCCCAACCCCAGTGAGAGTTGCTTAATGCCATGGAGCTTCGAAGCAGTAGCTGCACTTGTAAAGTCTGTAGCACTATGTATTATGCCACAAAACATGCTTTGTATACAACTTAAGGGCTCTGAAGAGGTTAAAAGCACCCCAATAAGATGTAACAGTAACATATAAATAAATGCCTAATTATAGCTAAATCTTATACTCGATGTGTTTGATTTTCATTTATAGGCAATTCTTCTCTTTTGTCTAAATCTCTTCATTGTTCATTCACAATCACAAGCGAACGTGTAATGGTCCTAGAACAGTTTAATGGGTTTTTTTGTCCTCCATTTTTTCTTTCTAAGCTTGAACCTTGAAGTTTATATATCATTGTGTTTGCAATTATCATCAAACCTCTCTTTCGTTCTACAAATAGCAGAATATGCCCATGGTCTCTTAAATAGCTTATTTATGAGAATCTTCAGCCGAAGGGCTGGTAAATAACTGGAAAGAGATACTGCTGAGGCGCCTCAGCAAGTAAAATGTTAAGTTTTCTATGACACCTGTCCAACTGTCAAAGAACAGTCCCATTTGCACAAGAAAATTAAAAAAAAAATACCTCTTTTTAAAAATAAAAACAATTTCCTGAAAACTTTAATTCTTTCGAAGTTTGAAAATGGGATCAAAAGAGAATGGAAATAGAACAAAGCTACTGTTAATGCATGCAATATATATATATATATATATATATATATATATATACACACACTACATTCTTTTGGAATTCAAAAAATCGACCGGTGGGGAAAGTTCAAGCATTATCAACTTGCATTGTTTTCATGGCAATAACAAAAGATCTTTACATAAATATCTATAATTTAAATTAAAACTCCTAAATTAACCTGACAAATCGGCTACACCAACACCTGCAGGACAAAAAGAATTGAATGATCCTAGGGATGCAAAAGCCCTCTCCAAAAAGCTCTTTTAACTAGGTGGTATTTCCAAGGATATTTAGAGCTACCAAAGTCAGAGAAGCATGGAGACCAGCCAGAAAGTAAAAAATATTAAACTTTAAACTCTAAGAAGAGGTAAGAAATTTTGAAAAGGAAAGAATATGAGACCATCAAAAGATAAATTGTCCAAAATCACAAACGAATTGGGAAGGAAATATTAGATCTCATGAAGAAAATAACATCTCTCGTCACTGCCAAACTACTTGACAACAAAGAAAAATAATTGAAAGCTGACATCCGTCAATTGCTTAACCCATTCACAAGAATAAGTTGATCCAGGGTTTCCACTATAACTTTATACATCAACAGATCATTTAGAGAGAGAATAACTGAACAACAAACTTTCGAAGGAAAACTAAGACGCAACCACTGCTTTGGTAATTTGCTTCTGTGTAAAGCTGAAAATTCTTCCTGCCATACCTTGCTCTAAATTTTAAATTTAAGTAAACCAAACAAATCACTGTGGTATCCCCAGACATCCACTCCATATATAGGGAACTATGATTCTGGTAAATAATCTAATAATGCAAACTTTACATGCAAACCAATCTTACCACCATCAGTCGCTAGCTTAGCAGCAGTTACCAACCAATGTCCCGGAGTGTCATGTGGACCCCGCACAACCTCGGCCACATCAATATATTTAAGCAGCTTTTTGGAACGAAGTGGCACAGGCGGTCCTTCAGGGTATACTCCTGAGTTCAGTGCAGCTGGAAGCTGCTTTGGCACATCAGCACCAGTTCGCTGGGTGAATGTGAAAGTTGTGCTAAGATTCAAGCGAAAACCTGACTTGTGGGAAGCTTCTGGCGCAGCTGCCCATTCAGTCTTCCTAATAGTGCAGTTGGGTAGATAGGAGAAGAGTAAACGGAGATGAAGTATTGTCTTTGGCCATTTCCCCTTGCTGATTAGCTGAGCTCCAGTCACAACAAAAGCACCAACTTCTTCCCCTTGTATCCAGTTGGGGTCATGCCTAACTACTGATGAGCATACATTTGAATATCTCTTCCACCTTACTGGTTCTAAGAATTGGTCATTGGATACATAGTTATCTGAACCTCGCCATTGACATGGTCGGGATGTGGTGGAGTTAGATAGAGCATACTCCATAATGTTTGGAAGGCTAGAAAGATGTTGCACATGTATTGCCATCCGGTTGCATTTCTTCCCTTCTAAGAACAAGCGCAGGCCAACAACTGGTTTTTCACCGCTTTTAACCTAGTAAATTTCGAAGATGAGAAATTTGAAGCTCTAATAAAGAAAAACTTAAACTACAGTCATTCGAAATATATCTGCTGGAAATGATGTTAACATTGCGTAGCATATAATCAGAGCATATCCTAACTTCAGGAAAGCTAGAACGGATTTGCAATATTGACCCTGGAATTTAGGAGTGATTAACAATATTAAGATCTTAAACCATACTAAGTGGGGTCAAGTGGGGTTAATGCCTAGATACGAAGGTAAATTGTATTCCGCAAATGATTAATAATGGCTCCAGTAATACAAATCAAAAAGTTCCCTCAGCAACCTCAGTATCAGACCCCCTCTTTTGTAGCCGATAATCGGCAAATTAAGGTAAGATGCTCCACCAGACTTTAGTTACCTCATGCTTAATGTAAGATGTTAAGTCTTCCATAAATGAGAACTTCTATCTACTAACTACTATGGAGCCTATTGCCTACCACTTATGGTTTTACCTCAAACCTTGGTAGTTTTATACAATTCAAACATCTCATTTTTCAACAATAACAAGCCACAAAAAAAAGAACCAAAAAATAACACACTCGAAAAGGGAAAAAGATCCACAACTAAAATAAAATACCACAAGACAAAATAAATAGCTCAACTTTTAGAGGGCAAGATGAACTATAATGAGCGGTGCACGCGCATATCTGTTTGTGTAGACAGATAAATTACCTGGGTAGAGCTCACATGAATCTTGGGACCCAGGAAAGCGAATTGCAGCAAAGGGCAAGAAGCCTTTCTTCTTTGATGCCTAAGAGGCAGGTCACAGAACAAGGGGGCCCATTGTACGGGGACTTGGAACTCTAAGAAATAACGCAAGTCCTCTGGAGCAGGCTTGTCTGGCAAGAATCACTTTCAGTTACTACAACCATATGAAATAAAATGATATACTAAACTATAAAAATAAGAATTAAATTCGCAGAGAGAAAAAGATGCAGGTTTCTTTCAATACATCCTTAACACCAGTCCTTAGAATTTTACAGAACCCAATCTATTTTCCAAAACAGTTAAAAGAATGATATAAACTTTATGGCTGTGTTTGTGAGTTTTGTTTTTGAGGGAAGGGAAGGGATGGAATGGGAAGGGAAAGTCCTCCTAAATTTGGAAAGGAGGACTTTCCCTTCCCTTACCTCCAAATTAAAACTCACAAATAGGCCATATGGCAATCCTTAATATTAATATGTGGTATAATAGCTGCCCCCATAGGTGGCTAATAACTTTATCACAGTAACTGGGGAGTTAGTATATTAAATCAGAGGAAAAGGGGAGGGATAAGTGAGGGATACTAGCTCTTAAGGGCACTTACAGCGTAGATATAAGTTGATTGCATGACTAAGATAGCCACTCCCTGGAACCCCTGTAAGAAGAGAAGTAATTGGCACAAGTTTGAAACAAATTGCTTCTGGGTTTGAAGCCACTGTCTGGAGCCAATTGGAATGGTTTTGTGAAAACACATCCCCTCCTCTTTTTGATGAAAGAATTGTGAGGCCCTGTTCCAAATTAGTTCATATATTCACAGCCCACAATTTTATTTAGAATATATAAGGAATTAAGAGCCTTACGTCCTTGCTGGATGTTTCTGTGATGCTGGAAAATTGCATGGTATGCGATTGCAACATACGATTAAAGACATCGGGAACCTATATAAAATGGACCACATGTATTAATTAAATTCTTCCTACATTAATTAGAAAGCAACAAATAAATATAATATACACTTTGTTTTACATCTCTTTTCTTCCTCTCTAGTAGAGGACTCCTCCCATCCGAAAACATACAATCTCCAAGATCCTCCAAATATGCTCGGAGTTCAGCAGGAGGAATTCCAGAGGATGGTCTCTGTTTAACACAGATTACATCTTGACCGCCAACAGCCAACCCCACAATTATGTGAGTTCCATAAGTTCGGATAAACCTGAAAAGTAAAACAAAATAAATATTCTAAAGCGATTGCAGCTCAGACTAGAAATTGGAAAGGGTTATGGACGCATTGGCTATTTCTGGCGCTTCATTGAAGTCTAAAAACAAAGGAATTCTATCATGATGGAACCATTTCATCTTCCGTCAGAAATTATCGAAAAGCTTAAGAACATTTGGTAACAAGGAAGGAAATTCTGTGGGATTGATGAGTGATGACTGATGCCCACATTCCTATTAAAATGCAAGTCACAACTCCCTTTTGTCTCCTTTTCTGTAAAATAAAACTGACCAAGTTCTTTTATCCGCATCCCTTACATTGCCAAGTATACAAGTGGATGAATATCATAATGGAATCTAGATATAGATGCAGCCTTGTATTAATGTCGTTGTGTCCACAATAATTTTGAATTTAGATGTGTTTTATATCTTTAAGAGGTACAAAAATATGCATAATGCTTTGACATTCATTAGCATTTCCTTCAATTGTAATGAGGACTTGCTAATACAGGAAAAAAATTATTTAATATGTAAAAAATAAACTACCTAGATAAGGATGCTGGATTCCAGTGAGAAGGAACAGACTTCTTAACTTTGTCTCGGAGTACTAGTGGAGATGCTATTAGGTGCAAATAGTACAATGAAATAAAATAGCCATCAAAAGCAAGATGATTGGCATCTGCAGCATCATTCAACCAGGCACCGCTTAAATCAAACATAGCATTGAAATATCCTGAAGGTACTTTCCCTTGAACTGAAGATTTCTGATTAACTAACTCTGACATCTGCAAGGAAATAATGAAATAAAAATGAAAACAAACATAACGACAAATTATCACAGGTGACAACAGCTGAGCTCAAAAATCAAATGAAAACATTTGTAATCCATCACAACAGACAAAGAGGGGAACATGAAAGGACATATGCATTTGATCTCTACCTCTAAAGAATTTTTAGTTCAATAGTCCTCATAGATTGTTTATAAATAAATCCAAACCAATAAAGAAAACATATTTTCCCTATTTAACTTATTGAAATTTGTTGTAGTGTGATGAGGGGCATATGCTCCTATCAATTTGAAATATTGTAAAACACATTTCCTGTGCATTGTAGTACCAGTTGAACAGCTACTAATCTGGTATCTCCAAATAAGAAACTCAAACTCTAAACATGGAAGTAGTGTATATTAGCATCTAGCTTGCCCATCTTCTGTTTCTAAAATAGATGACAGTCTTCTGACCAACGTGAGTAACATGGACTCTCTTAGGTGTGGGAAGTAACTGTATCAAAAAGTTCTCACCTAGTTAACTGAGTAACATGGACTCTCTTAGGTGTGGGAAGTAACTGTATCAAACAGTTCTCACCTAGTTAACTCTGTGGTTTATGCACCAGTTGTCTGATTGCAAATCTAGCAGAGAGCATATCTAGGAATATCCTAATGTACTTCGTAATTGTAAATAAAACACAATTGGCATGTTCTCTCTATTCTGCGGTTGCATAAAAATGATTAAATTGCTCATGTAGAAAAGAGTATTGCTGCATGTAAGGCCAATTTAGGTAGAAGATGAAGTGAAAATACCCTAGCTCTATAAAATCTACCCAGCACATATACCCTAGCACTTGAAAATCTAATGAATTGCAATGTCAAAGCAAGTAAACAGCTTAAACAACTCTTTCTCTCCCATTTTTTTTGTGTAGTTTCTTCAGTGATGGCTGTCTTTTCAGTTTTCATGGTAAGAACACTTTAAATTCAAGTCAAAGGGCATAATAAATATATCTCTCACAAAAGTGATTCTATACTGAAACTTGAAGGAGCAATTTCTTCATCAGAAAATCAACAGTGGTAAGAAAGATGTGTTCTCAAATAAAATGGATTTTTTAAGGGTTTTAGGGAAATGTATTTTTGGGTAGCCAAAAATATTCATAGATCTTTTTTGCAAATAGCGTGTGATAAGGTAATTAATGTACACGGTTGCTCAAGTTTTATAAACATTTTGAAATTTTAAGCAGGGATAAATTTGTGATGATAAATTTGAGTAATTGTCTATTTACAAATTAAACTACTTAATTCATTTAACCGCAAGCAAACAGGCTAGGAAACGAGCTAGACCTCAAGAATCTTATGCTTCCGAGAACCAACATGGAATAACTGTTAGCTTTGGATATTGAATGGTCAAAAAGTTAGTGATATGCTTACCCTTGTCAAAAATATTCATAGATCTTTTTTGCAATATTCTTTAAGACAATTTTAGTCAAACCAAATTTAGGAACATAAATTTTTTCCATAAATGTTATATATATTTTCCTCTTACCAGTTCCATGAGAATTATATGAACCATTGCTAATGTCCAGCATTGTCATTCCTTACCTCAGCCCCTAGCACATATTATATACTTTATATTTCTTTATCAGAAACAAAGTAGAAAATTCTCCCAACGTCATCCCCCAAGGTTTCAAATTTCTTGTTTATTTTTCTAGGAATATGAATTAAATTCCTTCCTCTCACCAAAATGTGTGCCAGTGAATTGAACTTCACATTTAAATTATCCTATTGACCATAAATGGAGTTCGGCTGTCCCTTAAAATGTACTCCGAAGGTTTCAAAATTCAAAATTCAAAATTGACGTTAGACCATTTATTAGATAATTACTATGATTTCTAAACAAAATACTATGTCACAAGGAGGAAAATCAACTGCATCAATTTCCTAGATCTGTTTAATGTATGATCGATACTAAACTTGAATCTATAAAAAAAAACCAAAGATTATAACTTTAAGAAAAAACCAAACTTTATACAACTTAATTCTAGAGACATGTAAAATATCATTAAAACAAATACATGGAATCACATAAATTAAATATTTTTTTATAAAAAAAAAAGAGTAAATTCTGCAGAAAAACATTACTTGATTAAATTTCAAAACATCGGACTTGAACCGAACTCTATCTCCTTTATCGCACCGAATACACTCCGGCACGCCCCTAATCACGCCGCCTCCGGGAAACACAACATCCCTCCTACTGGCCTCATCCAAAACAACCAACCTATCATCACCTCCGCCACCCGGACACCTCTTCGCAAACTTCAACCTAAAATCACTCGCAAAATCAAACCCCAACCCTAAAGATTCCATAGCTCTAAGCCCAATTGGCTTCACGGCTTCTTCTCCTCCTTCCATCACTCCAATAACGGCGTCGCCTCCGCCTCTGTCCCAGCCAAACGGCGTCGCTTAAGAGCTGAAAATGGAGCGATGGGATATGAAGATGGAGAAGGAACCACGCGGGGTAAGGTTTGAGTCTGTAACTGTGAAACTGGGAGTAGATATGGGGAATTTGAGGATCAATGAGGAGGGTTTTGACTTTTTGACCAGAAGGTTCGCCTTTTTCTTGCGCTCGTGTTTCGCCTTTTTCTTGCGCTCGTGTTTTTGGAAATTTGAAAAATACCAGAATTTTGAGAGTATAATACAAGAGAGAGTGACGTTTCCAGACCTTACTTTTAGAGAGAAAGTGGGGGTTGACTGATGTTGCCATGCTTCTCTCTAGGTGTCAAAGTGTTGTTCTACCTTATCATCTTCTGAAAGGCTATATGAATTTTTTATTTTTTTATTTTGTCGAGGGATAATCTCGAATATTTTTATTGACGTAAGAATTGAACGTGTGACATTATCCTTTAAAATGAGAAATTTTTATTATTAAATTTATCATCTACTCTTTTATAAAATTACATTTAATCCTAATTACTTTCTTTAAAAAAAACTAAATTTATTTTACTTTTTAAAATAAAATATTGAAGAATATTATTTGTTGTATAATATATAATATTAGCATCAATTTAAAATTTTTGTAAATTTTATATATATATAGTCTGACTCTCCGTTAACGAATCAGCTATAGCGACGGTTTTGTCCGTCGCTATAGCATAGAAAGTTAACGCTTTAGTTATGGCAACTGTCGTCATAGTTTAAAAATCGTTTGTCACTATAGTCCATTCATTTTTTAAAGTTTATTGGAGAAATTTTTTGTATGTATATATATACAAAAATTTATATAATTTATTTAAAATCTTTTAAATTTATATAATTTATTAAATAATTCTTATTAATTTTGAATTTTATATAACAAAACCTTGATTTTGATTCGTTGCTCTTAAAATGAAAACCAGAGTCTTATTTTGTCTTTTAAAACAAACTAGATTAATAACACGGGCTAATTGTGGAAATGGTAAGATTCAAAAATCATTATATATGATCAGTCAATATTATAAAATAAAATAGATTGTGATTAAAATGATGATAGTGTTGAATTTATAAAATAAAAAGAAGATTAAATTAATTATAAAGTAATATAATGAATACCTTTTCATTAAATAATAGGGTCTTCTTAAGGACACATGCTAAGCGCGAAAAATATGGATAAATTTTATTTGTTTATATATTTGTACGGAATTCAATACATGAGGTCCAATAGTATATTATTTTTTTATGCATTAAATTCAGTACAAATACATAAATAAATATTATTATATATTATTTTTAATATTTATAATGTGCCTTTAGGACACATTCTAAGAAAATCCTAAATAATATTATGTTGTTATTGATGATCTGTTCTGTACTAAATTCATGTTGTTTCAAAGTCTCGTCACTCTAATCTTAGATTATAAAATGTATATTTTTATTATTAAATTTTTGCATGTGGCTGGTCTTTTCAAAGGAAATCAATGTGTATGTATATTATAATTTTGCTATCAATAATGAATTATACAATAGTAAATATAATGACTTAATATAAAAATAATAAAATTTATAATATAAAAAAAATGAGTCTCGCTATTTTTATATTGAGTTATTATATTTATTATTATATGAGTTTTATATATAGCAAAACTCATATATATTAAATCGATAAATCTATATATATATATTATTTTTACACTTTATTTATTGTTGCGGCAACGTTTGATTAATTATTCTCTATTTTCTCTCTCCTCTCACAAGAAAAAATTGTTTTAACAATTTCTAACTTTGTCAAAACGCTGCCGAATCAATAAGTAAAGTGTAAAAATAATAGATTTATCCGTATTAAATATTTCGTAAAAAAGACATATCATTTGTGATTTTTTACTACTACATACATGAACGCAAATGTCTTATTATTTGAATGAGGAAAATTCAAGAATGCAGACATTTATTACTAATAGAAAACGAAAAACTACTAAACATTAGAAAGTTGTATTTTATGCGTTGTATTATCTTTCATTTTATTATCGTATTTGTATATGTAATTATCGAAAAAAAAATCAGGAATTGTTGTGCTTTTACTTAGTAATATAAGTTCATTAGAAAATATATCTGATTGAATCTGAAGCAAAATAAAACTTGTATAATAGTTCTTTCGGAATAAAAATAATAATCATATTTAATTCTTAAGAAAATAAAATAAATTATATATTTTAGAACGACTAGGATATTAAATTGTGCAAATCATTGTTTAACTCGTTGTACTCAACCCACGCCACTCTTATAATTGAAAACATTTTGGTGAAAATATAAAGAATCATTTCGTTCGAGTTTTATTATACATAATGGTTTATATAATAATTTTTTATAAAATAGCGAATTTTATAAAATAATTAAAATATAAAATTTAATATTTTATAAAAAAATATTATATAAATTATTATGTATAGTAAAATACTAAAATTCATTTCGTGCACTAATATAAAGTTAAGACCACCAAAAAGGACAAGAAAACAACACACCTGGCCCTTGGGCCGAACAATACATCCATCCTATTACCGTACGCTACCAAAAGACAGCTGAATAATGAGATCACGTGATGCCATGAGCTAACCAACTTTGAAAGTAGACAGCATTAGAGACGGCAAAATATGGGTATAGACTAATTTTTGTTTATAAAATTTGATTATAATTTTATTTAAGAATTAAAATTATATTATTTATTTTTAATATGAATAATATGGGTTAAAATTATATAGTTATAAGTTAATTTATATTTTAAATTTTAAACTTATTATTATGATCTAATTAAATAAATTATTTATAATATTTAATTTTTATAATTCTTCGCCTTTTATCTCTGAGTTTTATAAATTCTTTCTCTCTTTAAATTTTTTTATACACTCTAAAAATTTAAATTTTCTCTTTGTAAAATTTTTTAACACTTGCTTTCTCTAATTATGTGTGGGGTTTGGTACCACCAATTAGTGAATCAAGGTTACGTTTATTTATAAAAAATATATTTAAGGTTAGATTATTTATATTAATTTAATATTATTTTATCTCATGATGGAGGATTAATAGTATTTAAAACAATCATAGACTATTTTATTATCATTCTTAAAGTTATTTATGAAGGATTATATAATCTCATGATAAATATAGAATTAATAGTCTCATTTATTTTAAGTTATTAAATGACTTTATAGAATTAATAGTTTAATATTAAAGAATAATAATCTTTTATGAAAAAATTAAATAATACAAAATAATATTAAATTAAAATAAATAATTTATTCTTAAATATATTTTTTATAAATAAACGTAACTCGGTGCACTAGATGTAAGGCTGCAAATCGAATCAAACAATTCGGACTCGACTCGAAAAAATATGTGCGAGACTCGAATTCGTTAATAATATGATTCAAATATGAGTACAAAAAATAGTTCGAATAAAAATATAAGTAGAATCTGAATAAGGTTATACTCGACTCGTTTAGAATTCAAATTATTCGAATTTGTAATCATGATCCGATACATATTTGAATTTATACTCGCTATATTCTCTTAATATATGCACAATTAAACAAATTTTGAATAATTAGTTATTATTATTTTTTTTTTGTAATTTTAATTATAATTTTATATATTTAAAGTGTAATTATAACTATATTTTTTTATTTTTATGTAAAATAATAAGTTCAATTAATAATTATATGTATTATAAAATTAGTTATTATGTGGAGACTCGAATTCGAATTCGAATTTGAAATTTGCGAATAATTTGAATATAATTCGATTCGAATCGAATTCGAGTAACGAAAATTTGAATCGAGCCGAATTTGAGTAAATTTTTTTAAATATAGTTCGAATCTGAATTGAATTCGAATACGAATTTAACTTTATGAGTCGAATCTGAACAATTTAAAATTTAAATCAATTCCACTCGTTTATGATCTTAATTAAATGGCTGACCAAGTGACCATTCTATTCCACCCAAAAAAGGCTCCTCTTTTTATTCAAATTTAAAAAAAGAATATAACAGAGAATCATAAATGGAAGGTAGTCCAGGTAACACCTAAGATTACGTCATTTCAGCTAATGCAACGATTATTATAATAATAATAATATTTTTTTATTTTAAAATATAAAATTAATATTAATTTTTAAAAACTTATTTTTAAATTAAAAATTATGATAAATTTATTTTATTTATATCAATATAATTATAAATATCATAAATTATTTTTAAAATATTATTAATTATAATATTTATTATTTTTAAAATTTAAATAAATTATTTTAATTTAAAATTTAAAAATATTTTAAATTAATTTTTTTTTAAATTAATAATAATATTATAATTCAAAACGAAAGAAGAGAGAGTAATTATTATATTCTAACGAGAGTCGATCAAGAAAAAAGTCAAACACAAGTGCGTTTGAACACACAACTGTTATATATATAATAAATATATATTATATGTATATTTCAGCTTGTTCGATGATGACTGATTGACTTCCTCTTGTAAATTAATGCCATTATGTATGCTGCACAGGAACTTTCCTGGAAGTTGATAAAAATATGCTTGGAAAAGAAACACGCTGCCCAGAAACAAGAATATAAAAATATAAACAGTAGTACCTTCCTTTATTGCCTAGCCTAGCTGGTCAAAAGGACTACTCCATGTTCCTTGCACTTCTTTTTAAAAATATGGTTTGAAAATAATTTATTAAACTGATGTTTTTATATTATTTTTTAAAATTTTTATACGTTAAATTTATAAAAATATTGTTATAAATATATAACGATATAGATTATACATATGAAATTTATAGAGTAAAAATATTAAAAATTAATATAAAAATATTAATTTTCTAATTTATTTGGTTTGAACTTATATATATATTTTTTTTATAGAAATATGGGTCTTAACGTTATCCAATTTAAATAAATAAAAATAGTTAATTAATCCTTTTAATTAATATAGGTTAACCAAATAGTTAACTGATTAAATTGTTAACTAACTAAATTGTCAGACCTAGACAATATTATCTATAAAATAATAAATGATAGCAGTTAAAAAAAAATGAATATAACTTTTGTTCGGTTATACTACAGTAATAACTTTTCAATAATAACAGTGTTTTACAAACGTAATTAAAAGAGCATTTATAATTAAAATTTCATAAAAAAAATTATAATATTATTCGTTTATCTATAATTTATGTTATTATAAGTGTAATCTTTTTCGATTAAAATTATAACTTTCTTTTATCTTCTTCCTTTTTCGTTTTGTTTCCTAACTAGAGAAATTGAAGCAACAAAGTTCAAATTTCAGTAATGTTGCGGTGTTTCAACAAACTCATTTCATCAACATTTACAGCTTTCCTTGAAATCTTTCTACATCTAATTTTAGTTCTAATCCTTTACCGGCAAAATAGGTACATGAAAAGAGTGAGAACCTACGGTGGTAGGGTTTAAACGAACGCGGCTTCAAACGTTGACCGTTACATTTGTATTTTTGACGTTTGTTTAGCTGAACAAACGATAAATCTATATTTAATGTGTAAACGTGCTAAACGCAATAAAGTCTAAGTAACCAAACATACACACAGGGGCGAAGCCAAAAAGCTATTTTAGTGGGGTCAAATTTGTTACTAAGCTATAAATAATTTAGCGGGGGTTCGGGGACAGCGCCCCCGAACCAATTTTTTTTAATACTTTTGTACTCTCGGGTCACACACATATATATAATATATACTATATTACAATGACAATATAATAACTAATAATATATGGTATATATACATTATATTAACTCATATTAGATTTTTCTAATCACAACTGTTATAAATAATTAATTTTTTAATTATTTTGAAAAATAATATAAATTAGATTATTATTTAGTTTTAAAATGTTATAGAAAGAGATACATATATTTAGGGTATATGAGTCATATGATTAAAATTTGATTGAGAAAGTTATAAATTTTTAATTTGACCCCGTATAATAAAAAATTTATAAAATTTGAGTGGTGTCAATTTATATATAATACTTAAAAATTTTAAAATTTATCCTATATTATAAATTAATTTTTTTTTCCGGTGTGGTAAATTGACCCCACTCAAGTCTATGTAGCTTTGCCACTGCATACACATAGTAATACTTCCTCGTATAAAAAAGAAGCTGATAATTTCATATGAAAAAAAAAATTATTTTCATATAAATATAGGATCTATTTATTATTTATATGAAATAAATTTTCATGGCACTCGCTGTGTGTGAAAATAGTGCATACATAAAATAAAGTTTTTATAAAATTTGGAGAATTAAAAAAGTTTTAAAAGTACTTAATTAAAATTAATAAAATAATAATATTACTAAATTTATATGGGATAAAAATAAAAATAAAAAACTTGTGATTTAGTTACACCAAGA
>OX359279.1:29365797-29550797 GCA_947179155.2 Hedera helix
GTCTTAAAAATGTTTTCGCAATTATTTAGACCTTTGTTAAGCATTTCTCTTGTCAACATTTTTTATTATTAGCTGAACTAATGTGTTTTAGAAAATAGGTGAAAATGTTGAACCAGCAGAGGAGTAGTCTGATTCAGCAAATTGTCGTCGTTGGCCAGGTGAACTATAATTCAGTCACCAATTGTGTTTCAACCGACTTAATTTGTATTATTGAAGCATTCACTAAATTCAAGGTGATATATAACTGTTTCTTCTATTGGCATCAATGCAAACATACAGGATAAGCGGCGTCTTGGAGCTATTATTGTTCCAAACAAGGAAGAGACTTTAGTGGCAGCAAAGAGGTTATCAATTGCAGAAGCTGATACTTCTGAACTTAGTAAGGAGAAGATCACCAGCCTTATACATGAAGAGGTAAGGAAGTGGTAAGACCGTAAGATTATCTTTTTAAGCTTTGCGTTGAATTGTTCCAATTAAAGCTACAAATTAAGGCAATTTATGTTGTTCTTTCATTACATTATCTTTGCTTACATTATGATATCAGAGAGAGAGAGAGGGAGAAAATCATTCCGTTCCTATAAAGGATGACTTCTCTATTATGTAGAGCACTAAACATGGAGAAAGTATCACTTGTTACCCCTCACCAGTAACCATCACATAGAACTCTCTTAAAGGTGCAAAAAATCTAGACACTAACTATGGATCAACATGATTTCTAGCCCCCGATCTGTATCTTCGAAGGCCTCCTTGTCAAGAAAACCGATGGTTTCTTTACTACCTTTACCATAAATTAAGTTGCCTTGTCACAATATATGCTGCATCCATAGTTGCTAAAGGCTCGCCTTGGTTAAGGTCTAGCAAGTTTCGCTTAGGAGTTTCTCACCCGGTATCAAGCTCAGTGACTTCACCCAGTACCCTGTGCGCATTGATTCCTTAAAAACCGTTGATGTTTCTGATTTTCTGTTAAAACATGCCTTGTTAGATGTTGAAAACTTTAATCAAATTGAACAGAATTGTCTCTAGCAAAAGGTCTTAACTATATTTTATTGATTGCAGGACTTCAGAGTGCTCATTTCAAATCGGGCCCATCCTTGTTGTCGACGAGCCTTTTACAGTAAAGTGTTCAGAGTAGCAGGCATTGTATTTAATATTTCACTTTACAGTAACTGGAAAAATTGTATATACAAGTGATCCTACAAAAGGCCAAGTCCAATATCATATCTAACTGTACCTGTTCTTTATCTATGCGCTTTTGATTGCAGATTGATGGTGGTTTAATGACTCCAGCCATGAAAATCAGGAGGGACAAAGTTGTAGCTCAATACAAACAGCAAATAGAAAACCTGTACAAGTAAATCCCCTGTGAGCAATGTAATTGTATGCTTACAAGTGGTGGTTGTATTAGTGAAAGTAGAATCATAAGAAGGTTTACTACTTGTTGTAGGCTAGAATTCTCAATTTCTTTTCATTGGAAGATGTAAATTGTATCTTTATATGAGACAAACAAGTGGTAATTAATGGCAAGTAATATAATTTTTGGCAAATATTTCCTCGTACTTCTTCATGTGTTCCTTTTTAATTGATGTTTTAGGAAAAAAGCGCATAAATTAAAACATGTAACTAATGTTTTGCCTAATTGATTAAATTGAATATAAATTTTTAATATTGTCCTTCTAGTTTTTCATTGAAAAAATAAAACAGAAACAAATTAGTATTTATTATATAAGAATAGTATGGGAAAGTAAGTCATTAATTATTCTGATTAACAAAAAAGAATAAATTTTTCTCTCTAAATAGATAGATAAAAATACACCAGTTTTTTTTCGAGATTTAACAAATTAAAGAAAGTGACCAACCATAACAACAGAAGTGCTTAATGCACCAGTTTCTTTAGCCGGTTGATACTCTTACTAAGCCAAATGAAAGTTTGCTCAAGGGGCCTTGGATTGGACTACATACTTTAGCGGTTAGCCAGCTTAAAAAAGAAAACCATTTAAAATATAGGGGGGGCATTTGCAAATAACTTGAAATATAGGGGCGTTAGGTAAAAACTTGCTAGGTGAAAAATGGCTTGACCTAATGTAACAAACGTAACCCCTTATTTTAATATTAAATTCAAAAAGACCCTCAAGAAAAAAACATGAATGCCTTCCTCACACCTTCTTCACCGACTCCAACTCTGCGCCAGACGCCAAGCTCCGTCTCAAGGCAAATCCATTCACGCACATATCATCAAAACCGGCCTAGACCAATGTGGCCGCCTTCCCAACAATCTCGTAGACATGTATGGCAAATGCGGTCTCCTTCAAAGTGCCCTCCAACTGTTCGATGAAATGCCCCAAAGAGACCCAGTCTCCTGGGCTTCAATTCTTACTGCCCACAACCAAGCCAATTTATCCTACCGTACCCTCTCCATGTTCCCAAACATGGTAGCTCTTGATGGGTTGCAACCTGACCATTTTGTCTTTGCATGTCTAGTCAAGGCTTGTGCTAGCTTGGGGGCTTTAAGGATGGGTATTCAAGTGCATGCCCGGTTTGTGTTGTCGCTGTTTTCGAATGACGACGTGGTTAAGTCCTCACTTGTTGATATGTATGCAAAATGTGGATTAGTTGATAGCGCCCGTATGGTTTTTGACTCAATTTGTTGGAAAAATTCAGTTTGTTGGACTGCCATGGTATCTGGGTATGCCAGGAGTGGTCGTAAATCAGAAGCTATTGAGCTTTTAAGAGGTATGAAGGAGGGTAATTTGTTTACTTGGACTGCTTTGATATCTGGTTTGGTGCAGAGTGGATATTGGGCTGACGCGTTTAATCTGTTTAATGAAATGAGAAGAGAAGGGATTGATATTGTAGATCCATTTATTCTTTCAAGTATTATTGGAGCTTCTGCTAATTTTGCAGCATTGGAGCTTGGAAAGCAAATCCATTGCTTGGTTTTAGCGCTTGGCTATGAATCTAGCTTATTTGTGAGTAATGCGCTAGTGGATATGTATGCAAAATGTAGTGATGTAAACGCAGCAAAAAGTACATTTGATAGTATATTCCAAAAAGATGTAGTTTCTTGGACTTCGATTATTGTTGGGATGGCTCAACATGGGCGAGCTGAGGAAGCACTGTTGCTCTATGATGAGATGGTTTCAACTGGACTAAAGCCAAATGAAGTAACATTTGTAGGTTTAATATATGCTTGTAGTCATGTAGGGTTAGTTAACAAAGGACGTTCTCTCTTCAAATCCATGGTTGAGGAGTATGGTTTGAGCCCTTCTCTGCAGCATTATACGTGCTTATTGGATCTTTTCAGTCGATCAGGGCGTCTTGATGATGCTGAGAAGCTTCTTAATACAATGCCCTTCAAGCCTGATGAAGCTGCTTGGGCGGCTTTATTAAGTGCTTGTAAGCGTCATGGGAATACTCAAATGGGAATTAGAGTTGCTGATCATCTATTGAGTTTAGGGCCAGTCGATACTTCAACCTATATTCTGCTATCTAATGTTTATGCTGGTGCTGCTATGTGGGAAAATGTATCTAAAATACGGAAATTGACGGCGGTTATGGAATTTAAGAAGGAACCTGGTTACAGTTGCGTTGACTTGGGAAAGGAGAGCCAAGTGTTTTATGCTGGGGAGACTTCACATTCAATGAAGGATGAGATTTTCGGTCTACTTAAAGAGCTTGATACAGAGATGAGGAGAAGAAGTTATGTTCCTGACACTCTTTCAGTTTTGCATGATATGGAGCAGCAAGAGAAGGAAAAGCAACTCTTTTGGCATAGTGAGAGGCTTGCAGTGGCTTATGGGTTGCTAAAGTCTGTTCCTGGTACAGTTACAAGAATAGTGAAAAACCTCCGCATTTGTGGAGATTGCCATATTGTTTTCAAATTCATTTCCAGCATAGTGAAAAGGGAAATTGTTGTTCGCGATGCCAACAGATTTCACCATTTTAAGGATGGGAAATGTTCATGCTCTGATTTCTGGTGATATTAAAGATTATTTTAAGGATGAGAGACTTTCAAAAACTATTAGTTTTGGTCATTAACAAGATTTTGTACCACCTCTTTATACGTCTCTGCTTAGTTTGGAGACAAATTGAGATCCTTAGATTGAGGATGCTTTCTGCTCCATACACTGTACTTGTATAAACTATTCTATTAAATTATTCCAATTTATTTCATATCATTTGCAAAGTCTGTTTTACTGGCTTACCCCCTTGATTAAATTCTTTAAGATTCTTGGACCAATAGCTGGATCTTCAACTGTCAGTGTAAACTCAGACAAACAACCAAATCAATTAAGGCTTTGCTGATGACAAAATGATTTTAAGTCTTACAAAAAGCACTGTAAAATGAAATGCTTCCAATAGCTGGACATTGTTTTTCTGCTACTTTTGGAAGTTCCTTCACAGGCTAGTTGTTTTTACAGCAAGTTGGTGACTATCTATTATAAAGCTGCTGTCTAAGCTGCATCACAATGTTATCTAATAGCAACACAAACAACAAACACTTAGAATATGTAAAACACTAAAACCATATAGTTAAGAGCTCCCAAATCCAAATAAATAATAAGAAAACTAACAACATTTTGGAACACAAAATCCCTTGGATGAATATCAAAGATTCAGTTTTACATCGATCAACCCTTGTCCTGACTTAACCAGTTAAGTTTAGAGTGTGGGGGGGGGGGGGGGGGGGGGGGGGGGGGGTATTTTAATGTTTACCCCCTGATATGCTATGGAGAAGTTAAGTGCTTATTTTCAAAAAAGACACAAGATGTTTATATCCATATGTCTGAAGTGCAGTCACCACCAGGATATCTCATTTCATGAGCCAGGGAAGGACCTTCAGGTTCCTTTCCGAAGTCGACAAAAAAAATTGGGTTTATTGTCAAACCACCTTTCTCAGTGTCAACATCGATCTGTAACATATGGGATCCTTTCTCCACCACCTCTGGATAAAACTGACTGTCCCATTTGCTGAACAGCGAGTTTGTAACATAAAGCCGCTTCCCATCTAAACTCAACTGAATCATCTGAGGCCCTCCTCTCAACCGATTTCCCTAAAGAACGAAAACAAAAGGCTTTAAATATTTGGTTTTACATGATTAAACAATGGAATCTACTAGGTCTAGTCATACGAATTGAAGACCAAGTAATAAATTTAGGCTTCATTAGAATTAGCTTCTGAAAAGGGAAAGTCGTACTAAAATGCCATTTTTAAGCACCCCTTAAAATGATGACTATTTCAAATTGAGCCATAATATCGAAATATATGGATTTCTGCAATTGTTAAGCTAAAAATGCATAAAAAAGTAACTGGAAAAGTTAATTCCAGTTCAAATTTGAAATGCTGCATACCTGGACCTGTGGGACCTCGACCTGGTACGTGCTACCATCTTCAGCCTCGACAAGTACAGAGCTTCCTTTCTGAATAAGGCCCCCTACCCATACATGGCCTGCCAGTACAGGATTCTTAGGATCCTCAATATTGTACTGTCTAATATCTCCATGAAGCCAGTTCACTAAGTAGAGATATCGATCATCGAGAGAAATCAGAAAATCAGTTATAAGCCCAGGCATCTTAGGAAGAATCCAGCTTTGCACCTTCAGTGGTTTCACTGATATCGCAACCTGCAAAGGCAATATAGAATTGTCTTCATTCGGTTTATGTTGTCACTTAATAGAATAGAAAACCAGGAGGCGAAGGAACTAGGCTCACCTCGTGGCCCCATGAGCCATCTGCTGTCTTAAAAAAGCGTACCATGTTGCTTGTTAAGGCACAACCAACATACCCTGTATCTTTAGATGGATCATGTAGGAACCTTACCTGTGAACCAATTAATGATACAAATGATAATAAGTTTCAACAACAGTAAGATAGCTCTTCGAAAGAACAAGAAGAAAACATTTACTCGCCTCTAAGGGTAGAAGCCCTTCATTACCAAGATCCAATGTCTGCTTTATTTCACCATCAGGCCAGCTATAGACATGCAAATGGCGCCCATATAAACCATCGGAAACATGTTGAAGGTTGAAACCTGTCGTGAAAGCGGCCGGGGCTCCCCATGATGTGCTGATCATAGTCTTGTGCCTGGGTTGGTACCAGAAATCATAGCCAAAAAGTGGGTTGTGTCCAGGTTTTTCCCACCTATAAATATAAAGAAAGAAGTTAGTAAAACTATACGATAAAACTGTCAAAATATGTACTCGATTTGTCCATTTGGTCATTATAAAGGGATCGTAAACTGTCAACATATTGACACGTATTAATAACATAATTTGAAACAGAGATTGGAACAATGCTATATAATGATTATGATAAAATAAAAAAAACATAATCTTGAATGCAGTTCATTGGAAAAGCCAAAAGAGGTAGGCAAGAGAGAAAGAATTCACAACATAATAGTTGGTATGACTCCTCATTAAGCAGTAACAGTTATCAACCCAATACAAGTTCTTGAAAATGTGTATCTTTGGGCATATAAAAAGTTGACATTTAATTTGCATTGGTGAAATTTGCGCAACTTCATAGAAGAAATTTTTTTAACAGAACTATAAGATTTGACATGTTTGTTGCTGGTGGTAGATGAGAACATGCCTAGGCCAGAAGACAAGAAAAAGCATGTATTCTTGAACTATTTGAAAGCTATCCACTCTTATACAGTAAACATTAAAATTTAACAATTGCAAATATCCACATTTTTGTAATTTTCTGAAAAACTATTTGGTAATGTATGTCTTTCAATATGACCACGTGTACCTTCCTTTCACATTAAATTCTGAGTCAAGCAAAAGAAATCCAATTCCCTCGGCCTTTCCGTCTTTATCTCCAAGGCATGACACCATTATCTCACCAGAAGCAAGGCAATGAGCCGTGTGCGGATAGGCTAATCCAGTTTTTTCTATGATTTCCTGAGGCTCAACCGCTTTGTGCAAAGTTGGAGCCCTTGGATTCTTCAGTGTGTCAATTGCATATATGCGGCCAGATCTGAAAGAATTGTTACAGGTAAATTAAATATTTGAGGAAAAATCATCAAAGCAATAAAACCACCAAGGAGTAGATAGAGAGACAATATTAAGAGATAATTGTACTAAATATTTTGGACATAACAGGAGAACTTAATCATTGCATATGCTTTCTATATAGACTATTACATTGACTCTTCACTTTGTCCAATACTTGACACTCAGACAAGGGTATGGGTGCTAGACACTTAATTCTAGTGTAAAAGATTAGCAAAATTTGAGGAGTATTCACGTTGGACTCTTCAAAGAACTGGTGTCGAGTGCACACTCCATCCAAGTCATGTAACTTAGTGTATAGATTTTAGAGGCAAGCATCAAAACTATAGTATAGATTTCTAATAGAAATTGCAGTAAAAAGTAAAAACACAGTGATATAAATACAATCACTTTATTTGAAAGAGTTTAGAAAGTTGCATGATCATCGTATTCAGTTCTTCAAAGTTATGTGCCCTTTACTAGCAGACTTAGGAAACTTATGGTGGAAAATAATGTAGATGATTAACCTTTATGCTTGCTCTAGACTGTGTAGCTAAATGATGTTCATTCATCAGTAACCTGGTAAATTTGTTCTAAAATGAAACTGTAAAATTGAAGACTTGAAATTAAGGCCTTGACACTCACTATCACCAATAAATACAAGACTCATTGCTGCTACTCTTGATTTTTTTTCCCGTTTTCCCCCTAAATATTTTTTCACTCTTAAAGCATCTTATTTAGCAGATTTGATATAAATGTGAAGAAAATATCATACTAGAATCAGTTGGAAGCCTGAAAAGAGTAAGCATGTGGAGGCAAAAAATTGGTTTCTTACACAAGCGAAGGCAAGACAAGAAACCGTCTGGCAGCTGATGGATCTCCATGGCAAGAGCTGCAAGAATTCCACCCCGAATGATGCAGTTCATCACCTAAATGAGGCATTGGCAGCCTATGGATGACTTGTGAATATGTTTCTGAGTTAGGATCTACATCAACTGTACCCAAGTAGTCAGGCTTCTCCCTTCCTGTTCCTGTAACGTAAAACAAGTTCAAGTTTCATAACATGAGAGACTAAAAGAGTAAAAACACCTTTTTTTTGTTTCATTTTCATATTCATATTCTATTTGTAGTGTATGGTTATCATACCTTAATCTTCAACAGTGTCCCTTGCTTTTTTCAAAGGGATAATGACAGTAAGTAATGCACTTAGTTTCTTAAGCGATGTTTATTTGAAGGTATTCCTAAAAGGATAAAAGTCTTCTGGACTTAAATTAGGGATTATATAACTGGGAGAGAGGTGGTACTAGACAGTTTTTAGCAAATTTACACTACATCGTAAACCATTAAAATTTCATTTTTATAAAATTTAGCTAACTCACATCAAAAACCAGCCGAGGTTGATTATATTCATAGACTTTATATAACTACATAAAAAGTTCTCCACTTACCTAGTGTAATGGGATTCTAAATGATAGACTTGGAATGTTTTAACCTCAAAACCACACCAATCGTATTATGGTAATGTTACATTGATATTCCCTTTTTCACAGGGGACATATTTCAACCACGAAGACGAAATAATTGCCTTAAAGTGCAAATTAAACAAGAAAAGCTTGTTAGTTCAGAGAGAGCGAGAAGAGAAACAGAAAAAAAAAGGGGGGGGGGGGGGGGGGGAAGGGAAAAAAAATAAAAAAGAGTGAACCATAGCATTCCACGACGTATAAATTACTATAAAAGTAAGGGAGCTGATCAAATATGGATAAAACAAGTAAACAACAAAGTTACTCAGCTGCAGAGTAGCATTTTAAAGCAATATATGATTATGTCCCACATGGGAATTAACATTGCTGATTTTTCTTTCATTTCCTAAATAATTTTATTTTAAGTAAAGAGTTTGAGCAGGAACAACATCAGATTGCTTGACCCACCTAAATTAAAAGGATAGAAAAGTAAGAAGGTAATTTTATTTTGCATAACTGGCAATTAAATATTCTCTAATGATTTTGTGAATACACTTAGATTCTTAAAATACAATGAGTTTTCATCAGCAGAAAGAAACCCAATCACACAAATGCAGATTTCTCATAGCTTTTATGACTAATAATCACAATTGCTTAAGAGTATGACCATCAGATTTGGGTAGTCTTTTTTTTTCTTTACCCCTTTTCCCTTTTTAATCTCTTCCTCCTCCCCCAACTCCAATTCCAGGAAAGGTTAATGGGAACATAAAAAAGTTAATTTTCCATTGAACAAAAACTACAATTTAACAAACTCAAAACAATTATCTCTAAGTAAACAGCCCAAAGATTATCCCTTTCCTTAAACCAATAATTAACTAAAAATATCAATAAAATTAGAATTGAATTAATTATTTGCTAATCAGCTATTCAGTAGTACACACACACACACACACACACACACACACACACACATATATATATATATATAGAAAGACAAAGATAGGTACCTGAATAAATACAAGTGACATAGATTAGAGACTCATTTGGACCAGCCATGGCATCAAGTGGAGTTGCATATCCAGGTCCCTTTTTGTTCTTGCAGCAACTACTGGTGTTCTCATCTATGGTCAGCCCCATTCTTCTCTCAAAACTCTCTCTCTAAAATCTCAAACCAGAACCAACCCACCTTCACTTTCTCTCTCTATCTATAAACAGGCCAGCGTTATCACTCGCTTAAAAATTTATATAAGAAATTTTTGAGAAATTAATTTAAAAAATTAAATTAATATTTTTATAAAATTTTATTCTACATGAATAATAATAAAAATAAGTCTAAATATATAAATTTTGGAACATAAATTTAAATGCAAACTGCATTTTTATTATTAAAAAATAAGATTTGGTTTAAAAATTTGTGTTAAATCTTATTTTTTAATAAAATAAATAGAATTTATATCTTAAAATTATATTTATAAATTTATGCTATAATAATTGAGAGGTTATAAAAAATATTATCTTTTTTTATGAAAATAAAAACTGACGGTGTGGTGAGGTGTCACATAAGTACCATGTCTCTCTCTATACGTAGCTTGTTTCTTGTTAAAGAAAGGCAAATGTCTTGGAAACTGATATTTTTATATTATTTTTTTTATAATTTTATATAGTAAATTTTATAAAAATGTTATTATAAATATATAATGACAATTAAATTATTATTATTGATATTTTTATAAAATTTATTATAAAAAAATATTAAAAAATAATATAAAAATATCAATTTTTATGTGTATCCGGATGGAGTTCTCTACTATATTCTTTATTATTAGTGTCCAGGTGCGACGTACTTTCTTCTACTGTCCCAGAATACCTATCCTGTTTGACCTCGGGAACCAATATCTGAATTGTGATAAATACTAAATCTAAATACTTTTTCTAATATATCTTAATTTACTTTAAAATAATAAAGTCAAATACAATATCTATAACTATATATCTTTTCCATCAATTGAAGATCTTATACATTTTAAGAATAATTTGGTCATTAGTTTATAATTTTTAAATATAAGTTATAATATAATAATAATAATATATTTTAAAATATAATAAATATAATAATAATTATAATTTAATATATATATATATATATATATATATATATATATATATATATATGCATGTATAATCTCATAATAAAATAAAATAAAAAAGTCATAAGAATATTAATGCATACATTAAAGTAAAAAAATTATTTATATTAATTTTCATATAATATAGAAATTTAAAAAATATAAATTTTATAAAAAAAACTCGTATCTTACCCATGTTACCAATCTAGTGAAATATTAACAAGAATTGAGTGAATATTCAATCTGATATATAGTATAATGATATGCGAATAGATCCACTTTTGATAGTAGTATGTTCTTAGTACTCCCTTCTTTTGACAAAAAGAATTATTAAGTAATAAGTTAGTTATTTTATTCCATATTTAGTTTTAAATAATAATCTAAAGAGCCTCCTTTTTGAATTTGTTAATTCATTTGTGATATTTAAAATATTTTTTCCCTGTTCTAAAAAGAATCACAATTTTCATACAAATTAAAATAATCAAATAAAAAGAGAGAATATAAATTTATTTTTTATTTTCTCGTTGTATTAGTAAGTGTATCTTTGTGTCAGTAAGTGTATATTAATTATTTTAATTGATTTTTGGGTTAGTGGAGATTGACGAGATAGATACATTATTGATTTATTAATTAATTAATATATAATATACTTCAATGTAAATTAGTCGATGTAACATTTTATCCGGTTGATTTACATACTTTAGGCATGTTTTTGCAGATAATTTTCTTTGTCACTTGAGTCATTTCGGGGAGAGAGGGAGTAAATTGTAATTTGAGTTTTTTTTATAAAAAAAAATTGAAATAATATTTGGTGCTTCTTAATACCTTTCAAAGTAATTAACAATATTAATCATTGCATTAAATAAATTAAATAAAGTCACAATAATTTTGAATTTTTAAAATTTTGTAGATGAACTAGAAAAAAATTTAAATTAAATTTTTTTTGTGGAAAGGAGGGGGAGTTGTTACTTTAATGGTGTTGGCATGCTAATTAAATTATATAATGATAAATATGAGTATATGATATACACGTTATTGTGTATTTTAATTATTTTATATGTATTTTTTATTTAGTTAATATATTTTATTTTATTTTATAAAAAATAAATAAATAAATAAAGTTGAGTTGAGTTGAGTTGAGTTAAGTTGAAAAATGAGTTTTAAAAGTTTTTTAGTTAATTTTTAATTAAAAAAATGTACAAGAAAAAAAGACTTAAAAGATGGAGAAAAAAAGTTTTATCTTAATTATATTAATATATTTTTTTCATTTCGATATTAATATCTAATTATTTATTTTTTTATTTTTACTTTCGTGCAAAATTTATTTTGATTATTATATTAATTACAAGGTTTTGATAGGTTATAGTTAATCTGTGAATTTTTCATAATTTATACTTGCCCATATTAATTATATGAATAACTATAAATTAATTTTAAAAAGAAGAATTTAATTATTATGTTAATATTTAGCATATTTGGATTCCTAAATTAAAATAATATAAGAAAGTCAAATAAATTATATTTCTTAAAACAACAAAAAAAAGAGTAAATGTTTGGCAAATGGCATTTGAATTTATGATCGAATGTATGTAATATTTTTCTCTCGCGTCACAATATACGAGAAAAAAAATTCAAAAAAATGAATTTATTTTGAAAAATGTAATTTAAACAAGTCAAGCACAATATTTTCCTTTTGTGGACAAATTCATACTGCACATTAATTTTAAAGTATATTAAAATAGTGTACGTACGTGCGTAAACACGATTTTAATTTTCTCATAAAAATACTTTTACGAAAAACAATTATATATCGGCACTCGAATTTTTCCAATGCAAATTATATTTGAAAGATTAGACGGAGTTCGCTCCGTAGGCTACAAGTGTGTGATTGTGTCTTCCACTAGAGCACTATATATGGACCTTTAAAATGGAACAAACTTTATAAAATCCCTCGTCTTAAAAGAAATGAAAACAACTTCTAGCAAGATTCTCCTACACTTGTACTTCATTCTAAACCTCACCTTATTTTATTTTTTGGTACATCAAAATAGAAAAAGAAAACTAAACGTGGCGAAATCACTCAACTCCTACCATATCAATAAGAAGGAAATTTCAAAAGACTCTAGGCTATGTGTAAGACCCCGAATTTTATGAAATATAAAATTTAATTTTTCTTCATATATATTTTTTTTTTGAAACAGTAAGTGGTTAAATTAACAAAATTGAAAGTTAAGGATGTTATGTGCAAATTTTATTTTGTCGGACAATATTCGCTTTGTCGGGGAATATTCGTTTGGTCGGGGAATATTCGTGCCGTACGACGGCGCCGAAATAATAAATTATTGGTGGACCCCACAACGGAATATTTGTCGGATATAGAAAACGACAGAAGTAACCTTTTTAAATAAAAATAGTCAACGGAACTGTTAAAATACCGGTGATAAAAGAATAGTAGCATACGGTAGTTTATGGTATTTTCTGTAGCACACGGTACTCTACAGTAACACACGGTATTGCATAGTGTCTCATATTTTTGGTCTGATAATTGACACCGTAACTGTTACGCATCATTTCATCGATAATTGTCACTGCATAATATTTTATATTATCAATTCAATAATTGTTGTTACACAGTATTTTGCATTATTGATTTAATAATTGTCATTACACTGTATTTTATATCATTGAGTCAATAATTGTTGTTGCACTGTTTTTAAAATTATTGAACCTAATAATTGTCACAGTAACATATGCACAGTAATTCACATTATTGAATCAATAATTGTCATTACACAGTAACGTATGCTTTATTTTACATTATTGTTATCTCTATTATGATGTTATTTAAACAGTTGTATTTCATTAATTTATTGACTTGATATCTAAGAGCTAACTATACTGTATTTATAACAATTAGTCATAATAATTGAATTGATAAAGTTATTTGTTTATAATATAAAGTTAGGTGATTATTAGGTGATATGAAATGAATGGTGTAGATTAAAGTGTGAATTATTGTTGAATAATTGAATTGATTTGTTTATAATATAAAGTTAGGTGATTATTAGGTAATATGAAATGAATGGTGTAGATTAAAGTGTGAATTATTGTTGAATAATTAAATTGATTTGTTTATAATATAAAGTTAGGTGATTATTAGGTGATATGAAATGAATGGTGTAGATTAAAGATAATATAATATTTGAAATGGATGGTGTAGATTAAAAGATGATCTTTAAATGAATGGTTTAGATTAAATGAATGATGAGATTTTTGGCTATAAATAGAAGCCTTAACTTAAGAATTTTTCATAAACTTCCTTACTTGTTCTTTCTTTCTCTCTCTAAATACTTCTTGTGAAAGTTCTCTCTAAGTGTGCTTAAGTCATCTTGAGTATTTGTGAAGATCTATAAGTATACGTGTACTGTTCAAGTTAATCAACCTCATTTAAATCAATATCCAGTCACGTGTTACGGTAAGGGATACCATTTTTTTCATCTTCCATTATTCAAACATATTATGGTAAGGGATTATCATTATTTGATTCTCGATAATAATATTGTTTCTTCCTTACTCATAAGACGTGCCTTTTATTTCCATGTATTAAATTGTGGGAATAACCTTACGGAGCGGATTGCCGCCTGTTGGTGAATAACCTTTCGTATTCATTCATTATTAATCTCTGAGAATAACCTTACGGAGTGGATTGCCGCCTGTTTGGTGAATAACTCTTTGTACTCAAATTCTATTAAATTGTGGGAATAACCTTACGGAGCGGATTGCCGCCTGTTGGTGAATAACCCTTTGTATTAATTTCCTTCACCTTTTGTTAATCAAACCTGCTACGGTAAGGGATATTATTTTCTTTCATACTCCTAAATCGAAATTTATTATGGAACTATTGCTTCTATAATTCCTGAAAATATTATATGTTCCAAATAGTTGAACTTCATTATTTCAACTGAACCTTCCTATTTACGTGAACCTTTCTATTGAATTGTAACCGTTATTCTGAACTGTGGATCTTGAATATCATTTTTAAATTTCACTCCACATCATGTTGACAATTTGGACATTATTTGAATCTGTACAAAGTAAACTTCCGATACTTATTGTTATCCTATTTCTTCTGTTCATCATTTATATCATTCTAATCATCCAAAAATCAAGCTGTTGTGAATATCTGTGGCCGGGGGCACAGATGTGATATATTTGTTGAACAGATGATAGGTTAAAGGCGATATAATAGGTTAAAGGCGACACATCTGTTCGGTGTCTTTTATGGCACGTGGTGAATGTTCTCTTTGGCCCGTAGTGCAAAGATGAACTGTTGTTTGGTATGATTATGACCAAAGGCTGAATCTGGTATAATCATGACCGTTGGTGCTATATTGAATATCTTTGGCCCGTAGTGTAAAGATGAACTGTTGATGTGCATGATTATGATCAGGAACTGTGAATTTATATTATCATGACTAATGGTATTTCAGATGATAAAAGTTGATGATGTTTTTACGAAAAAGAGAAGCGAGTGGACATTATAGTCTGCATTATTCTTCTAATAGATTGCTCATTCCGCTGCTATTATTGATCTGAACATTGTTTAAGAATTTAACTACAGTTTTTGATATAAACCTTATAGTCTATTGTATTCTATCAAGAACTCAACTGTTGAAGGCTAATGATAATTTATTCGTCATTATCTTAGTCATGATATTTCTTACTGGGCTATTTGAGCTCACCCTTTCTTTTGTTCCATTGTTTTTCAACAGGAGATGAAAACATAACAGGGTCTAGCCGGTGAATGGAGTGAGGGTCCGAGGAATAGTTATCATAGTCTTCACGTTTTGTAAAATAGTGTGGCAATAATAGTGAAGACTTAGTTGTGTATTATTATACACTGTATTGTAGTACGTTGTGCTTTGTTGTAATAATTTTGTTGTAGTCTTTTGACGACTCAAGTTTGGGCTGTGTGGGCCCAGATTTGGGGGCGTCACAGTTGGCATCAGAGCTTAGGGATATGGTCTTTAATGGAGATCTGGGGTAGAACTAGGAGGGGAGAGACGAATAGAATCAGTCACTAGTGTGTCCTACCTAAAATAGATTTTATTATCTAATGAGTCGATTTGAATGTAGGAACATGAAGTGATGAGTCAGTTTATTTGAACTAACATTTATTTTGTGACCACAGTTTAGTATGGCATCTGGAAATCAAGAGGTTAACTATGGAATGCTTGAAGCAAATGTAGCCGAGAATCAAGAGGCCCCAAACAATCCTCCTGCCAACTCAGGAAATAATGTTCCTGATAACATGATGAACGATGGATTCTTTAGGAATTTCATGCAGTTCATACAGAATCAAGGAAGAGGAAATCCAGTCAATAATAACGGTAGAAACGCTGGCAATTTGAGGATGGTCACTGTTAAGCAATTTAAAGAATTAGGACCACCTGAATTCCACGGGAAGCCTGACCCACTCAAAGCGGAGGCATGGCTGAAGCAGACGACAAAAATACTTGATGTCTTACAATGCGCTGATGATCAGAAGGTGCCATTTACCACTTTTATGTTACGAGGTGAGGCAGACCATTGGTGGGAAGCGGTAAAACGTATCCAACCTTCAGCACTCGAAATGTCTTGGACAGAATTCGAAGAACTGTTTAACGAGAAGTACTTCCCAGAAAGCATCCGCCATATGAAGGAAGTGGAATTCATTAAGCTGGAGCAGGGAAACATGACAGTCTCCCAATATGAAGCTAAGTTTGCCGAGTTATCTCGCTTTGCCACCCATCTTGTGGATGACGAAGCACGAATGAGTCGGATGTTCCTAAGAGGTTTGAGATTCAAAATTCGTCAACAACTTAGCTCTCATAAATTTAGTTTGTATTCAGATGTTGTGGATAGGGCTCAAAGGGTGGAGCAAACAGATGAAACATTGCAGCCAAGAGTTAATGATCAGCATAGAGAAAGGAGTGACAACAACCACAGGAACGAGAACCATCGAGGAGGTAACCAACACTTCGGTGGTAATTCCATACCAAATAACAGAAGAGGAGAATCTAGTGGGAACAATTTCAAAAGAAAGAGATTCCATAATAATTATGGAAGGGCACCAGCACCAGTACCAACACCAGCACCGACCCCAGTTTCAAGGGGAGAAGATCGACCACCAGTGAGATGCTATAGGTGTGGTCAGGAAGGTCACATCAGCCCAAACTGTACACTGCAGTCCAAAAAGTGCTACAGTTGTGGGAAAGAGGGTCATCTTGCGCGGTTTTGTCCTGTCACAAAATCAAGTCCAGCTGCAATGATGATACCAAAAGCTAGCGCGGATAAAGGAAAATCTGTAGTTCAAGGGAGAGCTTTTGTTGTGACATCCCAAATGGCACGAAACTCGAACGAGGTGATAACCGGTAAGCTATTCATAAATTCTCGTGAAGTCTACGCTTTGTTAGATACTGGCTCTACCCATTCTTTTATCTCACCTGCATGTGCTCAGCGTTTAAACTTAACTCCTGAAAACTTGGACTTTGACTTATCAGTTGAAACCCCATTAGGAGAAATGACCATTACATCTACTGTCTATAAATCTTGCCTAGTTCAAATCAACAACCTCACATTATCTGTTGACCTTATTTCTTTGGAGATGCGTGAATTTGATGTGATTTTAGGAATTGATTGGTTGACTACCCATCATGCTAAAATTGATTGTTTTCATAAGATTATTAGTTTTCATATTCCTAATCAACCTGTCATGCAAATTCAAGCAACTAAACCATTGAAATCTATAACTGTTATTTCTAGCCATAAAGCCATTCGTTTATTGAAAAACGGATGTCAAGCCTTTTTAGCTCATGTCACTGATTTGAACAAAAATACGTCAAACTTGAATGATATTCTCATTGTTAATGAGTTTCCTGACGTTTTTCCTGAAGAACTTCCTGGCTTACCCCCAAACCGTGAAATTGATTTTTATATTGATCTTGAACCCGGTACCAAGCCCATTTCCAAAGCTCCCTACCGAATGGCCCCATTGAACTTCAAGAGTTAAAAGTCCAACTACAGGAATTGTTGGATACCGGTTTCATTCGTCCGAGTGCATCACCTTGGGGTGCTCCTGTTCTATTTGTGAAGAAGAAAGACGGGAGTATGAGATTGTGCATTGACTACCGAGAATTGAACCATGTCACCATCAAGAACAGGTACCCGTTACCTCGGATTGATGACATGTTTGATCAATTGCAAGGCGCTCAACATTTCTCAAAGATTGATCTCCATTCTGGATATCATCAGTTAAAGGTTAAAGCTGAGGACATTCCAAAGACTGCTTTCAGAACTCGTTATGGGCATTATGAGTTCTTAGTCATGCCTTTTGGACTAACTAATGCTCCTGCAGCTTTCATGGACATGATGAACCGAATATTCAAGGAACATTTGGATCATTTTGTGGTTGTCTTTATTGATGACATCCTCATATACTCCAAGAGTCGCGAGGATCATGAACAACACCTGAGATTGATACTACAAAAGCTCCGTGAAAACAAATTATATGCCAAGTTGAAGAAATGTGAGTTCTGGCTTGAGGAGGTCGCGTTTCTTGGGCATGTGATTTCTAGTCAAGGAATATCAGTCGATCCTGCGAAGATTGAAACGGTACTAAATTGGGAACAACCCAAAACAGTAACCGAAGTCCGAAGTTTTCTGGGTCTAGCTGGTTATTATCGGAGATTCGTAGAAGGATTTTCTCGAATCGCCACTCCATTAACGCAGCTTACTCGGAAAAGCACAAAATTTATATGGAGCGAGGAATGCGAGAAAAGTTTCCAAGAACTCAAGAAGAGACTGGTTTCAGCTCCTGTTCTGACCATACCATCAGGATCAGGAGAATTTGTTATCTACAGCGATGCTTCTGGCAAAGGTTTAGGCTGTGTCCTTATGCAACATGGAAAGGTTATAGCCTACGCCTCTCGACAACTCAAAGATTATGAGAAAAATTATCCTACTCATGATCTAGAGTTGGCAGCAGTCGTTTTCGCGTTGAAGATCTGGAGACACTACTTGTACGGAGAAAAAGTGGATATCTATACGGATCATAAAAGTCTCAAGTATTTCTTCACCCAGAAGGAACTCAACATGCGACAACGACGTTGGCTTGAGCTGTTAAAAGATTATGACCACACAATCCAGTATCACCCGGGAAAGGCGAACGTTGTAGCTGACGCTTTGAGCAGAAAATCTTATGCAAGTACAAGTGCACTGCTGACAACACAAAAGTGTATTTTGTACGACTTGCAAAAGATGGAGATAGAGCTAAAGACACCAGGGACCCACTCGAAGATTGCTTACGTGCGAGTAGAACCAACTTTAATCGATAAAATTAAAGCTGCTCAAGTTACCGATCCGGAACTGATAAACATGATAAAGAAAGTACAAGAAGGTGCCATTTCCGAAGCAAGAATCGACGAGAAAGGAATACTTCGAGTCAACTCTCGACTCTGTGTTCCTAACGATCCTGAATTAAAGCATAAAATCATGATGGAGGCACACAACACGCCGTTTGCAATCCACCCAGGAGGTACCAAGATGTATCGAGATCTTCGACATACATTTTGGTGGAACAATATGAAAAGAGAGATTGCGGAGTTTATCTCAAGGTGCCTAACTTGTCAACGTGTCAAGGCAGAGCATCAAGTTCCTAAAGGTCCATTACAATCGCTTGAAGTTCCCGAATGGAAGTGGGAACACATCAATATGGACTTCGTGACGGGTCTTCCAAAAGTTTCTCAAGGCTTAGATGCAATTTGGGTGATCGTAGATAGATTGACCAAATCTGCTCATTTCTTGCCTATACGAGAAAACTTTTCACTTGAACGTCTTGCCGGTATGTACATAAATGAGATCGTGAGATTGCATGGCATGCCAGTTTCCATAGTTTCTGATCGAGATCCTAGATTCACTTCACGCTTTTGGATCAGTCTACAAAAAGCTATGGGCACTGAACTACGTTTTAGTTCTGCATACCATCCTCAAACGGACGGACAATCGGAAAGGACGATCCAGACCCTCGAAGATCTTTTGAGACTTTGTGTATTAGACTTCAAAGGAAGTTGGGATAAGTACTTGCCGTTGGTGGAATTTTCTTACAACAACAGTTACCAAGCAAGCATAGGCATGGCTCCATTCGAGGCATTGTATGGAAGGAAGTGTCGCTCTCCAATATGTTGGAATGAGGTAGGAGAAGCAAAATTGTTGGGACCCGAGTTGGTACGCTTGACGACCGAAAAGATCCAAATGATCCGACAACGAATACAGACCGCACAAGAACGACAAAAGAGTTATGCTGATCTTCATCGGAGAGACGAAAGTTTCAACGTCGGAGATCATGTATTCTTACGTGTTTCTCCATGGAAAGGGGTTACGAGATTCGGAAAAAGAGGAAAGCTCAACCCTCGATTTATTGGCCCATTTGAAATCCTCGATCGAATAGGAACCGTAGCCTACAGACTAGCCCTACCACCAAGTATGTCTCGCATCCATAACGTTTTTCACATATCTATGTTACGTAAATATGTGAAGGACCCAAACCACGTCATTGAGTTAGAACCAGACGTTATAGCAGAAGATTTAACATACGAGGAGGTACCTGTTAAGATCCTGGATAAGAAGGAGCAGATCCTACGCTCAAAGGTTATACCTCAAGTTAAGGTTTTATGGAGGAACCAAGATACTGAGGAAATGACCTGGGAGCTAGAATCTGAGATGAAATCTAAGTATCCTTACCTCTTCGATATGTCAGGTACGTCAATTTCGGGGACGAAATTTCATAAGGAGGGGAGGTTGTAAGACCCCGAATTTTATGAAATACAAAATTTAATTTTTCTTCATATATATTTTTTTTTTGAAACAGTAAGTGGTTAAATTAACAAAATTGAAAGTTAAGGATGTTATGTGCAAATTTTATTTTGTCGGACAATATTCGCTTTGTCGGGGAATATTCGTTTGGTCGGGGAATATTCGTGCCGTACGACGGCGCCGAAATAATAAATTATTGGTGGACCCCACAACGGAATATTTGTCGGATATAGAAAACGACAGAAGTAACCTTTTTAAATAAAAATAGTCAACGGAACTGTTAAAATACCGGTGATAAAAGAATAGTAGCATACGGTAGTTTATGGTATTTTCTGTAGCACACGGTACTCTACAGTAACACACGGTATTGCATAGTGTCTCATATTTTTGGTCTGATAATTGACACCGTAACTGTTACGCATCATTTCATCGATAATTGTCACTGCATAATATTTTATATTATCAATTCAATAATTGTTGTTACACAGTATTTTGCATTATTGATTTAATAATTGTCATTACACTGTATTTTATATCATTGAGTCAATAATTGTTGTTGCACTGTTTTTAAAATTATTGAACCTAATAATTGTCACAGTAACATATGCACAGTAATTCACATTATTGAATCAATAATTGTCATTACACAGTAACGTATGCTTTATTTTACATTATTGTTATCTCTATTATGATGTTATTTAAACAGTTGTATTTCATTAATTTATTGACTTGATATCTAAGAGCTAACTATACTGTATTTATAACAATTAGTCATAATAATTGAATTGATAAAGTTATTTGTTTATAATATAAAGTTAGGTGATTATTAGGTGATATGAAATGAATGGTGTAGATTAAAGTGTGAATTATTGTTGAATAATTGAATTGATTTGTTTATAATATAAAGTTAGGTGATTATTAGGTAATATGAAATGAATGGTGTAGATTAAAGTGTGAATTATTGTTGAATAATTAAATTGATTTGTTTATAATATAAAGTTAGGTGATTATTAGGTGATATGAAATGAATGGTGTAGATTAAAGATAATATAATATTTGAAATGGATGGTGTAGATTAAAAGATGATCTTTAAATGAATGGTTTAGATTAAATGAATGATGAGATTTTTGGCTATAAATAGAAGCCTTAACTTAAGGATTTTTCATAAACTTCCTTACTTGTTCTTTCTTTCTCTCTCTAAATACTTCTTGTGAAAGTTCTCTCTAAGTGTGCTTAAGTCATCTTGAGTATTTGTGAAGATCTATAAGTATACGTGTACTGTTCAAGTTAATCAACCTCATTTAAATCAATATCCAGTCACGTGTTACGGTAAGGGATACCATTTTTTTCATCTTCCATTATTCAAACATATTATGGTAAGGGATTATCATTATTTGATTCTCGATAATAATATTGTTTCTTCCTTACTCATAAGACGTGCCTTTTATTTCCATGTATTAAATTGTGGGAATAACCTTACGGAGCGGATTGCCGCCTGTTGGTGAATAACCTTTCGTATTCATTCATTATTAATCTCTGAGAATAACCTTACGGAGTGGATTGCCGCCTGTTTGGTGAATAACTCTTTGTACTCAAATTCTATTAAATTGTGGGAATAACCTTACGGAGCGGATTGCCGCCTGTTGGTGAATAACCCTTTGTATTAATTTCCTTCACCTTTTGTTAATCAAACCTGCTACGGTAAGGGATATTATTTTCTTTCATACTCCTAAATCGAAATTTATTATGGAACTATTGCTTCTATAATTCCTGAAAATATTATATGTTCCAAATAGTTGAACTTCATTATTTCAACTGAACCTTCCTATTTACGTGAACCTTTCTATTGAATTGTAACCGTTATTCTGAACTGTGGATCTTGAATATCATTTTTAAATTTCACTCCACATCATGTTGACAATTTGGACATTATTTGAATCTGTACAAAGTAAACTTCCGATACTTATTGTTATCCTATTTCTTCTGTTCATCATTTATATCATTCTAATCATCCAAAAATCAAGCTGTTGTGAATATCTGTGGCCGGGGGCACAGATGTGATATATTTGTTGAACAGATGATAGGTTAAAGGCGATATAATAGGTTAAAGGCGACACATCTGTTCGGTGTCTTTTATGGCACGTGGTGAATGTTCTCTTTGGCCCGTAGTGCAAAGATGAACTGTTGTTTGGTATGATTATGACCAAAGGCTGAATCTGGTATAATCATGACCGTTGGTGCTATATTGAATATCTTTGGCCCGTAGTGTAAAGATGAACTGTTGATGTGCATGATTATGATCAGGAACTGTGAATTTATATTATCATGACTAATGGTATTTCAGATGATAAAAGTTGATGATGTTTTTACGAAAAAGAGAAGCGAGTGGACATTATAGTCTGCATTATTCTTCTAATAGATTGCTCATTCCGCTGCTATTATTGATCTGAACATTGTTTAAGAATTTAACTACAGTTTTTGATATAAACCTTGTAGTCTATTGTATTCTATCAAGAACTCAACTGTTGAAGGCTAATGATAATTTATTCGTCATTATCTTAGTCATGATATTTCTTACTGGGCTATTTGAGCTCACCCTTTCTTTTGTTCCATTGTTTTTCAACAGGAGATGAAAACATAACAGGGTCTAGCCGGGGAATGGAGTGAGGGTCCGAGGAATAGTTATCATAGTCTTCACGTTTTGTAAAATAGTGTGGCAATAATAGTGAAGACTTAGTTGTGTATTATTATACACTGTATTGTAGTACGTTGTGCTTTGTTGTAATAATTTTGTTGTAGTCTTTTGACGACTCAAGTTTGGGCTGTGTGGGCCCAGATTTGGGGGCGTCACACTATGTTTATTTACAAAAATTATACTTGGGATTGGATTATTTATATTAATTTAACACTATTTCGGACTATATTTATCCCATGATAAGGGATTAATAGTCCTTTAAATAATCCTCGGACTATTTTTTATCATTCTTAAGGCTATTTATGAGGGATTATATAATCCCATGATGAATTTGGGATTAATAATTCCTCTCATTTTAAGTTATTAAATAGTTTTATGGGACTAATAGTCCAACATAAAAGGATTAATAATCCCTCATTATGGGATAAAAAAATCCCAAATAGTTTTAAATTAATACAAATAGTCTAATCCTAAGTATGTATTTTGTAAACAAAGATAGCCCTAGGGAATAAGTCAAACATACACAACCTAGCTACTATGTCCAAGGACTCCTTATTTAGCAAGAAAGTCCGCACAATGCACATGACTTATCCTCGCGAAGGGTGTGATACATACAATACACTATTTTTTAATCTTAAATCTTAAATCTTAAACCCTAAATTTTATCCTATAGTATTTGTACAATGTCGTTTCAGGCCTGATCGTTGGAAAACGAATTGATCGCGGAGTGTAGCAAAAGCTTGGAGCGTTTGATGGAGTTATAGGAGATAACTAATTAGCCGGAGATATCTTGAAACAAAGAGATGCATGTCGGTGGGAGCTTTGTAAAGAGACCAACCGGCGTGTAGCGTTTGGTGCTTGTCTTCCTCAGTCTAATCCTTATAGTAGAGGTTGCTCCAACTTAATATTATCCTTGTCGAGAGGATGATAATGCATGAAAATATCTTAAGTTTATGTTTCTCTAGCTAGCTCCCTCTTTCTTGCTCTTTTATGTAACTTTGGTAGCATGACTTGGAAAGTGTGAAAATAATTAGTACGATGTCTTCAAGTTTTAGCATTATAATTTTATGAGTTATATGTCGATTAATCGTATGTCGAATGTAAATTACGACTAACATGCAAAATTGAAAACAATAAAATACAATAATAATATATGAGGTTTTTTCTTTTACGTACATTCATATATCTCATTTATCCACATATTCACATAACTAAGTATAACTTTTTTAAACCACGACTTCTATCACCATTGCATTGAATGGAGGAAACTACTTTATTTGTATTTACCTATATAACTTCTCATTGTAAAACAACCACTAACTTGTAAAAGCTCGAAATTTCACATTAAGAGAATAAGGGGAATATTTTTTAAAAAGAGAAACTGTAGAAACAAATTAATTTCCACGTGAAAACTGAGATGATCATTGTAAATTCGTGTTCATCTAAAAGCAACGTTATTCCAATTACAGTTTATTTATAAGTCTTATAATTAAGCATAATTTTATTTCAAACGCAATTTATTTATTTTATAATTAAATGTAACGTTTAAGATTCAAATGCACCAAAAGCTTATAACCGAATATGGCCTTAATTGGGTAGTTTTTGTACATATGATCCTGTATTCCTTTCAATATTAGTTGATTCCAAACAGGATAGTTCAGTTGTAGGCGCTATTGCACATGAACAAGGAAAAACAAGATATATTTTGGAAAAATAAAAGAAGAATATTTTCACAACTACATCTATAAAAATCAACTAATAACCAATTCAGGAAGTATTATTCCAATCAAATATGGTAGAAAAAAGTTTTCGAAAAAATACTCCCTCCCTTACAAATTATATGTTCAGTAGGGGCATTTTTATAAAAACAATTTCAAACTTAAAATTGACATAAATTTGTTGTTTTCTTTTTAACTAAAAATTTTCTTCTTCTTATTCTATCTAAATCTCTCTCCCCTGTTCTGTTTCTCTTAAATTCTTTCATTTCCTTATTTAGTAACTGAAATTAATTCACTCCGGTGCAGCTCATATAGTGATAAATGATTCATAAAGAGGGGGGGGGGGGGGGGGGGGGGGGGGGGGGGGGTTCGCGGAGCACTGCAACAAGCAAATATATAAAGAGTGGAATAATTTTTTAAAAATAAATAATTAAAGAGGACACAAATATATTAAAGATCTGCAACATACAATATAGCGTTTGATCTTAGAGATCGAGATTATTGCACACAAAATTAAAGATATGAAATACCAAGAAGCGAAACGAACACAATTCTCCTCCTCCTCCTCCAAAAAGAAGTGTACTTGATGAGTGCAGTACCAAGGATGCTTCACCTGAAAACCAATAAGAAAAGTAAAAAGTAAATTAATAGGTAAAGATATGTTACCGTCAACTTCAACTGTTTGAAATAATTTATTTATTTATATCAAGGCTTCTGCAGTTACCTGAAGTTGCCCCTTCACCATTTCATCAATTTATCCTTTCCAATATAAATGGAAGGGATGTGACGGACTTTGTGAAAGTCTTGTCCTTCTACACCATCTATCACTTGAACCCTGTCACTGAATGCTTTAGGCATCTCCCAAATTGTTAATTCTTGAAGGGACGTGAGGAATTTCAATCCCTCTGGAAGCATCACCAATCTGTTACATTGAGCAATCCGCAATTTAGAAAGATTTGGCATGGCTCCTTCATCCACCCACCACTTTTCTAAGTTATCTATTCTCCAAAGACGTAGATATACAAGGCGACGAAAACTGTTTGCAGTACATACAAATTCATTCCCCACAAAAGGATTATGATCTAATAGGAGTCTTTGTAGGTTGGGAAGCTTCTCTAGTAACACCATTGTCTCTGCCTCAAATTTACTATCATATAAATGTATAGAGGTGAGGCTTTGAGAGAGACGTTGTTTGTACGGCTGAGGTATCATGTTGCCTCTATCCATAAATATAGTTAACTCATTTAGATTCTCACACTGTAATAGTTGAATCAAATCATAAGCTTGATGAACTGTAAGGGATGTGTACCGTGTGTGGTGCAAGTCTGAGTTGAGGAAATTCACCACCCTTTCTTGTTCCTCGAGACTATGAGTCGTTACGTCAAGTACTTGAAGATTGGTTAGTTTCATGAGATCATTTGCAGCCCACTGGCACGCATCAAAATTCCATAATAACTCCAACTCGTTAAGATCATCAATTCTCAATTTATTAATATCGTACCTAATATAACAAGGAAGATAAAGATGCTTCAAACGTTTCATCTTCCATAACACATTTGGTGTGATAACACCATGCACATAATACAGTACTCTCAAATCAAGCGTTTCTAAGTATCTCAAGTCCCCTATACATGATGGCAACTCCTCCAATTCACAATCTTTCAAACTCAAATATCTCAAATGAATGAGTTCAGCTATTCCTCGAGATAACTTTCCTTTTTTGAACTTAAATCTGTCGAGTTTCAACACTCTAACCAACTTAAAATTCTTGAGGTTGCTTACTTTTCCTTGCAAATTAAGTGCATTGAAGAATAAAAGTGATCGAAGTTGTCCAACCATATGTTGTTGCTCCAAGACAATGTCAAGGTTGTCGGCATCGTCATACATATGTATTGCAAGTCTACGAGCTTCCATACCAATAACCGAATGATACGATTTATTATGTGCATCTCGAAAAACAATTATTTTTAAAATGTCTTCCTCTTTTCCCTTCGATAAACATAGGTCTCGAATAAGGTCATGAAGGCGACATGAGTGAATCTTCAACCAAGGGAACTCTACTTTTCGGTAATCCAAATTGTTCTCATTCGTTGGTATGAGTTGGATCAAGCTTCTTTGTGCGAGTTCAATCAAGTACTGTTCTGCAACATCCATAAGCATTTCTCCTTTTGCTCGATGGCTTGAAGGTATCATACCTTCAGCAATCCATAATAGGTATAATTTGCCAGCCTCTATCTCCTCATCCTCCTTAAAAGTTCCCAGATAAAGGAATAATTGTTTCAAACGAAAAGGTAAATCATCATAGCTTAAACCTAAAATATGTCTTACTCCACCAAATTTAGTTCCTTCTCCTTTGCTTAAGTTTGAAGCAATATCCTTCTTCACCATCTCCCATTCCCTTAATGAATTTTTATTTTTCAAAAGCCCTCCGAGGGACAAAATGGCTAAAGGTAGACCTTGACATTGTTGAATCATGTCTCTCCCTAGTTTTTCTTTCTTTGGTTCGACACTTTTTTCTGCAAAAACAAAAAAAAAATGAAAATCACGACGTAGATCCATGGTATAATTAATATCATTTCTTATTTATTACAACAATGAATTAGGAATAAGTTGAAGGCACAACTTCATTTATTTATTTTTTTTACAATATATTTATCTAGGAGTTTTTCTTTATCCAGGAGTAAATTTGAGATATTTTAAAATTCAAAACTAATATTAATTGATTTAGTTTTATAGAATACAACTTTGAAAGTTGTAGTTATTTAAATAGTATTATTAATTATAAAATTTATTTTTTCAAAAGTTAAATAAATTATATCAATTTTGAATTTAATAATATCTCAAATTAATTTTGAAAACATAAACTTGATCCCATATGTACTGTAAAACGGAGTAGTAATTTTTTTTCTTCTCTTTCTCATCTTCCATTAATTTATCGTCTTTCTAGCAAAACAAGTTTAATACTTCATGCAAGGTACGGTCCAGTTTGTATATATTTTTATATCAAAATTAAAAGGAATTTAATTTCTTTGATTATTGTGTGAATGAAAATTACAAATTAATTGTCAAGATGAAAAACTTTTCATATTTCTATATCCACAATTTGAGAGAAATTAATTACATTTATTTAATTAAAATTATATATAACTTTTAGTATTTGAAGAAAAAACGTTTTATATTCTTCCCCGTATTAAACATAATAATAACCGTCCAAATTAACTCATCAATTAATTAATTGATAAATTAATTTGGATGGTCATTTAATTGATTTTCTTTCTTGTTTTTATATATATAAGGTTTTGATTTAAAAATTATTTCAACAATTACATTAACTATATAATGAATAATTCAAATGACTGACCTGTAACATCATCTTTTGTCGAAAATATTTTTTTGAGAAGCAACTTCCAACCTTCCTCGTCACTCAAAGAACGAAGTTTATAGGGAAATCCAATATTTGCCACTTCTTCGTTACGAGTTGTAAGCAATATTTTGCTACCACTTGACTCTCCAACCGGAAAGGCTTGTTTTATCATTTCCCAATCACCTACCGACCAAATATCATCTATCACGACCAAACACTTCAACACTTTTTGGGTCATGTAGAGCTGCTGGACTAATTCTGTATCTCCCATTCTCTTGATCTCATCCTTGCTCCTCCTCGGGAGAAGTCCGTGAAGGATATCTTGCAAGACTTTTTGTCTGTCCAATTTTTGGGTGATGCAAACCCATGCAAAGGCTTGGAAATAGGATCGAACATCTATGTGATTGTATAATTGTCTGACAAGAGTGGTCTTTCCTTGCCCGCCCATCCCCCATACAGAAACAACTTCACAGCCTCTGTCGTTGTTTTTCAAATGGCAAACCAATTCTTTTATTTCCTCCACCATCCCAACAAAATCCTTTTCAATTAAATGGGCATAAGAGATCCTTACTTGTCGTTGTCTCTCCTCTTCAGCTTTTGAGCTTTCTGCTTGATGATCACGCAATGCTTGTATATCAAAAGTTTGCCTACTTCTAGCGAGATTTGTGATCTTAGCTTGAATACTCCATATATCTGAACCAATCTTATGAAGTGTTATACACTCGCCCATTATACAAGCAAATCTTCTCATGATGTTCTTGATGTGCCTCTCTTCTCTCCTAGACGCAACTTTTACCGCGTAAGTTTCGAGGACATCTTCCGTTTGTAAAGCGAGTTCTCTAATCTCAGCAACCCATTTGCCAACTTCTCGGTTTCCTCTTCTATTATCTGCGTCTTTTAAGAAATTCTGGATCTCCTTCAGCTGTCGTTGAATTTCCAAGACTTTGTCACTCACTACAGATAAGAAATTTGATTCAAAGATCAACAAATCTGCTAGCCTTTCAATAGCAAAAGAGACCACAGCCTCTGCCATTGATCTTGAAACAACAAGGAGCTACTTGGATAAAGTTAAGACCAACGGGTAGAAGGAGAAGAAGCGTAAATTTCTGTTCCCCAAATGCTATAATATGTAATAAAAATTTCATGATTTTTCAAGGGAAGTTGATTATAAAGCGTACTTACGTGGTGATACCCAATTGGGGTTGACCGTAATTTTCCAAGCTAGGCAATCATGCTTCATTATTACATGAATATACTATTACTTGTATAATCGTATATTTGGATATTGGATGTGTATATAGATATATTAATTTTTATTGAGAATAAATTTTATAAAGATTATCTGTAAATTGATATTTTTATGTTATTTAATATAAATTTATCACCTCTATAATTTAAAAAAAAATTAATTTCTTTTTATTATATTAAAATTATTAAATAAATTTTATCATGATAACTAATATTACATAATCTGTTAAAAAAAATTAAAATTTCTAAATTTTATTTAAAAATATAAAATTATTTAATTTTTATTGAATACTATAAAACACAGACAGTTCATATAAAATTAATACTCACCTCTATTACAATTATTTTCCAACTTGCCACCACGTTCACTTTCATGCAATCATGCTGTTTCAGGTGGTTCTGTCACTGTTGGAGCCACTGCATGTTGGATCCGATAGTAGTGGCCGACAGTGGTGGCCATCAGTGGCGAGTCTATTTAAATTACCTTAGAAAATTAATTTAGAAAAACCAAAAAAATATCACATCATGGTGACTACAATTTTTAATTTCAAAATTTAAAACTACAGGGAATCGAAAATTTTAAATTGATTTCACTGTAGTGCAAGCCTTTCAACATCAAAAGAGAGCATAGCCTCTATCATCAATCTTGAAACAAGAAGCAGCTTTCTACGTTCTACTTATTATAGATTTTTGAAGTCAAATAATGATATTTTTAAATTTAAAATTAATATAATTTTTTATATTTTTATCAATATAATAATAAATATTACGAACTATCTCAAAAGTTATACTCATTATAATATTTATTTATTTTTATAAATTTTAATAAATTATTTTAATTTTAAATTTAAAAATATCTTAAATAAATTTTTAAAAATTAATAATAATTTTATAATTTGAAGAAAGTATCATTTTTATTTTATTTTTTTCTCTGCAACGGCATTGGTTGATTGATCTTACAAATTAACTGTAGGACTTAAAAGATCAGTTGGGGCTGTGGGGGCTGACCAACTTTGTCCGAGTTAGGCAAGTCGTGCTGAATTATTACATACTTTCCAGCTAGTCATGCTGCATTATTACATACTTTCCAGCTAGCAATTAGGGTTCGCGGAACAGAGAGAAAGAAAACGCCAAAAATGTATTGTTAGGATAAACAAAGTGTACTACGTATCAACAAATTAATTTCTCTTCCTATACATTTAACGATATAAAATATTATTTAACAATACAATTATTTATTATAAATTTTAAATATGACCAAGTATTTATAATAAATTTTCTTTTATGATTAAATATAATATTTTTATTATTAAATATGTATTGAAAAAAAAAAAATTAAGTACACTTATAATAGAGGAGATCATATCTCATAAGATGTCTTTCGATTTATTTGTGAACTTATATGTAATAAGCAATTTATTCTCGGATTTGGAATCCAACCAGTCCAAATGGTCCATTCATTTGAGGATTTTATAGAAATAAAAGTTGTATATGTATAATTGAGATTAAGATCTCATCCGTTATATTTTTTTTTCAATTTCTCTTTATATATATTTAGTAATATAAAAATTATTTTTAACGACACTTTTAATAAAATAATTATTTGCAATGACTTTGCTTGTGTCGATAATTATTTGTGATAAATTTTATATTATCAATAAATATAATTTTTGTATCACTAAATGTGATGTAATGGAGGGATCTTAACTCATATAATTTCTAAACTTTTAAAAATCAAACCTTACCATTTATATAGTTATTTCGGCATTTTTAATAAATTTTATTAATTTTGATTTTAAAATATCTCAAATTAATATTTAAATATTAATAATGATCTTATAATATATATATTAAATAAATCAAATAAAGTCACAATAATTTTAAATTTTAAAATTTTGCAAATAGACTAGAAAAAAGAATAAAATTGAACTCTTTTGTGAGAAGAAGTGACTTAAGTTGTTAGTTTAATGCTGTTGGCACACTAATAAAATTATATATAATGACAAATTTGAAAACATTATTATATATTATTTTATTATCAATAAAAAGATAATTTTTTTATAGAATTAAAAAATTAACGAATGATATTTTACAGGAGAGAGAGAAAGGGAGTAGAGAGAGAGAGAGAGAGTAGTACTTTTTTTCCTCTTAATACGGTACAAGAAATAAACACAAGTCTTAGTTAACTTAAAAGAATAAAAGAAAGTAATTAGCAAATATATATATATATATATAAGAAAGTCAATAAACTATTTTGCTTAAAAAAAAACAGTAAATGTTTAGTAAATGACATTAGAATATCTGGATATGTAACATTTTTCTCTCTCCTCACAAGATATGAGAAAAAATAATACAGAAAGTGCAATTTATTTTCAAAAATATAATTTAAACTAGTCAAGCACAATATTTTCTTTGTGTGCACAAATTCATACTGCACATTTAGTGATTATAATTTTTTAAGGAAATTGATATTTCTACAAGAAAAATTGATATTTTTGCAAGACTCTGCTCATATAAAGGTAGACCCCACTTATTATTTATGTGAGTAGAATCTTGTAAAAATTTCAATTTCCCTTATAAAAATATCAATTCTCTTTTTTTATAAGTATCTTTACAATAGAATTCGTGAATGCTACTTTAATTTTCTCACAAAAATACAGTAATTATATAAAAAATAACTTGTCGCTGAAATATTAAAATCAATCGATAATATTTTTTAACTTAAAATTGACATAAATTCATTGTTTTTTTTAAACGAAGAGAGTTGTATTTCTCTTAAAAATCGTCTTTTTCATCTTCCCTCAAAATCTATATCCTCTGTTCTTTTTCTCTTTAATTCCTTCATTTCCTTACTTGGTAATTGAACTTCGCTCCAATACAGTTCTGCCGGTTCATAATATATTGTTAAAGAAAGGGGAGGAATACTCCCTCCGTCACAAAAATTCTAATCGACTTTTTACGTATATTAAGAAAGAGGATAATATATATATTTAATGACTCTGCTTTACGTGTATTCTTACCAGCAGAAACATTTCAACAAGCATATAAAGAATGAAATGAATTTCAAAAAATAAATAATTAAAAAGAACATAAATTAAAGATCTGCAACATGCAATATAACGTTTGAGCTTAGAGAGATTATTACACACACAAATGAAAGATCTGCAACACCATTCAACAAGCGAAACTAACAAATTGTCTTGAATTAATTCATCTCCAAAAACCAAGGATCGGATGGGAATTAATAATTAATAAAGAAAAAAAATGGTAATTAAGATGACACACAATTAAGGTACCAAAATTAAAGGGACGTAATTAATTAAGGTTTCTGCAGTTACACGAAGTTGCCCCTTCATCAATTTCTTGGTCAATCAATTAAAATGGAAGGGATGTGACGGACTTTGTGAAAGTCTTGTCCTTCTACACCATCAATCACTCCAACCCTATCATTGAATGCATTAGGCATCCCTTGAATTATTAATTCTCGAAGGGATGTGAGGAATTTCAATCCCTCTGACAGCATATATCTCCAGTCTCTTACATTCATGAATCTCCAATTTAGAAAGATTAGGCATGGCTCCACTTTTCTAAGTTCTTTATATGATAAAGAACAAGACATTTGAGGTCAACTCTGTGCAACACATACATATTCTTTCCCCCAAAAGGAATAACGCTGTAATACGAGTTTCTGTAGGTTGGGTAGCTTATTAAGTATAGTGCAGCAGCAGTAAAGGACAGTGGAGCTAGCTGCAACAACAGAAGTGGCACTAACACCAGCAACACCGACAAGTGCAGCATTAACACCAGCAACACCGACAAGTGCAGCATTAACACCAGCAACACGTGCAGCAACTCATCTTCAGCTTCACATACGTGCCAAAGATATATAGAAGGGCTGCTTTAGCTCTAACTAATAGTACAACTGGACAGCTGGATAACTGATTCCTGATTTGTAATAGAATAGTTATTATTATCTAGTCAGCAATCTGGTAGCTAGTTAGCATACTGGAGAAGCTATTTTTCTGATATATAAGTAGAGCAAGAGTTTATACTGTAAAGTAGATTTTTTGAAAATAAGATGAGTCTCTCTCTATTGTATTTATGGTAATCTAATATGGTATCAGAGCTCAGATATGTAAATTCTGCAATAATCCATTGATTATGCTCTAATACATTACGTATGTTTGATTGATATTCATCAAACGTCATTCTTCTTCTTTCAAACTATGTTTTGATACGCTATTCTGTTAGGGTTTCTCTAATAAGCTATCAACAATTATCATGGTGAGAGCAAGTTATGCTAATGTTGTGCTCAACTACACGAATGCTTCTACATCTGGCGCAAATCAAGTAAGCAATCGTCATGCTCATTGTCACGTCGAGGTACTGCAGAAAAAAAAAATACGAAATACAATCCACTTAATGAGCATTCCTAATATTATGCTTTGAAGAGAACTCACTTCCATTTCGTCCATTACCGCTCGCGTGGGTGCTTTCTTTTAAGTAGGGATGAGCATGGTGCAGTTTTGTACGGTTTAAAGTTCAAATCACACATAAAATCGCTTAGGTGAGGTTTGACAAATTTAAAATCGCACATAAAACCGCTTGTGATTGGTGCGGTGAGGTTTTGAACCGTGGGGTGCGATTTCATTTGGTCGGTTTTGGTTCTAAAATCAATTAAAATAATTAAATTTTATGTAATTTAAATTAACAATTTAATATCACACGATATTAAATACAACTTTGATAACACAAAATTATACACAACTTTACTTTTAATGACAATGTATTGTCTAAATAAAAACAAAATAGAACATGAAAATATGAATGATATTATCTCCTTACATATGAAAATTCTAAACAAAGATAATTACAATTTGAGATAATTTTAAATATTTATATATTATAATAATACTTCTTGATATACTCTATTTTGACAGTGCATACTACGATGCAGTTTATTGCATGCGATTTTACCTAGAAATCAAACTCAAACTGCTTTTGTGATTTTTCAACTCACTTAAAACCGTCACATACGCCGAAACTGTTAATGCGGTTTTAATTGATGTGATTTTTTGTACGATTTCAAAAAAAAATTGATTCTTTGTTCACCCCTACCTTTGAGGCAGAACACTCCCAATGCCTAATATGATGCAAAATATATAACATCAAATCTAAAAAATGTATAATATAAATGTTATTAATTGATAATTAACCATTTCTAAAATGTCACAATTTCTTAGTTTAAAGTGTCATTATGTGTCATTGTTATATTAATTAAATATATCTAATATGATTAATTATATTATTATTTAATATCACATTATTTAACATAAATATGAAATCCTGACATTTCTCGATTCTATGACATTTCTCGATTCTATGACCAATTTATGTATACTAAGCATAAAAGTTAAAACTATCAAGGCTCGCTCCATCAAGTCGGGCGTGGCTAAATTGGAAAAAAGTCCGTACCCGGCCCCGGCCCAAAAACATGGATTCAGATTCGAACAAAATTTCCACTTTTCCAACGACCTCTTTGACTCTGTATTTCTCTCTATTGACTTTTGTACCCTCCTAATATTTCTCTCTCAATCATCTCCACCTAAAAATTCATTTTTTTCATTCCCCAAAATCAAAGCAACCAAACGGATCCTAAATCCCCCGTCAAATCCACCGTACGGCATGGACGGAGCTGCGGCGACCGGCGGCGGTGGCGTAGGGCCGGCGCCGTTTCTGCTGAAGACGTACGAGATGGTGGAGGACAGGACGACGGACGAAATTGTGTCGTGGAGCTCGACGAGGAACAGCTTTGTGGTGTGGAATCCACCGGAGTTTGCTCGGCTTTTACTTCCGACCTATTTCAAGCACAACAATTTCTCCAGCTTCATCAGACAGCTCAATACCTATGTTAGTCCTCTTTATTAATTGTATAATATTGACTTAATCTATTGTATTTCTCATTTCTGCCATTCTGATTATGATCATCTTATATATTCCCTCAGTTCCATGATTTTCTTACTAGTCGATTTGCGAAATCCTAAAGCTCAAAATTGTTGTGAATTTATTTGATTTTGATTGATGTAATACTTTTGCATCACAATTTGGATTTTAGGATTTTGCAAATTCACTAGGATCAAACTCAAATGAGACTCTCTTTGCGAGACGGAGGGAGTATTATTCTTGATCAATTTTGCATTGTAGTTATAAACATGTATTGATACACTTGTATAACATAGTGTAGTTCATATGCTTGTCATAGAGTATAATTATTTGAGAATTTATTTATAATGGTGTTATGAAGAAACTTGTTGTGTTTTTTTTTCTCATCTTGATTAACGTGGCTCTGCATAGATGAAAGTTGCTAACTTTATACATCTAAACAAACACACGTGGTAGTCTGGTTGCTAATGTGACTCTTCATAGATAAATGTTGCTAACTTTATATTTCTAGACAAACACACATGGTAGTCTCATTGCTATCTTTGTACTTTTTTTTTAATAACTTGACAAGATTTCAATGGTGTTTTTGGTCATTAAGCCGTTTACCAACTTTTAAATGTCTAGAATCTGGAGTGGTTTAGTTACACCTTTTAGTTTATGGATCTTGCATTCTCAAGGACCTTGTCTTAAAAGTTGAGAGCTTAACTTAGATACTCTTGACTTGCTATCCATAGATAAATGTTCATTTTAGCGACCATTTAATTAATGGAAAGCTTTTATGACGGACAAAAAGTTTAAAATTGCTTACACAGTTACACTTGTGTAGTTAACAGGACCGCAAACTGAACTTTATTTGAAGCCTCATGGAGTCAAACCACAACATGTTCTTAATTTAGATCCAATTTAACATGACGTTGAAACTGATGAAGAAAAAAAAAAGCCTTAGTTTAATGCATACGACAAGTTCATAAAATAAAAGTTGAGAGCTTAACTTGGATACTCTTGACGTCCTATCCATAGATAAATGTTCATTTTAGCGACCATTTAATTAATGGAAAGCTTTTATGACAGACAAAAAGTTTAAAATTGCTTACACAGTTACACTTGTGTAGTTAACAGGACCGCAAACTGAACTCTATTTGAAGCCTCATGGAGTCAAACCACAACATGTTCTTAATTTAGATCCAATTTAACATGACGTTGAAACTGATGGGAAAAAAAAAAAAGCCTTAGTTTAATGCATACGACAAGTTCATAAAATAAAAGTTGAGAGCTTAACTTAGATACTCTTGACTTGCTATCCATAGATAAATGTTCATTTTAGCGACCATTTAATTAATGGAAAGCTTTTATGACGGACAAAAAGTTTAAAATTGCTTACACAGTTACACTTATGTAGTTAACAGGACCACAAACTGAACTTTATTTGAAGCCTCATGGAGTCAAACCACAACATGTTCTTAATTTAGATCCAATTTAACATGACGTTGAAACTGATGAAAAAAAAGAAAAAGCCTTAGTTTAATGCATACGACAAGTTAATAAGAGCTAGAGATGTGGAGGCAAGCAACAAATATTCACTCCTTAATTCTTTAAAGAGGGTGAATGGTGCAGGTGCATTTAATTCCTGAAGGTATCTCACAAGTTGATGTCTGATAGGTTGATCAAAGGAAGGTGAAGAAAATTGGCTCCAATAGTCAAAACACATTTAGTAGAGTAATCAACTGGTTTTCAATCAAGACCAAATTTCCACTTTAGTTGATTTCGATCTCCTCAAAGGTTTTATGTGGTGATTTGGATACATTGGCTAATTAATCGATAAGTATCAGAAACAAAAATAATAATAAGTCTTGGCCAATCAATTGACAGGCCTCAAAAATGAATTAATAATTAAGTCTTGGCCAATCAATCAGTCATGTTTTATTGATGCAACTTGATGTCATGAAGATATCTTGGATGTCAAAGGAGTAATTTACGAAGAGCATGTACAAGCTGAAAGGGTGGGACCTGGCTAGTTGAAAGTACATGGATTGTTAAGGAAACGAGAAAAAGCTGAAGAATATTGATCAAAAATGCATGCTGATTTTTCCAGGTCAAATCGTCAGAACCAAGTCTTTTTCTATTCTAGGAAACTGATATAGGAGCATACAAGAGTCCTAGTAAAGCCTCTGGCTACACAATCATCTTGTCTGCTTTTTACTTAAACTTTAGTCTATATTTATGTGTTGTTAGTGGTATGCTGGTATTATCTTTATTCATTTCTTTTGACATCATGTTTTGTTATGCTTTTATAATGTCATTTGTTCATAATTGTCAAATTGTGAATCGTATCGTGTATCGAAAACTCCCATATCGTGTTTCATGTATCGTATCGTGAATCGTATCGTACGATACAGAAACAAAATAAAAAATGTAGTAATAGATATTTTAACATATAAAACACAATTTATTGGACAATCAAGCATATTAGCTTGACTATATATAAAAGTAGTTAAGTAAATATTATTATAAACTAAAAATAAATTTTAAAATTAAACAGTAGTCAAAATACTTTAAATTGATTTATTATATATTATTTTCAGTAATCTTTATAGAGTAACTACAAGAGAAAATAAAAATTTAGATTCACCTTTAATCTATAAAAAAAAAATCAAATTAACAAGTGGAGATTTATGTATCTACTTATAGAAAGTGATGTGAGAAAAATAGAGTGACATTTTGAATAAGATATAAATTTTAAAAAGTGATTAAAGACTCATGAAGCAATATAGAATATGTTTGTGCTAGAAAACCTCTTCAATTGAAGTGGTAAAAAACCTTAAAAGTTTTGTTTTTGGTCTTTTTAGATCTACATGAAAACTTTTTCAAGTTGATTGCTTTTACAAAGTATCGTGCATTTTATCGTATCGAATCGTACAATACGGTATTATTTTCGATTCACCCTGTGATATGTATCGAAATGTCTCCATATCGTATCATACGATACGTATCGTGTATCGTAAGATTCTGACAACTATGCATTTGTCTGTGAAGTAAGAGACATTAGACTTTTTACTTTTATTAGGGCAATTCTAGGCAGGCTGATGATTTTAAAAACAATTCAAGTATTTCTTTTTCTTTTTCTTTTTCCTTTTTCGAATAAGTAACCCCAATCTTATTGTTACAGGGAAATAAAAATTTTAGATCTTTTGTGTCCCTTTAAACCCTAGTGCTTTATTCGCACCTCCTCGTATGGTCTTGGATTTTTATCATTTCTCAATTACTGTTTCTGTTATTCTCTATCTCCTACCCGAGCATGACTTCTTTTTCTCTCTATATATCATCATTGGGGACTACAACTTCCCACTGAATCTGACGAACTTACAGAAAATGGTTTGAACAAAGTTACCAAATACACCTACTTAACCTTAAGAACTGCATAGATGCTTGCTTTGCTAAAAAAAAGTATTCTTGCTTTCCAAAACCCTAATTTAGCGTACTCAAAGATATTTCTTTGTTTTCTACGTCTAATTTCACACATATTGATATTCTAACTTAGTATTGGATGTTGAAGCATCACATTTGTACTAAATAACTTCTTGAACAATTACTTATTGATGCAACTAAAATCCTTCTATGGAATTTAGCTTTATTGTGTGAGATTTTAAGAAAATTTCTAACTATAAGCATCCAGATAAAGCTACTCCTAGCATACCACTACCACATTTTAGCCTATGTAGGTACTGCATTCTTGTATCGTTTCCACGAACCGAAAAACAATCAACGTTCCAGAGAACATTGGTTTTGAACATGGACCATATGTATTTTGTCTTCTTTGATGCATCATTTGAACCCCTATAATAGGTAGATATCTGTGAACTTTATGGGGTGTATATATAAGTGCATGCATACATGTGTCTGTTTATATAAGTGTTTTCCACAATAATCATAATCTTAAGTCATTTATATTGGTAATTTTGTAGCAAGTGTTTAGGGTCTTGTATGGAATAGAATACAGGCTGAATTAAAATTGGGATTTTGCTAGATCCAGGTGTTATGCATTTTGTCACCATCACTCATCATTCGTTAAGTGGATAACCTTTAATTAGTTTCATTTGTTTATATATCTGGCATTTCCTGTAGAAGTGATCAAGTTGTTTGTAGTTGTTAGCTTTGCTAACCTCATTGTTGTTATTTTCCAAGTCAATAGTAACAAGTCACCTGCAATGCAACAAATAATTTACAAGTCGTGTGTCTCTTTCTCGCCAGTAGCATATATATGTTTAAACTCTGTAGATTTTTTGTTTTCCATTTGTATTATTAAACGTGTTATTCCTAAACTTATTACACACAAAAAAAATGTTATAAATGCAGCACATTTCTTTGGTGGCAGACTGGTGTTTATATTTTATTTTACCATATCTGCTGTATTATATACATTTTTGAAGATGTGCGTCTATCAAACCTTTGATCTTGTGACCACCTCCTCATCCAGGGAAAGCAAACAGAACAAAATAATAAAATTAAAACCATGTGTAATACATTTTATGGACACCACAGCACTCGTTGTTAATGCATTGATTTTGCACTCAGCATGTCTTTTTTCTAAATTGAGTTCATTGAATCACGTGAATGTATTTCGTTAATAGGGCTTTCGGAAGATTGATCCTGAAAGGTGGGAATTTGCCAATGAGGATTTTGTACAAGATCAAAAGCATCTTCTAAAGAATATTCATCGTAGGAAACCCATTCACAGCCACAGTAACCCTCAAGGTTCTACAGTTGATCCAGAAAGAGCTGCTTTTGAGGAGGAGATTGATAAGATTTCACGTGAGAAAACTGCACTCGAGGCCAATCTCTTGAGGTTCAAACAGCAGCAGCCTGCTGCAAGGCTTCAGCTGGAGGAGTTAACTCAACGAATAAGTGGTATGGAGCGAAGGCAGGAGAATTTGCTAGCCTTCTTAGAAAAGGTTGGTCAGAATTCTGATTTTGTTGAGCATCTTGCCCGCAAACTTGAATCCATTGATTTGTCAGCATATAATAAAAAAAGGCGACTACCTCAAGCTGAAGATTCTCAAACAGCACCTGAAGATAGTTTTGTTGACAACCAAAGTTTCTCTAGAGCTGAGTTTGGGAATATTTTTCACCAAGATTTCTCAAATAAGCTCAGACTAGAGTTATCGCCAGCTGTTTCAGATATTAACTTGGTGTCGCACAGCACACAGAGCTCCAATGAAGATGGGGGAAGTCCACAAAGAAGGGCATCTGAAGGATGTGAAAAAGATGCCCACACAAGATCCAGCGGTCCTATATATACCCCTGAGACATTAGACCTTTCAGATACTGGGACATCTTTTACTTTTAATAGGGATTCATCTCTTTCCCGTAAGGCAGGATCGTGTGACAGCCCAAGATTGCACTCATTGCAACAATGTTTGACTTCTACTGAAGAAGGCGAGGGTCATATCTCCTGCCAACTGAATCTTACGTTGGCATCTTCTCCGTTGCAAGCCAACAGAGGTCAATATTCGGCTAGGATTTCCCCAGAAATTGGTAAATCTTCAGATGGTACTGAGATTGATTTTAGAGTTCCTCAAAAGAACCGACACCATTCTAATGATAATAAGACTCTGTCTTCATTGCATGGTGCACCGACTGACAATCCAATGCCCGCAGCTGCGCCAGCCAGGGTTAATGATGTATTCTGGGAACAGTTCCTAACTGAAAGACCTGGTGCTTCAGACAGTGAAGAAGCAAGCTCCACTTTCAGAGCAAACCCAAATGAAATATCCAGAAATACCTCAAATGTGGAGCATCTCACTCTTTGACCACCAAAGTTACTGCTGGACTCCGCGAAGCTTTTTGCCAAAAAATCTCCAGGTTTTGCTACCTTTTGTAAAATACTCGTGTCAACCATATAATAATGTTCAATACTGGTGTGGTCACCTTTATCTGGTTTACACGAGGCAACGTTGACATGCAAATTGTTTTGTGCGTTTGTGGTTAATTTAGTTCTCTGATGGATTTATGATCTCCGTTACTTCGTCATGGATAAGCTGCAAGACAATTTCTTTGTGTAGTAATTTTAAGTTGTAAACCAATTATGATGATTAGTATATCTGAGAATGAGGACCATTCTGTTGCCTTCATTCGTCTATATCCGATGTGCACCAATGTTGTTTCGTTGAAAATCCTACTGCATTTTGACCTTTATTTTGTGTCAATTAATCATCTAGGAATTCATTTAAGATGATCAGTTATTGAATTACATGCATTTAGTTATAGGAGGACTGTTGTTTACTACCTTGTATATTTGATCTCGCCTTCATAACCATGGGGATTTTGTAGACGGTGCTAATTTAGAACATTTGTCATTTATGAGTTGTTTTTTTATAAGTTATGTTTTTTGTTGATAATTTGTGGTGTAGGAAGAGACAGAATTAAATCATTATTCGGGCAGATTATCAAGATGATATTTTTTTATGTGGGTAAGTTGGGAGTGTTTGTATTTGATTCCAAATACTTTATCTGCCTTAATCATACTGTTGTGCATTTTGGTAGGAGTGAGCATTCGGGAATAACCGAAAACCGATAACCAAAAACCGAAAATTTCATTTTTTAATTAACCGAATCAAAAACCGAATTATGTACTAACCGAATTACCGAATAATATTTTCGGTTATTCGGTTAATAACCGAAGTTAAGCCATTGGTACTTAATAGCACAATTACACAACACTGATTCTTATACCCAAAATACTCATGTTTCTCAATGGATTTCCGGAGGCAGAGGCTGAGGCGGAGGCGGAGGCGGGAGACGGAGGTCAAGGCCGAGGCCGGAGGAGCCGAGGAGGGGAGGCCGACAAGGTCTCGCGGAGATGCGGAGGCCGGAGGCCGAGGCGGGAGGTCGAGGCAGCGAGGCGGGAGGTCGAGGCGGGAGGCGGAGGCAGGACTGCGGGAGAAGGAGGCGGAGGCGGGAGACGGAGGGGAGGCCGAAGCCGGAGGAGCCGAGGAGGGGAGGCCGGACTGCGGGAGACGAAGGCCGAGAGAGAGGGAGTCTGTGAGACGCAAACGTGAGAGAGAGAGAGTGAAAGATAAGAGAGGAGAGAGAGACCGAAAGTTGAAAGATAAGACTTAAGAGTTAAGAGAGGTGAGATGAGAGAGAGAGTAAACGTGTGGCTACTACTGGCTTGACTGGCCTCCTTTTTTTTTGGTGCAACTGCAAATTAAACGTGGGGCTCACAGCTCAGGCTTGGTTACGGTTTTTTCTTTTCCTTTCTTATTCGGTTATTCGGTTAACCGAATAACAAAAAGTTAAAAACTAAACCCGAAACCGAAAACCGAATAGTAAATCGGATATAACCGAAATTTAAAAAATAATCGAAAAATCGAAATATTTCGGTTAAAAAAATTCGGTTCGGTTCGATTTTTCGGTTTTATCCGTTTTTTGCTCACAGCTACATTTTGGTGAAGCCGTGATGTAATGATTAGTCCAAGACTTAATTGCTTCCGTAAATCGGTGTCATGAACCTATGAGTAGAATTAACAAGCATCAAAGTGTTGGAAACACGAATAATAAAAAAAACAGGATTCAATTATAAAATAAAAAAAGATAAAAATTAAACTTATCAATTTAAAGTAAATTTATGTTGTGTAGAGAGGAGCGATGTACTGTCTTTTAAGTAAAAAAATTATTTGTCAAAGAACTTATCTTTGTGTTAAGGTATTATTGATGAAATATTATTTTAAAATTTAATAATTCTTTACTTAACTAATCAGCACTCAAAATAATTGAATAACTTAAAAACGACTTTAATTAATTATTTATCCGCTTATAAAACTAATAATATATATATATATATATATATATATATATATATATATATATTAGGTGACAGTAGGTGTGTGTGTGTATATATATATATATATGGTGGCAGCAGGAAAGTATATATATCTATGTATATAAAGTTGACAGTAGGTACTTTGGAATGAGAAACTTCGGGAATGGCAATCTTTTTATGGAGAGAGTAAGGGGGTGTTTGATAAAAATTGAATGAGCTGAATTTGAATCTGAATCTGAATGAGCTGAATCTGAATCTGAATGAAAAAAGTTATTTGATAATTAACATATCTGAAAGATCTGAATGACATATTTTTAATATTTTACCCCTCTGAAAAAATTCAAAGTTGTTGTAAATTTATTTAATATTACATAATATAATTTTTTTTATTTTTTTTTATTTTTTTTTATTTTTTTTTCTCCATTCAGCTACCATTCAGTCCATTCAGCCACAAATTCTGACCTTAACCATTCAGCCGCGCCATCTGACCGATTCAGCCATTCAGACGAATTTTTTCTAAACAAACGCACTTAACCATTCAGCCACTTACCGATTCAGATTCAGACTCACATTCAGATTTAAACAAACAGCCCCTAAGGCTTTTATATTACTTAATCAGTTAATTGTATATATAAAAGAATGAAGCACCGGCCTTTATTTATACTAATACGCTGTAACGGTAACATAACTTTTTATCGAAAAATAAGGCCGCAACGTAACTCTTAACGCATAATTAATAATTAATTATAACGTTAAAACTCTAACAGTAAAATTATAATGTTTAACAAATCTCTCTAAAAAAAAATTGACCTAATCTCAATACATTTATAATTTATTAATTAATTTATAATAAAATTATTAATAGTATTGTTGATGCTGTCAACAACAAACACTATAATAAATATTATATTGACTTTGAAATATTTAATATTTTATTTAAAAATACTATAATCTCTCACATATTATAAAGTAAAAAAAAAAAAGAAATTGAGTAAGAAAATAAGAGTGTGGCGCGCAAACACCGGTGTCTTTTGGACTATGAACCGACGTATAGAGTAAATATGACTTGATTCATAAGAATTTGGTGAAATTAAATAATTTCTATGAACTTTCTTCCTTATTATGAATCAATAATCATATTACTCACACTACAAACTTTAATTGAAATTGTTCTACGCAATTTGGCACATTTTGTCCTTGCGTCATATCTGAAATTTATGAGCGCTCTAGAAAACCTGTCTTATTTTCATAAGAGGCGGCCCTACCTTTACATTCATATAGGTATTTCCATCAAATATGTTCTACAGTTAAGCATATCACTCAACAGGACTATAGAAAACATTAAGAGTATATAACTCAATTTTTAACACTGTAAAATTACATTATCCTACATTATATGGTTGAACTTAAATATGTATAAAATGGATAAAGTCTCAAACAATCAACCAATGATTTATTGTTACCCATATGAACCTACACTACATCAATTTTAACTATTAAAAAGTAAGGTATTATACTGAAATTTATATCATGTATTATTTTTTAATGATTAAGACGAAAGTAGTGTAAAATTTTATATTTAAATACTGTGTATATAAATTTGTCCAAAAAATTATCTTGCATTTTCTTTAAGTTATTGATATTGTCGTCATAAAAGTTATGCTATCATAATAATAAATATCATTTAATATATTAAGTATTATTAAAATAATTATAAAAATATTTATATATCTATTCTGATAATATTACTTTTGTGGGCAACATCAACCTTTCTTATGAAAAAAAATATATCCACCCCTTTCGATGCACACTTGTGTCATGTGTATTAAAAGCAAATGTAGTTCGTGATGATCAACCCATGAGCTAAACCCAAAAAAATAATCCTTATCTTGTGTTTGAATCCGAGAAACAAAGATCTGAATCAAATGATTTATTTTTATAGAATAAAAAAATTATATTTATTTATTTTATTATAATAAAATAGGTCATTTTTTTTTAAATTTATAAATTTTATTTTTTAAGAGATAATATAGAATAACTCATTATAGCTGAAATAGAATGAATTATTTCATTCTCTATTTTATTTTTTCGTTCATTTCATTTCCTCAATTCAAACGTATAAGGCTCTTAGATTAAGAAAATATTTTTGTATTCTAATTGGGGCTATTAAGGATATAAGTTTGATAGTCCATGCGAGATATAGGCCAGTTTGTATCACTTTTTTCATAAATATTTGAACATTTTGTATTGACATATATTTATTGTTTTTCATTGATATAATACATATATAATGTTAATTATTTGGATAAGCATATTCTACCATAATTAAAAAAAATTAATTACTTTTATTCTTGTGTGATTGAAAATTACAAATAATTATCAAAAAAGAACTTTTCATATTTTTACGTCTATAATTTGAGTAAAATTAATTACATTTATTTGATTAAAATTATATATAACTTTTAATAGTTCAAAAAGAATTTTTTTATATTATTCCTTCATAATTCAAGTAAAAATAATTGTAATTATTAGTTATTATATTAAATATAATAAAAATTGTTTGAGTTAACTAAACAATTAAAATAAATTAATTTAATTTAATTTAATTATTGAGCTAACTCGAATAATCATTCAATTGATTTTCTCTCTTGTTTTTATATATAAAGGTATTGATTTGTTTAAAAAGTTTATTGTGGATTATAAAATAAAGGATCGAACAATCAAGAAAATTTTAGCATATTTCAATTGCTTTAAGGCTAAGAGTGTCTATGTTAGCCATGTGACATAATCATATCTATTTTGAGATCTGTGGTTTCATGATCTACGCACTGCCTAATGCTCCAAGAAACACTCGATTACAATGGTGATAAAGAGCCTTCTTCCCTTGCTGTCCAGGCCTAAATATGTTGTTTAGCTTTCATAATTAAATATGTGTTGGAATAAATTCATTTTTATCCTTGATATATGAGGATAGATTCATATATGGATTCCAGTGACGAGCGTATTCATCTGCTCAAAAAGTCAATCCCACAAATATACGAGACAGCTGCACGCCTGCGCTTATAATTATTGGAATTGTTCGTTTTGGTGAATATCGGGGGTTTAAGTTTCAAGCATACCCCATGATTCTTAGTGCAATAAATTTAGAACTTAAAAATGAAGTTTATTAGTTAAAAAATATATATATTTAAAATAAATTAAGTTTAAGCAAATAAATTTTTAAATATATTTAGACTACAAAAACTGTAAAAGTTATAAAAAATCCATGCTCTCAAAATTCCAAATGGTGGATTGTGGGTCCTTGTTTCCTTCACCAACAAATGTCCCCAATCAGTACAGCCCAGACCTGGTTGGTGAGTGACTCTGACCCTCACCCACATAAATGCCCTCTCCCCTCTTCAACCAACAAACCAATCTCACTCCCACCTCCCATTTCATCTCATCACACACCCAAATCTCACTTTCACACCTTCACACTAATAAATTATGGAAGGAGTTCCGAGTAGTAAAAACTTGCCCCAATTACACCCCAAGAACATGAACACTCTCTTCTTGATACTGCTGTTCCTGCATACCCAGATCATTTTCTGTAATGGGGTTTCAGTTTTTGACCTCAATTCACTAAAATCCAGTGAATTGGATGTAATGGTGAGAAGGGTTTGTGCTGGAAAAATAGGGGAATGCCCGGAATTGGCCGCAGAGGAGGGGATGGATTCGGAGAGTAATAGGAGAGTGCTGTTGATGCAGAAAAGGTATATAAGTTATGAGACTTTGAGGAGGGATTTAGTTCCTTGTGATACACCGGGGGCTTCATATTACAATTGCAGGGGCAATGGTGTGGCTAATCATTACAACAGAGGTTGTGAGGTGATTACGCGGTGTGCAAGAAACATCAAATCTTGACAGAGCAAGGGGCAATGAGCTTGGTAAAGTTTATTCTGGATTTCATGTCTTTTTGGTTTCTAATTTATGTTGTATTATATATATAAGCTAGGCATATGTATCCTTGTTGTGTAGGATGTAATTTAAGTTTAATTGTGAAGGAAATCAAGGGTTTCCATTTACGTTCATTTTAGTTTGTTTTAATGCATCTTAAGGCGTTGAAAATAACAGACTTCTCTCTATATTGTTTTGAGGATGATTATGTGGTGTGGGATATCTTAATCTATTTATTCCATTTTGTTGATTTTTTGGCAAAAAGAACAATGGTTAATAAATTGTTCATGATTATTATTTTTTGGATTTACATCATGTCTTGTATTTAAGGATTTTTTTTTAAATTTTTGGGTGATGAGATATCAGATTTGTCTAATCATTGAAGATTTTCACTTTAAATATAACTAAATATATCACCCTACGAATGCATGAATTAAAAGATAAGGTATTAGTGAACTAAGGCACTAGTCCTTTAAGTCTTTCTTCCCACAGAGTTGTCAGAGTTGTAAGGGAGCATAGGGAAAAAAAAATCAACTACTGATTATTATTAGAAGAAATTGCATTTTGGTACGAATGTTCCAAGACATAGTATACTTCTGCTCATAAACACTAAATTGACTATGTAAAATTTATTTTTTCTATCGCACAAGAATGATTACAACTTTTGTTTATGATTTGCAAATGTGGGCATCCCGTTATATATCTTGGTTCATACTACCAATGGTTAGGAACAAATTTAATGGATGGCTAGAATCAACTATCTAAAATCATCCTATAAAATATGTAGTATATTTATAAGAATAATCATCACATGGGTAGTAAATCAAGAATACTATATTAGAAACCCTAAAATGCAAGAAGATTCTATTCAATACCAAGTAGCGTAACCCAAGGAGTGTCTTGCAGGCCTCCAATAAGTGAAAACATGGCATAGCCTCCTTGAAAAAGTGCACGTTGTGACATACGCTTAGAAACAACTCAACCAGTTTTAATTATGTTTATTTAAAAAGCTATATCAATGTTCTATGTCTCGGATAAACGTATTTTGTACCAACTAGGTGATTTAGTGAAACTTACTTCTATTATTTCCATATTATATTATATCGAATCACAATCCAAGTAACATTAGTTATGATTTTGTTTGCTCATTTAAACAGACAAACCACTTTTTAGTGAATTTGTTGATAAGAATCTTTTATTTTCACTATGTACTGTTTCTATTAGGTTACCCTTGGAAATAATTGAGTCACTTCTATCCGCCCAAATATCATAGGGAATCAAGAGGGAGCTGAGAGTAAAGTGAAAATCAGGTATAAGGAGCATGTGGGCTAGAAATGTTAACTATCGTATATAGATGGACTGTGTTTGGGTCGTCCATATTAAGTAAATCTATAGTATCAGTAAGAAAAATGATTTAGAACCGGCATACATGAAGTCATGAACTTGCAACTTTTAGGGGTTCACTTATCACTTTTCACCCAATCTACAATTAATTTGAGTGGTTCACGATGTTTTCTTTATGCTGGTGTATGTAATGTTATAAATGCTGTCTAATAGTACTGGGTTTAACTTGTCCTTCTATAGCACATTGTCTCTAGTAAGTTTTTTCTTTTTCTTCTTTCGGGTTTTTTGGCCGTCTCTCTTCTATTTTGAGTTATGTTAGAAATTTCTCTATAGCCTGCCTATATGATTTACATGTTAAATTATTTGCTTCAGCTTTCAAGCTTTTATTATTGCCAACCGCCTCTCTTGTCCTTGTGACTGCAATTTTAATACCACTAAAGCTATTCGTCCTTCGTGTTTCTAATGATGCACTGCCAGATTAGACGATTGAAAATTGAGGATGATTGTATTGCTTTTTTAATATTTTCTCCTCTTTAGATCTTTCATTTGATGAAAGGGCCAGATGTAGAGGTGAGGGGAGTTCTATACGCCTAAATCCTAATGCTCTTGCATTGAAACTTCTCTTTGCTTGCACCCATAATCTGTACTTTGTAATACCTAAAAGACGGTTTTCGCAGAAAAAAGTCTTTCGCAAGATAAGAAACAACTTACAGATTAACCATCCATTACCTATGTATATTTTTCTAATGTCCACTTTTAGGCATAGATTTTTCCATATTTAGCAATAAGGTGACATTTGTATCTAAACATAGTTGGAAAATTTGATGAACCTCATTCAGGCTTGTGCTGTTGTTTGTGACGAACCAATTATCATAGCTGCTTATATTCTTGGAAGAAATTTTCTTCTCCTATTTCAACTCGTGGTCTTTTTTAATCATTGTAGCATTTGTTTTGTTCGTCTACCAAGGTGGTCGGTAGAATGCATAAATTGGCACCAAAGGATCTGTATTTGTTGGGGAAACAAGAGAGTAATAAAACCCTGATGATGCAGATTCAACCTGTGCATTTGTGCTCCGAGGTAGGTTAAATTTTACTTAAATAAATGTACAACCATGATGACATCCTTCGTCGTTTCTTCTATATCAATCTTCTATTAGTTCAAGAAAGAAAATGTGTTTTACGCCGAGTGTGCTTTCATATCTACAAGCTTTCAATGTTCTGTTAACATTTGCATTTTAAGCTTTGCAGTATTTTTACCTCTGATTATTAGTATACGGTTTGTTCTGCACATAAATGATTTAATGGAATCCTCCAAACACTGCGGGCAATTCTTACATTTTAGTTGCGCACCAATAAAATAATAACTTCAGGTGGTTATCCTTGCTATGCATCAATAAAGAATTTCAGATGGGTATCCTTTTCAGTGTATCGGTGTATCATGTATGTATGTGTGTGTGTGTGTGTGTGTGTGTGTGTATATATATATATATATATATCCAAAACAGCTCCCATTTGTTTTCATTACCGAATGCAAAGATCATATTGAATTGCATGTTTCTGAGGAAGAAAATGACTCGAATCTTTTATGTTGTGCCAAATTTTACCCCTCTCTAAGCTTATAATGTGATGTTTTGATATTATTAAAAATAATATATATATATATATTTGTAACTCATCTCTCACCATACAAAATGTGATGGCATGGCCAAGATTCCTACTTTTTGCAGTTTAGTTTAGGAAACTTGTATGGCAGATGAAGGCTCCATCTCGATTGTCAAAAATACCCTCTTTTTATAACTAAATAATTATGTGGATGGTGATTAATTTTAAGAGCAGGGAATTTTCAATGATCACATTTTAGAGGGTGAAATACTGAAATATGTGTTGGAAGGCTATAGCAGCATCTTTTCAACCGTGATGATGAATCATTCCCTATATTTCTCCAAAACTACATCGTTTAAGTTAAAACTTATTGTTACAAAAAAAGAACATTCAAAGGGAAAAATGTCTCCAATCTCCATTGCCCACTTTCCCTTTATCCTCCCTCTCTCTCTCTCTCTCTCTCTCCATATAAATCCACACACACACACACACACACACACACACACACACACACACACACATATATATATATATATATATATATATATATATATATTAGCATCCGCTAAGGTAAAAATCCACATATATGTATTTGAAGTGCTTACAGTGATCTAGTCTTGTGATCATTGAAGTTGTCATCATGTTAGGTTGAGTTTTTATAAAAGATTGTTTCACTAATGAACAAACATGGGGTAACTAGGCCATTTGACATGGGGGAATTAGGAGGAATAGTTTAGGGGTGATGGTAGAGGTTTTAAATTTTTGATTTCAAATAATGTGTCATCATAATATTAATTGAATAAATTTTATTTGATTGATTATGTTATAAATTATTATTAAAATATTTAATGTCATGTTATTAGAGATAAAATTTGAAATCCTAGAATATAATGGATAAATTATAGAGGGTGGAATAATTTATTTCGGTCCATTTCATTATTAACGGCAATAAATCATTTTATATCATTCTCTAAAATTCAAATATTTTGCAAGAATATAATGTAAGATCCTAATGCTAATTACGTTGCTCAAGAGTCATAATAATTTTTATTGAAAATTGATATTTTCATTAGATTTCATCCACATAAAATAAACCTTATTTATTATTTATGTAAAAAAAAAATTATGAAAATATCAATTCTTTTTTTATTAACCTCATGTTAATATTTGTATTAATGATGAAATGAAACTCTTATTATTTACTCAAAAGTCATGATAATTTTTATTAACTTCGTATTAATGATGAAATGAAACTCTTATTATTTCAAAATAAACAATTAACGTATTAAAAATTTAAGAGAATAAATTATTTTCTTGAAAATTGAGACATTCAGTTTGTATTTATACTATCAAAAAGTCATTTTACTCTTTTTTTTAAAATATTCTTATATTGTTTTTAAAAATATTATATCATATAAAACATAATACATATCGGAGGTTTTGGATGGCTTTAAATTTTTTATAATAATTTTTTTATATTTCTGCTATAAAATTTATAATAACAATTTTTAAAATTTATGACGATAATATTTTTTTATTATAAAATAAGATTACGATGATAACATAAACCGTATGTTTATGTATTACCCAAAGTCGTTGCGCCACCGCCTTTTGACTGGACCAAGGCCAACTTATCCCAAAAGGAGTACAATGATTGATCTCTGTGTTTATGTCCCATCGTATAAATAGTAAATAAATTTTACATTTATGTGAATAAAAATATTAAATTTTATTTATAAAAATATTAATTTTCGATCTAAATCACATGCACATTTTACAATTCACAACCCTATCTCTGGCTATCTATGCCCTGCCCATTTAAACTATGTCATCAAAATTCACACTCCAATCAAAAACTTTATTAATATTTACATTTTCATCAAAAACTTAGTTTTACCTTTATAAGCCGCCGCCCGCCAGCAATGGCTGCATACGGTAGAGCACCACGCCTATGCATAGAGGATGTTTTAAAATGTAATCTCAATGGTACCAATAGTGCAAACTTTATCAAGGCCTACATATTTCAGTTATGTGCTTAATGGTCCACTATAAAATGAATGTCTACAATCGCCGACAGAGGTAACTAATAGAGTAATAGACCGGAGAAACTAAAGAAAAAAAAAGCTTGGGTCTTTTTTTGTTTTATATTCAATATTGAAAATCAAATGCAGTAAAACTGCGGCAACTACAACAATACTTCTCCCCCACACCTCCCAAAAACAACCTTATTCAAACCCAACATGGTCTTACTCCAACAGAAATCAATCCCTTTTTTTACCTCCCCCACTTTCCTAACCCCCAAAACAACCCCCATAAAATCACAACTACTAGTGTTTTAAAATAAGCAAAAGTACGAAAATTTCAACATTTTCTGTTTTTTCTCAATTTCTCACAATCATTTCCTTCTCAGTACCTGTACTGAGCAGGCTTGTATGGTCCCTCAACTGGTACGCTAATGTAATCAGCCTGTTCCTTGCTGAGCTTAGTGAGCTTAGCGCCAAGCTTTCCAAGATGGAGAGCTGCAACCTTCTCGTCAAGGTGCTTGGGCAAGACGTAGACCTTCTTCTCGTACTTCCCGGTGCTCCTTTCCTTCCACAACTCGAGCTGGGCAATCACTTGGTTAGTGAACGAGCAAGACATCACAAAGCTGGGGTGACCGGTGGCACAACCCAAGTTCATCAGACGTCCCTCGGCCAAAACAATGATGCCCAATTGGGTGTCGGGGAAGACCCACCTGTCGGTTTGGGGCTTAATGGTAATTCTCTTCACACCCGGGAATGTCTCAAGACCAAGCATGTCAATTTCATTGTCAAAGTGACCAATGTTGCAAACAATGGCATTGTTCTTCATCTTCCTCATGTGGTCAACCATGATGATGTCCTTGTTACCGGTGGTGGTGACAAAGATATCAGCTTCGGAGACCACATCTTCCAGGGTTCGAACTTGGAGACCTTCCATAGTTGCTTGAAGAGCACAGATAGGATCGATCTCAGTAACAACCACACGGGCTCCAGCTTGCTTCATGGCAGCAGCACAGCCCTTTCCGACATCTCCGTAGCCACAAACAACTGCAACCTTGCCAGCAATCATAACATCAGTGGCTCTCATCAAACCATCAGGGAGTGAGTGGCGGCATCCATACAAGTTATCAAACTGCTCAAACAAGAAATAATAGGGAATTATCAGAACCTTAAACAACAGTTTCATAAACACGAAAAATTAGATCTATGATTACATTTATCAGCATGAACATAAACATAAATTAAAAGATCTAAAGACTACATTTATCAGCCTGATCTATACTAAATAAGGAAAAGTCGCATGCTTTCAATAGAAAAGCAACAAAAGATAATTTTAAACAAATTAAATTTTTTCAAGTCCACAGTCCAAGAACTAGTTATAGAACTAGAGGCGGATCAACTGTTACCAAATAAATAAAATTAGAAGCTTTATATAAAAAAATACAGTACTAATCATAAAAGTTGAACTAAATTAAATTCCAGTTAAACATTTGCAACCAATTTGAAACATCAATACTAACAAACAACATGGGTGTAGCTTTATATTGTTGAAAAATAATCAAATTTCAACTTAAAATAGAAGATAAAGCAAGAGTATTTTCAAAGTTACAGATCTGGAACAAAGTATAAACGACCCAACTCAGATCTTGAGCTCCACATACTGTGAATGACTGCAACATTGTGAACAAATTATGCTTGTAAACATATAACACATCATGGATCTAATGCATATCACTTAAATGAACATCCTAAATTCAAGCTCCAATCCAAACAAAAACAACTATTAAACATCAGATCTGAAGTAACTCAAACGATATATAATAAAATTCAACAATAAAAATATAAATCAGATCTGAATATACCTTGCTCTTAGTGACAGAGTCATTGACATTAATAGCAGGGAACAAAAGGGTTCCATTTTGCTGCATCTGGTACAACCTCTTCACTCCAGTTGTAGTCTCCTCAGAAACTCCAACCAATCTTTCCTTCATTTTGTGGTACTTTTTCGGGTCAGTCTTCAACCCATCTCGGATAATTGTCAAAACAATCTGAAACTCGGCATTATCAGTGGAAGCCGGATCGGGCACAGCTCCGGACTTGGCATACTCCTCCTCGGCCTTCACTCCCTCGTGAATCAACAAAGTTGCATCACCACCATCATCCACAATCAGATCCGGCCCGCCGCCTGGGCCCCAGTCGAGAGCCCGCTCGGTGCACCACCAGTATTCCTGAAGGGTCTCCCCCTTCCAGGCGAACACGGCGGCGCTGTCACGGGCAATGGCGGCAGCGGCGTGGTCCTGGGTGGAGAAGATGTTGCAGGAGCACCATCTCACCTCCGCGCCGAGGGCCGTTAGGGTTTCAATCAAAACTCCGGTCTGGATAGTCATATGAAGGGATCCGGTGATTTTGGCTCCCTTGAACGGCTGTGAAGGGCCGAACTCCGTCCGGCAGGACATGAGCCCGGGCATTTCCACCTCGGCTAGCTCGAGTTCGAGCCGGCCGAAGTCCGCCAAGGACGTGTCCTTGACCTTGTACTCACGGCCGGAGGCGGTTTTCTCAGCTACCAAGGCCATTTCTATCTCTCTAGATCTGAGAAATAGAAGAGGGTTTATGGGTTTGGGATTTACTCTCTCTTCTTCGGTGTAGAAGTAAAGGGAGGGGTTGTAGGCAAGAAAAGATTGAGAATGGGAGGGGATATAAATAGGTTTAAAGGGGAACAATGGACGGCCAGGATTTGTTTGGGGGTGGTTCGGATGAAAACAGTGATTTGCAGGTGTTGGTTGGTGGATCTCAGATTTGGGAATCGGAGCGGTAGTGACCTTGGACAGGATGACTCTAACTCTGGACAAGCTGTTAAGGCTTTTTTCCTCCTAGGTGTGCGCTATATTAAATGTAATAAATTGGAAATGAATAATTACAGCTTAAATGTAATAAATTGGAGTGTATTCTTGTTACAAAATTTTAGTAAAATTATTTCAAACATATCTATGTAATTTATCGTAAAATTTATACTGTAATTTATAGTGAGCTTTGATTGAATATTTGACACTATAAAGAGTAATGAATACTGTAATTTTGGAGTATAATTTTTAATACTACATACATCATAATTATTAAAAAAATAGAATCTGACACGAAAATTTGTGTCATGTCTCATTTTTTAATGATTAAGATGTATGTATTATTTAAAATAGTGTTTGATTGTAGTATGTATAAAATTATCCCGAATCAAAACACTCTTTTGAAACAAATTTGAGAGTCCTTGCTGTAATTGGTTGAGAAAATTGGGTAATACTTTGGTTAAAACTTAAAAACTAATGCCAACATGGAAATAATTGCTGATGTACAGATAAGGAAAATCGAGGGGGGTAGGAAGACCAGATCCTCACTTGTGTCTTGGCTCCGCCAAGGGAAGGAAGGGGGCAGAAGCATGACTGGAAAATTAATCTGAGATATTTCATTCATTACATAAACAGCGATTTACATTTTAAAATTAATTGAAAATTCTCAATGAGTTTAACACTCGTTTTATCTCAATTGTAAATATTATAAATTATCTAAAAAATATCATTAATTATAAAATATATTATTTTAAAATCTTAAATAAATTGTTTTAATTTTAAATTTAAAATATTTTAAATTAATTTTTATAATTTAAAACAGAGAGAGTAATATATTCTTTTTCAAAACCTTGCTTATTTTCCTCTAAACTTATCTTAACAAGGATTTGAGACGAGTAGGTTTACCGACTACCTCCATTTCTATTGATCCGTAGTCAACTTTGACATCTAAAAAGAGATTAAACAAAAAGCCCTCCATTCCAACTTTCTAATAAGTACTGTACTGTGAGCGATTGTATTGCATTTAACACTCATTTTTGTTGTTTTAATGCCAATCGAGAATTAAAACGATGCAAATTAAATAATATAAAAAATATATATAAGATTTAATGTGATTTTTTTTAAAATTATATGTTAAATTCTGAATTTTTACTATCATAATAACAATGGGTTTATAAATTATTTCTAAATTTTACGCCTTAAAATTTAAAATTACACAATATCATGACACAATAAGCAAAATCCTCCCTCCCATTATACAACTTTTTTACGCGGAATATAAAAGTTACAAAAAATCTCTCTCTCTCTCACACGACTTTTGGTTTACTGCATTTTAAGATGTTACATGACTTTTAGTTGTGCTACACTTTATTAATTAAATATAAGACTATATTTATAGAGTACTCACAATTTTTTTCTTCCTATTTAAAATATGACACTTTCTTTCTATAATAACAATTATTTTCTGAATAGAATTTAAAAAGTATCTCAATAATTCTTCTCTTGACTCAAATCCTCGAATACTTAAACTTTATATCTGAATAGAATTTGAAGAGTATCCCAATGATTTCTCCTTGGACTCAAATCTCCAAAACTTCATCATTAGCACCATTGTCGCAGTCGCCACCATCATTCAGATCATCTCTAACATATACATTATTTGCATCATCTGGATCATCATTATGCGCATCTTTCGCATCATCTATATTATCTACATCATTTGTAATATTTGTAATTGTATTATCCGCAACATCTGCATTATCCGCAACTGCATTATTTGTAACTGCATAATCCGCAACATCCATATTATCTGCGTTATCCGCATTATTCGAATCTTTAATAACATCAATAAGATCTTCAATATCATCATCAGCATCTCTATCATCTAACGACTGTAACGGTGATACTCCATAAGCACAAAATCTTTTGTTCATCATCATCATGACGAACATCTTCAATCTTCACTATTTATTTTTTATGCGACTAATTCTGTAAGACCCCGAATTTTATGAAATACAAAATTTAATTTTTCTTCATATATATATTTTTTGAAACAGTAAGTGGTTAAATTAACAAAATTGAAAGTTAAGGATGTTACGTGCAAATTTTATTTTGTCGGACAATATTCGCTTTGTCGGGGAATATTCGTTTGGTCGGGGAATATTCGTGCCGTACGACGGCGCCGAAATAACAAATTATTGGTGGACCCCACAACGGAATATTTGTCGGATATAGGAAACGACAGAAATAACCTTTTTAAATAAAAATAGTCAACGGAACTGTTAAAATACCGGTGATAAAAGAATAGTAGCATACGGTAGTTATTGGTATTTTCTGTAGCACTCGGTACTCTACAGTAACACACGGTATTGCATAGTGTCTCATATTATTGGTCTGATAATTGACACCGTAACTGTTACGCATCATTTCATCGATAATTGTCACTGCATAATATTTTATATTATCAATTCAATAATTGTTGTTACACAGTATTTTGCATTATTGATTTAATAATTGTCATTACACTGTATTTTATATCATTGAGTCAATAATTGTTGTTGCACTGTTTTTAAAATTATTGAACATAATAATTGTCACAGTAACATATGCACAGTAATTCACATTATTGAATCAATAATTGTCATTACACAGTAACGTATGCTTTATTTTATATTATTGTTATCTCTATTATGATGTTATTTAAACAGTTGTATTTCATTAATTTATTGACTTGATATCTAAGAGCTAACTATACTGTATTTATAACAATTACTCATAATAATTGAATTGATAAAGTTATTTGTTTATAATATAAAGTTAGGTAATTATTAGGTGATATGAAATGAATGGTGTAGATTAAAGTGTGAATTATTGTTGAATAATTGAATTGATTTGTTTATAATATAAAGTTAGGTGATTATTAGGTGATATGAAATGAATGGTGTAGATTAAAGTGTGAATTATTGTTGAATAATTAAATTGATTTGTTTATAATATAAAGTTAGGTGATTATTAGGTGATATGAAATGAATGGTGTAGATTAAAGATAATATAATATTTGAAATGGATGGTGTAGATTAAAAGATGATCTTTAATGAATGGTTTAGATTAAATGAATGATAAGATTTTTAGCTATAAATAGAAGCCTTAACTTAAGGATTTTTCATAAACTTCCTTACTTGTTCTTTCTTTCTCTCTCTAAATACTTCTTGTGAAAGTTCTCTCTAAGTGTGCTTAAGTCATCTTGAGTATTTGTGAAGGTCTATAAGTATACGTGTACTGTTCAAGTTAATCAACCTCATTTAAATCAATATCCAGTCACGTATTGAGGTAAGGGATACCATCTTTTTCATCTTCCATTATTCAAACGTACTATGGTAAGGGATTATCATTATTTGATTCTCGAAAATAATATTGTTTCTTTCTTACTCATAAGATGTGTCATTTATTTCCATGTATTAAATTGTGGGAATAACCTTACGGAGCGGATTGCCGCCTGTTGGTGAATAACCTTTCGTATTCATTCATTATTAATCTCTGAGAATAACCTTACGGAGCGGATTGCCGCCTGTTTGGTGAATAACTCTTTGTACTCAAATTCTATTAAATTGTGGGAATAACCTTACGGAGCGGATTGCCGCCTGTTGGTGAATAACCCTTTGTATTAATTTCCTTCACCTTTTGTTAATCAAACCTGCTATGGTAAGGGATATTATTTTCTTTCATACTCCTAAATCGAAATTTATTATGGAACTATTGCTTCTATAATTCCTGAAAATATTATATGTTCCATAATAGTTGAACTTCATTATTTCAACTGAACCTTCCTATTTACGTGAACCTTTCTATTGAATTGTAACCGTTATTCTGAACTGTGGATCTTGAATATCATTTTTAAATTTCACTCCACATCATGTTGACAATTTGGACATTATTTGAATCTGTACAAAGTAAACTTCCGATACTTATTGTTATCCTATTTCTTCTGTTCATCATTTATATCATTCTAATCATCCAAAAATCAAGCTGTTGTGAATATCTGTGGCCGGGGGCACAGATGTGATATATTTGTTGAACAGATGATAGGTTAAAGGCGATATAATAGGTTAAAGGCGATACATCTGTTCGGTGTCTTTTATGGCACGTGGTGAATGTTCTCTTTGGCCCGTAGTGCAAAGATGAACTGTTGATTGGTATGATTATGACCAAAGGCTGAATCTGGTATAATCATGACCGTTGGTGCTATATTGAATATCTTTGGCCCGTAGTGCAAAAATGAACTGTTGATCTGCATGATTATGATCAGGAACTGTGAATTTGTATTATCTTGACTAATGATATTTCAGATGATAAAAGTTGATGATGTTTTTCCTAAAAAGAGAACCGAGTGGACATTATAGTCTGCATTATTCTTCTAATAGATTACTCATTCCGCTGCTATTATTGATCTGAACGTTGTTTAAGAATTTAACTGCAGTTTTTGATATAAACCTTGTAGTCTATTGTATTCTATCAAGAACTCAACTGTTGAAGACTAATGATAATTTATTCGTCATTATCTTAGTCATGATATTCTTTACTGGGCTATTTGAGCTCACCCTTTCTTTTGTTCCATTGTTTTTCAACAGGAGATGAAAACATAACAGGGTCTAGCCGGGGAATGGAGTGAGGGTCCGAGGAATAGTTATCATAGTCTTCACGTTTTGTAAAATAGTGTGGCAATAATAGTGAAGACTTAGTTGTGTATTATTATACACTGTATTGTTGTACGTTGTGCTTTGTTGTAATAATTTTGTTGTAGTCTTTTGACGACTCAAGTTTGAGCTGTGTGGGCCCAGATTTGGGGGCGTCACAAATTCCCCTCTACATTGGATACAATTAACCTAGCTTATAATACTACTGGTTGAAAATTAAATCGTCACAAACTAAACAATATAAAATAAAGAAAGTTAAACAACACAAGATTTAATGTAAAAAATCTTTAAAGGAAAAAATCACAGACCAAACTCTGAATTTTTACTATCACAATAATAATAGGCTTACAAATTCCTTTTAAGTTTTACGTCCTAAAATTTAAGGTTACACAATATCATAATTCAACTTTTTGCACAGACTAAAAGCTGCAAAACCCTCACTCCCAATATACATTTTTTCACAGAATATTAAAACTACAAAAACTCTCTCCCTTATACAAATCAAAAACCCTCCACACACTCTCTCAACTTTTAGGATACTACATTACTTTTGGTTGTGCTACACTTTATCAACTAAACATAAGATTCCACGTATAAAGTGCTAATAACTTTTCTCTTCTTATTTAAAATAGGACATTTCCTTTCAATAATAGCAATTTTTTTCTGAATAAAATTCGAAAAGTATCCCAACATAAACATCACTCTCAAATACATAATTCTTTTTAAATTAAAGATATATTTTTAAAACGAAAATTTTAATTAAACCTTATTTTAAATGTATCTCTAATATTTATCAAAAATGCAATAACATGATATTACTTAATTTACTTAGGTATAAATAAAGTGGTTGGTTATTATTAAAGTAAAATTAATATCGTCAAAATAATAATTGTCATTTAAAATATTAATTATCGTTAAATTAAGTATAATACTGTTGCCAAATGTTTACATTTGTATTGAGAGCATCGTTTGGCCTTTAACAATATCAATAGTCACACCTGGGGGTATCCATCGATAAAAAATCGAATCAGTACCGTAAAAATCGAATCGGTACCAAACCGAAAAATGCCACTAAAACAATAACCGGTATCGGCACCAAATTACCGGTTCGATACAAATTCGGTTCGGTTTATACCGATTGGTAATATATATAATTAAAATTTATAAATAATAATTATATATTTATTTATTTATATATTATAATAATATATATAATTATTATATATATTATAATAATTAATATTATATTATTTATTTCGATTATTTCGGTATATCGATTTTTATCGAAATTCAAAAATGTCTATACTGCTACCGGTACCGAAAAAACTAGTACCAACCGGTTTGGTAAAAACCAAAAAAATCGAATTTTTTGAACATCCCTAACCACACGTAATGGCATGTTAATTTTTTTATATAATTTTATGATTTAAAAAATAAAAATTCATCTCCAACTTTAAAAAGAACTAAAACAATACTTTTATAAGCACTAATATTGCAAAGCTAGTACAATAATTGCAATTATATTAATAAATATTAAAATTACATTAGAAAAGGTATTATGTTCAATATTCATTTTTGTGTGAATTTATTCTTCTTCTTTTTATGTGAAATCCTTTATGTAAGCTTTGATTGATCATCATTTTAATTTTTTTCACTGTAAAATATGTTTATTGATATTGATCAGAAAACTTATTATAAATGCCAAATAAAATATATGCATGCCATTTCTGATTCTGCTCTAGTGATCCGAGTATCTGATAGTCTACAAGATGAAGAGTAAAAGGCTGTTAAAGGGCCTGTAGGAGTAAATGTAAAGAATATATATATATATATATATATATAATAAAACACAACCTATTTTTAATTTTTAATTTGACAAATCACAACAACGTCTCAGATTAATTTACCCAAATTCAATGGCCCAGATTGATCATTCCCTACTAAATTTTCCCCCAAAACTCATACTACTACTACTACTACTACTAATAATAATAATTATTATTATTAATATAATAATAATAATAATAGTAATAATAATAATAGTACTAATAATAATAATTAATATAATAATAATAATAATAATAATAATATAATTGCGTACTTCAGCATAGTTCATACAGAAGTTAATCTAAATGCATAAATTTTTCAGGCAGTAAAACATAAGTCTGCCTTCTGATCCCAATAACTGACAGCGGTAGATACTGACATACTGTTACTGGCTAAGAATAACCAAATTATGAACTAGATAGGTATTATCATAATATAATAATATGATTACACATCAACTGAGTCTTATTACTCCTCAAAGTTTCTTCTATTTTTTCATTTTTCATTATTGCGAGGATATGGAGTATGTAGCAATCAATGGTGTAACTTCAATTCCAAATGTATAGTTATGCTGTAAATTCTACTATTTGTTTGCAGGTGAATTCATATGTTGCTCTTTGGTCTTTCTTTTTTAGCATTTTTTTTATACCTGAGTCCATTTTTGGTTACTCTTTTGATTCCAAATCATGGTTTTCTGAATAATAATAATTATAAAACATGTGTAATTGAGTTTATGTTTCTTTGTTAGTTGATTTTAGTATTTTTTGTGTACAAGGTTTCATGGTTAGTTGATTTTAGTATTTTTGTGAATTCATGGTTTTTGATGTTGTGGGTTTCTATTTGTGTTCATTTTTCAGTTTTGCATGGGGCTTAGCGTTTGTGATTTCACGTCTTATATGTGTTTGCAAAATGCAATAGTCAAGCAATTGGCATGTGTTTGTTATTTGTTTTTTTTTTTCCTTTTTTTTTCTTTCTGTGTACTGCCTTTTTTTAAATATGGACTGAAGCAGTTAGTAGTTTTATATTTTGAAAAAACTGCTTACTCGGAATGGTAAAAAAACTATTATTATTACTCGGAATGGTAAAAAAACTATAGATGTAGGAGGAACCACAGTACATAAATCCATCAAGCTGCACATTCATGGGATATGGATTTTTTTAATGATGAAATGCATGAACTTTTCTCTTCCGTTTTTATTATCCCAAACCCCGAAGTACTTATGTGAGCAATATAGTTTAATTTATTTTCCATTTGTTTTTATTTTTCAGCCGAAAACTGTTTGGGCGTAGCAATAGTGATAGCATTTGTGGTGATTTATGTCAAGGCCTTAGAGTATCCCCATGTCAAATCCTCTTAGAGTTGTTTAGTAAAAAAAAAGAAATGTTGATCTGTTTAGGATGAATTTTTTTTGTTTAATTATGCGATATGATACTTCTAAAAGGAAATGTGATGTGACGTTTGAAAGATTATTGTAGAATTGCAAAGTGAGGAACACAGTAGGAAATGCATTTGGTCTTAATTTAGCATTTATAAAGCATTTTATTTAGCTGGATAATTGTAATTTTATTTGGTTGCTATGAAACCATGAAAAAAGAAAATTAAGGGTAATTTTTGGGACATTATAGATTTTTTTTACTATTTTCTGCTATAATATATTGATTAGTATTTTATGTGAGCAATATATTTTAATTTCTTTTCCATTTGTTTTTATTCTTTAGCCGAAAACTGTTTGGCTGTAGCAATAATGATAGTATTCGTGGTGATTTATGTCAAGGCCTTAGAGTTTCCCCATGTCAAATCCTCTTAGAGCTGTTTAGCATAAAAAAGAAGTAGTTAAATCCTTTTAAATTGGACCTCACAAAAATTAAAACTAAAAAAATTATTATTCATCTCTTAAACATGAAGTTTCCCATAAAACCTGTGTCTGGCTCAATTTTCAAATTTTAATATAATTTTTCATTTCATCGTGTCTTCAGACGACGGTTATACCTAGTATTCCAATATTCCATAACACAATCTCAATTGAAATTATAACAATTTAAAATTTCTTCCCATTTCCCTCCCACCCTTTTTCACCAATTAGGCAATCACCAACATATATGTAATAGTCCCTTCCAATAACCCCGCCATCTCCCCTCTTTCTCAAATGAAATTCTAATGGAAACTCAACCCTCAACAATACCCTCAGATTGGGACCAACCCTTTTCAGATCAAGAACTCCAAGCAATTGATGCCGCATTTCAATCCGCATCATCATCTTCTTCGATCAAGAGACTTGATATCGGTAATTCCACCGGCGACTGCGCCCAACGGCGGCCCAAAACACGCCGGCGATTACCAGATTCACTGCTCGGGTCTCAACAACAAACCCCATTTACTGGCAACAGCTCAAGCACTTTTTCCTTAGCACCTTGCCCTAGAAATTGGTTGAACAAAATTTCTTTATCTACTCATCAAGGTAAAGCTTTCTTTAAATTTGAAACTTTTTGTTGTTTATTTGGTAGTGGTGACGATTTTCAAAGTATTAATTTCAGCTAATGGAGTGTCATGCCGTAAAATATGTGGTAATTTTGGAATTTTGTCGTGGTTACTAATTTTAAATTTATTGATTAAATGTTTAGATATCCTGAAGCTTTCCCTTGTTCGGCTATTGTTTTTTTAGTGAGTTTATTAAAAGAAGAAGAAGAAGAAGAAGGTTTGTATATCGAAATGTGACACCAAAGCTAGGTTGCCTTATTGCTTTATAGGATATAATAGAACAGTGCTTAGTGTGAAAAAATTATTCTACATTAGGTCAATTTATGTACTCCAATATGTACATAAAGAAGAAAACCTGGACCGATCATTTCAACATGCATTTTTGTTGTTTTTCTTGAATATGAAGAAGTTGCCTTTGCCATAGTTTATCAAAACAAAAATGCTATGTCCACTGAATTTCTGCACCGAATACAACCTTTTTCTATACAAATGCAATTATTTCTATATAAAATGACAAACGGAACTTTTTTCTGCAGATTTTTTTTCATTTGTATAGGAAAAAGTTGTATTCGGTACTTATTTGGTGCATAAAATTGGTGGACATTAGCAGTATTCTTATCACAAGCCAATCAATTGTCTTGAATGACTGAATGTACAAATTAAGAACAAGAGCTGAAACTTTTTGACTAAAAATTTTACAGTATGAATAAGAATTAATAAGGGGCATTAGGTCTATAAATATATTAATATGTACTACAAAAGGGGTATGTACCGTTGGTAGAGCCAAAATGATTTAGTTCCAAAACTTAGTCAAATAGTGGCGGTGACTAACATTTCACAATAGTTTAGTATTGTAAGTGTTAGAGAGAACTTAGCCAGTTATGATATTTTCTTGTTTCTGTATCAGCCAAGTCAATGATGCGATACCCGCAAATGACTTTTGGAGGTAAAATTGTGTATAGCAGAACCATTTCTGAGGTGGAGAAGGCTTCAGAGGAGCTTCTAAAGTTTGTTGAAGCCAAGAAGAGAGAAGCAGGTTTCACCGTTCTAGGATTTGACATTGAGTGGAAACCCACATTTAAAAAAGGTATGTTATGAACCAAACTTCTTATCACACTATTCAACTTTGTCTATAGTGACATCTGTCTCATCACTCAAAGTTGGCGCATATTCAAATCTTAATGTTTCCCACTCTTGATATATTCTTTTGCTTCTTCAATTCACCGTCCAAACATACCTGAAATTTATCATTATTATGCAACTGTTTAGGGCTAAGGCTAGAATAAGATCATTTTGGGATTAGCTTATGAATGGAGATTGTTGGATGGTTTAATAATAATTTATTATTTTGACCTTTGTTTCCCTTTTGTTTTGAAAATAGCTTTTGTGAAAAAACTTCTGTTAAGAACATCACAGTTTGTTTTGTTTGAGAAATTTCACCCTGACTTAAATAGTCTAAACCTTTTACCCTTTATGTCATTCAGTTTTACATGTACTTTTGACTTCAATGAAGTAATTCTGTAAGAACTTGCAACGTCTTTCATCAAACTAGAACGATTCCCAAATAGTACACTTGCAAATGCTTCTTTGGAGCTAGTCGGCGACATGCAATATCCATGCAAATTAAAATCATAGTGTTTTCTACTTCTGTGACATGATCTGAAGAGATAAATCTGATAATGCTTAGTTCTGTCTGCTCTACTATTGAGTTATTTCTTCCTGTCCCTTAATGCCTCAGAAGACTTTGGGATCTAAAAATCTCTATTGTTTAGATGATAGACTAGGCGGATCGAACGAATACATAATTACGAATATATGAAAGCCGCTGAAATATAATAATGACCTCTGATTGGATGAGACTGGAATCCGGATGGTTATCCCAACCCTAGTCTAAATTACTCTTTGTCCCTATTATTCCGTGTGTTGAGAAGTAGGTTAGTTTTATATCCTAATAACAGTCAATGCCAGTCATAATAGGTCTAAATATTTCTTTTGAAAAAATAATAGATGCAAATTAAAATAGAGAATGAGAAAGGCCCGTCATGTTCATGTTTGCATGTTTTAGCAAAATTTCCAATCAATCAGCACTAATCTTCAATCTCAATTAGAAAATTCATGTTTAATGCATATTGTTTTTCAAGAAAATTTATGAATTTCAATGATATTACCACATCTAAAAAACAAGCCACAAGAAACAAAAATAATAATTATTCATAAATTTTAGTGTAAAATTTCATATTATTAGTCTAGAAATACTATCTATTATAATGTCATTAACTAAACATTTAAATTATTTTAAGGTCAATTTATAGTAGTATATATTATTTAAAATAGTATTTATAATTAAAAAATAAGTTGTAGTATTCATTCATGATAAAAAGAGATGAAATTTAACAATAATATATTATTTAATATGCAAAATAAAAAAAATTATATATATATATATATATATATATATATATATATATATGCATGTATTTTATGAAATAAAAAATATAGATAATAAAGAAAGATAAATGAGAAAAGAGAAAGGGTGCAATTAAAGTAAGAGAGAGAAAGAGAAACAACATTTGGGTACCCTCCAGTAAATGATTTACATTTTTCAAATCCTTATGTCGTTTTCTGAATATTGAAGGAATAGCAAAGGGATTTTTCATTAGGAAAAGGATTCAGTTGATCCTTTTCGTGACACGCACCAAATGCCGAAAAATTCTGAGAGCGTTATCTGCCATTCAAACTTAGCCTTAGTCTTCATTGTGGGTCTACGAGGGTCTTGTTTGCACTAGACTTTCAACTGGAATTCACCATGCTTGCATCTTCTTTTCATTAAGTTTTTTGCTTCAAATAAACACTGTTTCTTGTAGTCTAAGATCCAATTAATAAGTGTGAGTTTGAATTTGCGTTTGGAGTACTTATGGTTTGAATTGAATTTCTATCACTAAAACATGACTGACGAAAGCTGAACTCTGCAGGTGTTCTTCCTGGAAAGGCTGCAGTTATGCAGATATGTGGGGACAAAAGTCATTGTCATGTGATGCATATTATTCACACTGGAATTCCCCAGAAGTTGCGATCTCTTCTCGAGGATCCTACATCTGTGAAGGTTAGTTGGATCCATAAACTAAGAAGCTTCTAAGTTTTCTGGATAGAGTACTATAAATGTTGTCTAATTCTGCATATACTTGTAAATGTGTTTTACACTGCTTAGCACATGCGCAGGTTGGAGTTTCCATTGCAAATGATGCTATTAAGGTTTTCCATGATCATAAAGTATCTGTAGAAGCTTTGGAAGATCTGTCTACGCTAGCCAATCAGAAGCTTGGTGGAGATCCAAAGAGGTGGAGTTTAGGGTCGTTAACTGAAATGTTTATATGCAAAAAGGTTGGTTTTGGTTTGGTCATGGTATCTCAGTATTTCTTATTTCTCATATTTAACCTTGTTTCTGAAAACAATGACGTGCCCCCTCAAGAAATGGGTGATTATCCTGTAGTGATTGCTTCAGGCTATAAAGTATGCTTTTTTAGCGAGTAGGCTATATTTAATTTCCTTTTGTACATTTTTCAGGCTGTTATGCTTAGACTTCTTCCAGTTTATTTGGCTGCTATACTTGTTACTGTAATTTTACTGCCATGATAGTACTTTTAATAGTCTGCATGTCATGTGACGGATAGGGAAGTTTTATTAAACTCCAGTCGGGGTAGCTCTAAGTAAACTTTCTTTATGAGTTGATAACTGTTTTGTGGGTATTCTTCTTCAGTTTTTGAGCTTTGATTAGTAAATCCACTAATACAGAAAGATTTGGTTGGAGCACAATATCTGTTTTTTTAAAATCAATTTTGGTGAACTTTCCACCTATTGCTTCTTTCTCAAATCGACTTTTACAAGTGAATAATGAAACATATACTTATCTTCCTTTCAGATCAGGGTACCTATCACTTAAGTTTATCTCAAGGACCACAGTTTTGTTGATTATATTCTTAGTCCCTTTTATTAGGACTTCGACTTGACCTTCACGAGTCTAACTGGAGAACTTCATAAATGGTTTTTCCTTGTGGGAGAGTTTGTTTTCCACTTCCAGGCAGTTACTGCTGCTGAATTTTTTGCTTTTGGGGATTTTATATATTATTTATATCCCAATTTCTGATTCAGTAGAATCTCTATACTATCTTTGATCTGAAGGCGTTTACTTTTGATGAAATGTATGCCTTTAAAATATTTGATTGTGTCATTTGTTAGTGCGTTTTCCGTTCTTTCTCTATCTACTGTGTAATTTCCTGATCTTATGAAAAGCTCTTGCTGGTCTTTCCTTGAATATATAACACAATTATTGGGTCTTCTGAAATGAATAATATGTTGATCCATCATATTAATGCTCTCTACTTTTCATCCCAATCCTGTTCTTTCTCGTGCCATTGCAGTTTTAGAGGTGGTTTTTTGTTACCAGATGTTTTGCGGATTCACTTATTGGTGTCCGAGTTGAGTTCTCTTTCTCATTATTGTTTTAAATCTATGAGTTTGTAACACTAAGGACCGAATTTTCTAAATTCCAATTGATTAGGCGTATGGTGCCCATTTTTTTGAGTAATATACTTGGAAATACCTGTTGGTACCTTATTAACACCGTTTCAAACACAACTGGTACATTCCAAAATAGCGGTTATTCGGACATCCTCTTCCCCCTTTGGCCATAAACCTCCTTTTTTTATTTTTGATTTATTGGACTCTTCTATTTTCAATCCGAAACGAACAAGATGAAAGGAAGGAAAAAATAGAAGCTACTAACTTGATTCCTTGTGTAAGCTTGGCATACGAATTTTTTATACATTAGGACTTGCAATTGGAAGTTTATATGTGGAGACTTTAGTTAATATGTGCTGTTTAAACTTTAAACTTTTTGGCTGTAGTGGATTTTGACAATTTGTAGTAAAGGTCTTTATGACACTATCAATGATTCTCTTCATTCTCAATTAGGCCTTACTCTATAGTTTCTTTAGGGGTGATTAATTCGTTATTAGCTCAACACCTTTACTCTTTACCTGGTTGTGCATTCATAGCACAAGACTCTCCCCGAAACTGGAATATCATTTCGAGATATTTGGACATATTTGAGGGTTCATTATATGCACTAGTTTTCTAGACCTCCTTTGAAGCCATTGTTTAGGAAGCCTCCACTATATAAATGTGACAAAAACTTTAAATGTTTGAAGGACATTGATTCAATCCAATTAAACTCCGAAGTAGTTTATGCTTGTTAAAACAAAAATTAAACTAAAGTCAATTTCTTTGTTTACAATTTGTACATATATATGGTAACACGAGAATGCTGTGTCATTTTATACTATTGTAACTAAAGAAGTAAACCTTATGTGAAACAACAAAAACTCTCAAATAGGACCTATGTGAAACGGAGGAGTAACAATCAACTAGAAAAATAGGTTCAAACATTGAAAATACTATGAAAAATAATGAAAAACAACGTAGAGATACCTTATTTTAGATCAAAATAGTTCATGCTATTCAGATGTCTCAACAACAACAAAAAAAGGGTAATAAATATTGAAAATGATCTAACATATTTAAGAAAAAACTTAATCAAAATTTCTCCCAAATTGAACCCATTGAAACATTGAATTTCACAAAATTTTTTATAGATATTTATGTAAGATATGAGAGAGAGATAATAGCTTTGCAAGTGATAACTTGCAATCATGCTACAATTGTAATTTCCTTCATTCAGCAATCGAAGCCTCCATTTATATCACAATTACATATAAAATGAGAAAATGAAGTTAGCGCGATAGGATGGATATATATATATATATATATATATATATATATATATATATATATAAATTCATAGACCCATATATATATGACTTTCACCTTTAAAATTTAAGAAGTGATAAAAGCTTTTTAGAGAAGAGGATGAAGAGAATCGTTGTTTGATATTCTTATTAATTTCTTGGGTTTTATCTAAAATTGTAATAGATCTCAGAATATGGGTTTAGTGGCCCTCCAATTTTAGTTTTTTTAATTGATCTTTGGAAGGAGAAAGTAACTGATTGTACAAAGAGAATTGATATTTCCACAATGGAAATTGATATTTTTGCAAGACTCTACTCACATGAAGGTGGATCTCACTTACTATTTATGTGAGTAGAGTCTTGGGGAAATATCAATTTCCCTTGTGGAAATATCAATTCCCTTGTACAAATCCATAAGTATTTGTTTCTAAGTTTTCTTTGAATATATATGGAAAGACAAAGTAACTGATTGGCGAAATCACTCTTCACTAGCCATTGATAATTGTGGCGAGAGTAAGACTTATCAGTTATGACCCGAAAAACCGGGATTACAGGACGAAATCTGGCAGAAACGAAAGTGTGTTGCAGTTTTATGTTCTTTAGTTGATATGACCAATACATTACAGTATTCATTGTGACGTATTTTTCTCATTGAGTTATATTTTTCATTAGATATTTCAGTCCATAACAGAATGAAGATAATTAATGATTATATGGGTCAAAGAAGTTTTGTGATGCTGGGTTTTGATCACCTACCATTGTAGATGTTGTGATTGGGTACCTTTATTTTTATTTTTTTCATTTCTTGTTTTTTCTAGGCAAGTATATTTTGGGATCTGGTGTTGGTTCATGTGACAATTTGGAAAAAAATAATTTCCTAGAATCTTAAAATAATATACTTTCCAATAAGCTTAAAATGATTTTATTTTTTACTGTCTTAAATTATGCTTAATTGAATAATGGCTGCATCGCTTTTGGACCATTTTCATTCTAGTTTCCTTCCGTCCTATGCTTTACCAGAACATTTAACCAAAATTCTGTTTATAGCTTGCAAAGCCATCCCATATTAGAATGGGAAACTGGGAGGTTGCTGCTTTATCAAAGGCACAACTACAATATGCCGCAACAGATGCTTTTGCTTCTTGGTACATACATGAGGTAAATGACAGTCACCATTAGGGCAAATTATAAAATTGTCCTGCCATGTTGGTACTGAATAGTATATACGCTAATGTTTAAATTTTTGCAATGTCATTATTAATGTTGTAATTTTTTGCAAAACTGTCTCCTCTAATCAGTTTTAATCAAAATAAGTCGATCATGTGCATATTATGTGGGTGTTTACCGGGTAAAATAGCTGTTTTACTACCCTTTTTGGAGGAAATATATTTTATTGTACAAACCGACTATTTTTGCCCTTTATACACCACATGATATGCATATGACCAACTTATTTTGACCAAAATTAGTTAGTTTTGCAAAAAGTTGATAACATTAGCTATGAAATTGCAAAAACTAAAATATTAGCGTCTATATTGCAATTCAGTATCGACATGAGGGGACAATTTTGCATTTCTTATCAAATTTAACTGACTTAACAAGTTTATTGGTTTTGGGTAAAATTATCTTCACCTTGTTGTCTCTATAGGTCTTGAAGAAGTTTCCAGATCCTGTTGATAACAAAAGTGAGAAGCCGGAGAGCATGGCACAGCACCAGTCTTTATCAGATGTATGTAAAAATCCCAACTAGCACCTATAAACACGTTGTCCATTGCTGTTCTTATGACGGTGAGTCGAGTTAAATTGTTGAATCAACACATTCTTTATTTAATGTTGAGTCAACTTATTCTTCAATTACTCTGTAGAACATATGTTTATCAAAAAAATGGTCCATTCCTATGTGACTTGTGGTATCCTCCATAATATGAGAAAGTTGGCCACAGATTTCTGGGCTGTTCTTCTTAGGAGTTAAACTTTGTAATTCCCATTTCAAACTGATATATCATTCATTCCAAAACTTTGTTCTAATATTGAGATTGCTGTACTTTTCATCTTATCATCCTCTCTCTGGGTCTCCCTCCCTTTTTTTAGTAAAAAAGTAAAAATAAAATCCTTCTTGTGTGTTTACACTTTACATAGCAAAAAATTAAATGACATTTTAGGTGTTGCTTAAATGCTTTTACATGATAGTGCTAGAGAGAGGCCTTCCATCTCTTTTACTACAGCAACATATGCCTTTTTGATAAGTAAAAATTTATGTTGACTAATTTTTGTACTTATTGTTTCGCAAAAATTAGTTGATGTTAATTAATTAATACTCCCTCGATAATACAAAATGAGAGTATTGTTTTTAAAATTTATAACTATTAAAAATATATTTTAATACTCATAAAAAATTCAATTGATCTTACTCGTTCAAAATAATAATTTTATAATTATCATAATTTATAAAAATCATTTTAAAAAATATCCCATTTATATTTTAATTTGCGCTATTGTACTTATTCGTACAGAATTCAGTTGATATTACTCGTACAAAATAATTTTATATAAAATAAAATTTAGTTGGTCTTACTCGTATAGAATAATACTTTAATAATTTATAAAAATCAATTTTAAAAAGGTTTCATTTATATTTTAATTTGTCCTATTGTACTTACTCTTATTATATCTTTTCTATTTGCTGTCTTGATACATTATGATCATGAATTTTAAAATTTGTAGTTTATATGACATAGATTAAGTGTGTGTTAAAAATTAGAATATGTGTTCTTAAAAGATAAGATATATATAATGGGAAAAAGTGAACGATCAATAAAAATATAGTTTAAAGAATAATATAATATATATATATATATATATATATATATATATATATATATAAAGACTTCAGATTTTAACACCAAAAATAGCTGTCAATTTTTGTTCCCATCTTATTAATAGAGATAACCTTTCTTGTAAATATAAACCGAACGAAAACTCCAAACATGCCTAATGAAAAAGTTCCACAACATCAAACTATTATATTTATCCACATTATTAAAAAAATATGTATAATACATATTTTAATATAAAATATATTTTTTAATAATATATATGAATGTAGTAATTGAATATTATAAACGTAAAATTATTCTACCTAAATAGCATGTTATAGACTGGTTGATTGAATAATAGCATGTTATAGACTGGTTGATTGAATAATATCTTCTCCACTCTGCTATAAATACAAGGAAACTGTTATTTTCACCGTAAAAAATATTATTTTTGCATATTTTTTTTATCTATAGCGATGATTTTAAAACAGTCGCTATATATCTATGACTATACTTTACATGTTAAAATTGTCTCTATAAGTAAAAAAATAAAACCCAGCTGTGAAAATAATAAAAATCATTGTAGAAATATTAGTTTCGTAAATATAATATTAACTATTATTATGAATGTATTTGGAAAGAAAAAAAATTACTTAAACGGCGGCACAACAGAACATAATAGTTAGTTTAATGTATTAACTCAAAGCAGGATATGATAATTACTAGTTAGTTTAATTTATTAACTCAAAGCAAAATATAATGATTAGTTTAATTAACTAAGTAACTCAAAGGTAATGGTTAGCATATCGTATTGACACAAACAGAGATAAATATCAAAGAAAAATTAATAATAATTATCAAAGATTTGTTGCCTCAAGAAAATCTTGAGATAGCATATTTATAATTATCTTAAAATAAATTAGAAAGCAAAGCCAAAACGTACCGGGAATAAAATTAAACTATTGAATTTTTTTAAATAATAAAAAGCATAGATTAAATCTCCATAAAACTAAAATAAATGAAAACTTCTTATGTTATTGGATAATTTGTATGGCGTAAGTCTCCTTTTTTTTGACTATTTTGTTCTCGAATTTTAAATATGAAAGTAGAAAAAACAAAGAATAAATCTTTAATTTTCATGAAATTAAATTGCATAATGTTACTTCTCAAATATTTAAATTTGACGTTTTACAGTTTGATTATAAACAAAACTTTCACTCCTCTATTCCACATAATTGATGTGAATTTAATAAAATTTAAAATTTAAATTTAATTTGAATTTATTTAATTTAAATTAATGCAATAATTAATGTTATAAACTAGCCAAAGTATTATAAAGTACAAAGCCCTTTATTTTAAAATACATTGCACCACAATTTGTATTTTAATTTTGTGTAATTTAATTAAGATAAAAGATTATTTGTGTCGATGTAGATCTATTTATCCTACAAATCTAACCAACAATTTTGTTGCTCCTAAAACAAAAAGGTACATGTAATCATATGATTGTCAACATCGCATGAGATCCCTCGCCATCCCAAAAGAATCGATAAATAAACGGGGAAAAAATGATAATTCAAATCAATTACGTCGGTTTGCGTTAAATTAATGTAATAATTTATAATAAATTATTATATTAATATAATATTTATTATATTAGATTCACCACTTATTACATATATTATTTTATTACAAATATATTATTATTATATTAATTTTTAAATTACGTTCGTAATATAATAAATCATAAACATCAAAATAATAATAATTTTAATTAATTTGATATTTTAATTTATAATTTACTTTACTCATTATATATCATCGTATAATTCAATGAAACAAATATAATTTTAAACACGATAAATAATATTATAATTATTATACAAATATTAAAATTTAAACAAATAAATATGTCATAATAATATATTATTATTATATTACAATTATATATATTACTTAAATTATTATATTAAATTAAATTTTTATTTGACAAATCAAACCCCCACCATAATTATTAATGCCGAAACCAAACCCCACCATAATGTTACATCAAGGATTTGGTGCGTGTTTGGTGGCAGGGGTTGCCAAAAACATAATCTATATATCTATGGTTTATTCGCTCGTCGTGTCCCAAATTTGTAGTTCAGTACCTGGTCACTTCTTTGCTTAATAACGTTGGATTTAATGTATAATATTTATATATGGAAAAAAAAAACATATTCACATGATTGTTATTGATTCACCGTGTAACCACCCACCCCCACACCTCAAAAGAGTGTTGCTACAAATTTATACTAATATATAATATTTCATCCATCATGTAAAAATTAATTTAGTTTGAATTTTAAAATTAAATTAATTAATTTTGAAATTAAAATTTATCTTATTTTATTTAAATTAAAGTTAAAAAAAATTAAAATATAAGAAATTACGTTTAATTTACTGCAACATTCGATTTATTCAAAATATAAATAAATTTACTTAATTATTAATTTTAAAATTAATTATTTTAATTAAAAAAATTAAACTAAATTAATTTTTACAGGACAAAAAAAAAATATGAGAATATAAAAAAGAATTTAATATTATATTTTATTATTTATAATTTTAAAATAATTATAATACATATTTGACATAAAATTAATTCACATATTTAAATTATTTTCTCACCTCAAACTTAGTGTTAGGAAGTGGTGATGAAGTCAAGGAAAGTGTCATCATCAGGGACGGGGTTGGTGAGCATGGAATGACCATATTACCCCATCAACAACCAATAAATGTCTAATTTCTCTAAACCTGAAATCTCCTATTGCACAATAATGCTACGTTAGAAATAAAAAAAATTTAAGTGAATGAAGTAATATAATAGATAAATGAATAGAATGATTTATTTTATTATAATTAAAATGAGTTATTTAATATTTTTATTTAAAAAATAAAATGTATAAATTTAGAAAAAATAAAAATAATTTATTTTATTTTAATAAAGTAATAAATATTTTTTTTTATTTTATAAAAAAAATTCATTTAATTCATATTTTTATTCTTTTAATTTAAATGTAACATTATACTCTGTTCCAAGCAAAATTGGCAAACCAAGGACTTATTTTTCAGTCAAAGGGAGAACGCTGTTTTGTGAGTATAGTTTGGTGGATATTATTTTTCTCTTTAATTTAAATGCATTCACTTGTTGGTGAATATGATTCGTCGATACTTTTGACTAACAATGGTCTTTGATGATATATATATAAGACCACACTTGCTATATATTGAAAGAATTTGATTGGTTCATAAAAAAAAATTTAATTAATATATAGTTATAAATGCAAACAAATATTGTGAATGTACAAAATTCAATTCTTAAATAGGACTACCACAATCGTTAAACTTCAACAAAGCCTATTATAAAACAAAATTTATTTAAAAAATTGCATAATAGCTATCTAATTTATTTTTTTAAATACTAATACTACGTTTAGATTAAAAGAATAAAATGACTGAAATAATAGAATAGAGAAGAAAATAGAATAGACGGTAAAATAATTCATTTTATCATAGTTGAAATGATTTATTCTATTTCATACACTCTCTAAAAAAATAAAATTCATAAATTTAAAAAAAAAAATAAGAAGGGTCTATTCTGTAAATAATTTTTTTGATTCAACAACAATAAATTATTTTATTTTATTTTTTATTTTTCCAATTCAAATTTGTTGGATTGTGTTGAAATGTTGAACTATGAAAAAGAAACTTGTTTACTCTTTCCCACCAACTCGGCAACTCCTCCCCCAACACGCAATCTCCACTCCGAGAAAGGCAGGTATAATAATTATTCTCCGGTCAGTTAATTAAATTTATTCTTTTAAAATTAAATTAATTATTTTTAAATTAAAGTTTATACCATTTTTAATAAAATATAAATAAAGAGATTATAATAATAAAAAATACATATAACTCACTATTAATTTCACTTTTTTATAAATTTAAAAATATATTTATACATACTAAATTATTAATTCAAAAACAATTAATCTAAAATTAAAATCAAATATTTAATTTGAGACAAAGAGAGTGCAATTTATGCGGAGAAAAAAGTGGAAATCTAACCCACTACGGGGGACAGGATCCTTGTCGATGTTGTCAGTCAAATTCTTAAAAAATTTATTTGATTAAAACTAAGTCAACTCGCAAAAACTCCACTCTCATTTCTTTTTCCCTCCTCTCTCTCTTTGGATATCCAGTCTGCCATGGATCCAGTCAATACATGGGGCAACACCCCCCTCATAACAATGGATCCCGAAATCCACGACCTCATCGAAAAGGAAAAACGCCGCCAATGCAAAGGAATCGAGCTAATCGCGTTGGAAAACTTCACCTCCTTCGCCGTCATGGAAGCCCTCGGCAGCCCCTTAACCAACAAATACTCAGAGGGAATGCCAGGAAACCGGTACTACGGCGGTAACGAATTCATTGACGAGATCGAAAACCTCTGCCGTTCCCGCGCCCTCCAAGCTTACCGCCTCGACCCCCCCCCAAATGGGGTGTCAATGTTCAGCCTTACTCGGGCAGCCCCGCCAATTTCGCCGCCTACACCGCTGTGCTCAACCCACATGAACGGATTATGGGGATCGATTTGCCGTCCGGTGGGCATTTGACTCATGGGTATTATACTTCCGGCGGGAAGAAGATTTCGGCATCTTCGATTTATTTTGAGAGTTTGCGGTATAAGGTTAATTCCTCAACTGGGTATATTGATTATGATAGGTTGGAAGAGAAGGCATTAGATTTTAGGCCTAAGATGATTATTTGTGGTGGTAGTTCTTATCCTAGGGATTGGGATTACAAGAGGTTTAGGGGGGTTGCGGATAAATGTGGGGCACTCTTGCATTGTGATCTGGCTCATATCAGTGGCCTTGTTGCTGCTCAGGTATAATTACACTCTTCACTATTTTGTTTAATTAAGTTTTTGGTTGGTTAATTGGGTGAGAATGTGTTGAGTTTAGAAATGGGTGTTGTGGAAATGTGGAATTCCTCATTTGGCTTTCTAAAATTTTATGTTCAATTTGGGCACTATCATTTATCCATATATAAATTCTGTGATATGATTGAAATCAAATATATATATTTTTTCTGGTTATATGGTTATATATATATATATATATATATATTAGACTGAATAATGAGAGTTTGGATCGGGGTTTGTATAATCTGTAAGGTATGAAAGGTGAAATTCTACTTAGGCTTCAATTTTTTTTGTTTAATTTGGTCACCACTAGTTCGGTCTCCAAATATAATGCATATGTGCGTGTCATTGTGTTAGACTATTTGCGGTAGGGAATTCGGCAATGCTTGTTTGGAATTAAGTTGTAAGTTGGGATCTTGGAGTTTTCTGCATGTATTTGCTTGGGTAATGCTGGTGTAATATGAATAGATTTTCCCTAATTGTTTTCTATTTTACTAAATGCGAGCATCAAAAATTTAGTTTGTGATTTAATTTGCTTGTGGTAGAAGTGTATTAAAATTATCTTAAGTTATTTAAAATCGGATCCATAATTTAGTGTTAAAGTCATTGATGATCTGAATACTGAGATCATAGTATAAGTTAGAGAAGCTTGGCTTTGTCGGCAAAGGTCCAGTTTTTTATTGAAAATTGTTGGTGATGGCACCTTGCACATTAATTTCATGAAATCTTAATCAGATCTAACTTTAATTTCATGAAATCTTAATCAGATCTAACTTTACTCTTTTATATCCAACTGCAGTAAAGTTGAGATTTAGCGAAATGTGCAGCAGATTTATCGAGGGAAACGTTGAGATGTAGGAAAACATGTAGATATGCCTGTGGGCCATTACCTTTTATTATTTCGTACAGATAGAGCCACATCAAAGAAAACCAGCCTCACTAGGTTCTTATGCAAATTACCCAAATTATTGTATCCTTTTGAACTTTGCTTAAAATAAAATTATCTGATATGAATTTTATCGAGATCAATTTCTATACTAGAAGCATTTTAAGACAAGGCCTCCCCTCATATTCAAATTATAACTTATTTCTGTTTAAGTGGTAGCTATATGAGTATATGTGCACTGTAGAAAATTAAAATGTCCACATTGCTCTATTAACTGATTTGGTTAAAAATCAATGTTAGATCTTGTGGATTGGGAGATTATAATTATTTATTCTCTTGGTGCAGGAAGCTGTGGATCCCTTTGAGTAGTGTGACATAGTCACAACCACAACCCACAAGAGCCTGAGGGGTCCTAGGGCTGGTATGATCTTCTACAGGAAGGGACCTAAACCAGCCAAGAAGGGACAGCCAGAAGATGCAGTTTATGATTTTGAAGACAAGATCAACTTTGCTGTTTTCCCTTCCCTCCAGGGTGGTCCTCACAATCACCAGATTGGTGCCTTAGCTGTTGCCCTAAAACAGGCTGCATCTCCTGCTTTCAAGGCATATGCTAAGCAAGTTAGGGTCAATGCAGTTGCTGTTGGAAACTACTTGATGAGCAAAAACTACAATATTGTCACTAATGGCACTGAAAATCACCTTGTTTTTTGGGATCTTCGCTCTCTTGGGTTGACTGGTATACAGTTCAAGCTCACATATTTTCTTGGAAATGTGATGTTAGTACACTTATTTTCATTTTCCAATCTTATTCATTCATTGCTGTTATTACAGGGAATAAGGTCGAGAAGCTTTGTGATCTATGCCACATCACTGTGAACAAAAATGCTGTATTTGGTGACAGCAGTGCATTGGCTCCTGGAGGAGTGCGGATTGGTAAGAATTTATGCATTTAATAGTAAATGTCTGTGCTCTTTTACTTATTTTTTGCTAGTAATTTATTTTTGCCTGTTTGAGTGTTATTTGAGGGTGTTGGGAAGAATGTATTGTAGTGATCATTACTTAAAGTAATATCTACCTATCTTTTCCCTCTTGTTTCTGCCCTTTTTTGAAGGATATTGACAGGGGAAAAGTGGAAATTTTAACTTCTCTTTCAAAATCTCTCCCGCTTCCACTTCTGTAGATAAGTAAGTTGACAGAAAAGCCTATATAACTTGTCCAATGAAGGTTGTCCATGCTTTCAGAAAATGAGGCATATACAGCCAACAATAGTTCAGTGATGTAGTTAATGGTTAAAGGTTGAATATACATACAAAGAAGCAAATATTTTGATGAAGGCCTCAGAACCACCGTCTTTCTTGATCATGTGCGTGAGTGATAGAGTTTATGTTGACAGGTACTCCGGCCATGACATCAAGGGGTTTGGTTGAGAATGACTTTGAGCAGATTGCAGAATTCCTCCACCGTGCTGTTACTATCACCTTGAATATCCAAAAGGAATACCGGAAGCTGTTGAAGGACTTTAACAAGGGTCTTGTGAACAACAAGGACATTGAGGAACTCAAGGCTGACGTCGAGAAGTTTGCATCCTCTTTTGACATGCCCGGATTCTCTACGGCTGACATCAAGTTCAAGGATTAAGTCAAAAACTTTCATCACTATCATTTTTGCTTATTGCGTTACAATCACAAAAACTTTCTTCAACTTCATTCATTAATTGGTTTATTGGAATAGAATAAGGTTCATATATTAAACCAGTGGGTTATAGCTTTTAGGGTATTAGATGATTTGTAGGTGGTTTCATATTATCATGAGAGCTCGAGTACCACTTCAAAACAAAGTACTCTGCACATGATGTGTTTAGCTTTCTTCTGTTCTTGGTGAAATTCATCAAGTTTTGATTCGCATTTATTAATGAAATTGTTTATATAGTGTTGTATTATTCTCTCTTTGTGGTAACATTTGCTGAAAATAAAATTGTCATTGTATATTTCTCTTGTACGTAATTCAGTAGATTTAGTATTTACAACGCTTGAAATACTAAATTTCTTATCTGGTAGAGATAAGTTGGGAAATAATTTTCTCTCTTAAAAATCATCATTTTACAAATATATTTCAAATTTGAGAATGAAGAAAATAAAAAATCAAGAGCAAATATCTTCATTTCTTTAAAATTGTTTAATTTTCGGTTTTTTTAAATATTTTCTCAGCATAACTTCAATATTTTCTCATCAATAAATTCAATATTTTCTCATCGATAAAAAATTAATTGCTTAATTTTGATTAGCTATTTATTTCGAGTTATTTTCATTTCACACTCTTATAAGAAAGATTAAAGTTTCACTAATTGAGACACAAAATATTTGATGTTTTATATCATTCAACTTAAATTCAAAATATAAGAAACGATTCTAAAAATATTTTAAATTTGTACTATTTAATTTTATCATGTTGAACGAATTTAATTTTTTTGAATCTTGTTAAATGTGATATTTTTGGTAATGGATTTTATCTCATTTTAAATATCCATAAATTTAAACCACTTTTTCCTCAATCTTAAATAGTCTAAATGAAGCATAAGAAAATAATAAATTTTACTTATTATTCAGTATATTCCAATATTCCATAACACAATCTTAATTGAAATTATAACAATTTAAAATTTCTTCCCATTTCCCTCCCACCCTTTTTCATCAATTAGGCAATCACCAACATATATGTAGATAATGTAGTAGTCCCTTCCAATAACCCCGCCATCTCCCCTCTTTTTTCCAAATGAAATTCTAATGGAAACTCAACCCTCAACAATACCCTCAGATTGGGACCAACCCTTTTCAGATCAAGAACTCCAAGCAATTGTGTAATGAATTAGCTATCACCAATTCAACACTTAGTAATGAGTCAAGCTTACTGCAGAAATTTAGAAGAAATTAGAGGAAGAACAGAAGACAGGGAGAGGAGATTAGAGAGAAAGAGAGAGAATTCAGAAGAATTGGGGAGGAAGAAATCATTCATTCATTTCATTCATGCTCCGATCTGTTACAAATCTACTACATATAGCTCTGCAGAGAGAATTCTAGAACAATTCTGAAAGTAATGCATCTGAAAGTAATGCAGACAATGCTGCTTCATACGCCTAATAGAAAAGAGAGTAACAGAATTAAAGACTAAAAGACATTAATACCCAGACTTAAGATAGTAAAAAGACTCTACTACCCTTATTGCTTTACTGAATTAACTCACTCTAATCAGCATCCATTTCCTTACAAATTGATGCCGCATTTCAATCCGCATCATCATCTTCTTTGATCAAGAGACTTGATATCGGTAATTCCACCGGCATCTGCGCCGAGCGGAGGCCCAAAACACGCCGGCGATTACCCGATTCACTGCTCGGGTCTCAACAACAAACCCCATTTACCGGCAACAGCTCAAGCACTTTTTCTTTAGCACCTTGCCCTAGAAATTGGTTGAACAAAATTTCTTTATCTACTCATCAAGGTAAAACTTTCTTTAAATTTGAAACTTTTTGTTGTTTATTTGGTAGCGGTGACGATTTTCAAAGTATTAATTTCAGTTAATGGAGTGTCATGCCGTGAAATATGTGGTAATTTTGGAATTTTGTCGTGGTTACTAATTTTAAATTTATTGATTAAATGTTTAGATATCCTGAAGCTTTCCCTTGTTCGGCTATTGTTTTTTTAGTGAGTTTATTAAAAAGAAGAAGAAGAAGAAGAAGGTTTGTATATTGAAATGTGACACCAAAGCTAGGTTGCCTTATTGCCTTATAGGATATAATAGAACAGTGCTTAGTGTGAAAAAAATATTCTACATTAGGTCGATTTATGTACTCCAATATGTACATAAAGAAGAAAACCTGGACCGATCATTTCAACATGTATTTTTGTTGTTTTTCTTGAATATGAAGAAGTTGCCTTTGCCATAGTTTATCAAAACAAAAATGCTATGTCCACTAAATTTGTGCACCGAATACAACCTTTTTCTATACAAATGCAATTATTTCTATATAAAATGACAAACAACTTTTTTCTGTAGAATTTTTTTCATTTGTATAGGAAAAAGTTGTATTCGGTACTTATTTGGTGCATAAATTTGGTGGACATTAGCAGTATTCTTATCAAAAACCAATCAATTGTCTTGAATGACTGAGTGTACAAATTAAGAACGAGGGCTGAAAGTTTTGACTAAAATTTTTACAGTATGAATAAGAATTAATAAGGGGCATTAGGTCTATAAATATATTAATATGTACTACAAAAGGGGTATGTACCGTTGGTAGAGCCAAAATGATTTAGTTCCAAAACTTAGTCAAATAGTGGCGGTGACTAACATTTCACAATAGTTTAGTATTGTAAGTGTTAGAGAGAACGTAGCCAGTTATGATATTTTCTTGTTTCTGTATCAGCCAAGTCAATGATGCGATACCCGCAAATGACTTTTGGAGGTAAAATTGTGTATAGCAGAACCATTTCTGAGGTGGAGAAGGCTTCAGAGGAGCTTCTAAAGTTTGTTGAAGCCAAATAGAGAGAAGCAGGTTACACCGTTCTAGGATTTGACATTGAGTGGAAACCCACATTTAAAAAAGGTATGTTATGAACCGAACTTCTTATCACACTATTCAACTTTGTCTATAGTGACATCTGTCTCATCACTCAAAGTTGGCGCATATTCAAATCTTAATGTTTCCCACTCTTGATATATTCTTTTGCTTCTTCAATTCACCGTCCAAACATACCTGAAATTTATCATTATTATGCAACTGTTTAGGGCTAAGGCTAGAATAAGATCATTTTGGGATTAGCTTATGAATGGAGATTGTTGGATGGTTTAATAACAATTTTATTATTTTGACCTTTGTTTCCCTTTTGTTTTGAAAATAGCTTTTGTGCAAAAACTTCTGTTAAGAACATCACAGTTTGTTTTGTTTGAGAAATTTCACCCCGACTTAAATAGTCTAAACCTTTTACTCTTTATGTCATTCAGTTTTACATGTACTTTTGACTTCAATGAAGTAATTCTGTAAGAACTTGAAACGTCTTTCATCAAACTAGAACGATTCCCAAATAGTACACTTGCAAATGCTTCTTTGGAGCTAGTCGGCGACATGCAATATCCATGCAAATTAAAATCATAGTGTTTCCTACTTCTGTGACATGATCTGAAGAGATAAATCAGATAATGCTTAGTTCTGTCTGCTCTACTATTGAGTTATTTCTTCCTGTCCCTTCATGCCTCAGAAGACTTTGGAATCTAAAAATCTCCGTTGTTTAAATGATAGCCTAGGCGGATCGAATGAATACATAATTACGAATATATGAAAGCCGCTGAAATATAATAATGACCTCTGATTGGATGAGACTGGAATCCGGATGGTTATCCCAACCCTAGTCTAAATTACTGTTTGTCCCTATTATTCCGTGTGTTGAGAAGTAGGTAGTTTTATATCCTAATAACAGTCAATGCCAGTCATAATAGGTCTAAATATTTCTTTTGAAAAAATAATAGGCGCAAATTAAAATAGAGAATGAGAAAGGTCCGTCATGTTCATGTTTGCATGTTTTAGCAAAATTTCCAATCAATCAGCACTAATCTTCAATCTCAATTAGAAAATTCATGTTTAATGCATATTATTTTTCAAGAAAATTTATGAATTTCAATGATATTACCACATCTAAAAAGCAAGCCACAAGAAACAAAAATAATAATTATTCATAAATTTTAGTGTAAAAATTCATATTATTAGTCTAGAAATACTATCTATTATAATGTCATTAACTAAACATTTAAATTATTTTAAGGTCAATTTATAGTAGTATATATTATTTAAAATAGTATTTATAATTAAAAAATAAGTTGTAGTATTCATTCATGATAAAAAGAGATGAAATTTAACAATAATATATTATTTAATATGCAAAATAAAAAAAATTATATATATATATATATGTATGCATGTATTTTATGAAATAAAAAATATAGATAATAAAGAAAGATAAATGAGAAAAGAGAAAGGGTGCAATTAAAGTAAGAGAGAGAAAGAGAAACAACATTTGGGTACCCTCCAGTAAATGATTTACATTTTTCAAATCCTTACGTCGTTTTCTGAATATTGAAGGAATAGCAAAGGGATTTTTCATTAGGAAAAGGATTCAGTTGATCCTTTTCGTGACACGCACCAAATGCCGAAAAATTCTGAGAGCGTTATTCGCCATTCAAACTTAGCCTTAGTCTTCATTGTGGGTCTACGAGGGTCTTGTTTGCACTAGACTTTCAACTGGAATTCACCATGCTTGCATCTTCTTTTCATTAAGTTGTTTGCTTCAAATAAACACTTTTTCTTGTAGTCTAAGATCCAATTAATAAGTGTGAGTTTGAATTTGCGTTTGGAGTACTTATGGTTTGAATTGAATTTCTATCACTAAAACATGACTGACGAAAGCTGAACTCTGCAGGTGTTCTTCCTGGAAAGGCTGCAGTTATGCAGATATGTGGGGACAAAAGTCATTGTCACGTGATGCATATTATTCACACTGGAATTCCCCAGAAGTTGCGATCTCTTCTTGAGGATCCTACATCTGTGAAGGTTAGTTGGATCCATAAACTATGAAGCTTCTATGTTTTCTGGATAGAGTACTATAAATGTTGTCTAATTCTGCATATACTTGTAAATGTGTTTTACACTGCTTAGCACATGCGCAGGTTGGAGTTTCCATTGCAAATGATGCTACTAAGGTTTTCCGTGATCATAAAGTATCTGTAGAAGCTTTGGAAGATCTGTCTACGCTAGCCAATCAAAAGCTTGGTGGAGATCCAAAGAGGTGGAATTTAGGGTCGTTAACTGAAATGTTTATATGCAAAAAGGTTGGTTTTGGTTTGGTCATGGTATCTCAGTATTTCACTATTTCTTATTTCTCATATTTAACCTTGTTTCTGAAAACAATGACGTGCCCCTCAAGAAATGGGTGATTATCTTGTAGTGATTGCTTCAGGCTATAAAGTATGCTTTTTTAGCGAGTAGGCTATATTTAATTTCCTTTTGTACATTTTTCAGGCTGTTATGCTTAGACTTCTTCCAGTTTATTTGGCTGCTATACTTGTTACTGTAATTTTACTGCCATGATAGTACTTTTAATAGTCTGCATGTCATGTGACGGATAGGGAAGTTTTATTAAACTCCAGTCGGGGTAGCTCTAAGTAAACTTTCGTTATGAGTTGATAACTGTTTTGTGGGTATTCTTCTTCAGTTTTTGAGCTTTGATTAGTAAATCCTAGTTCAGAAAGATTTGGTTGGAGCACAAGATCTGTTTTTTTTAAATCAATTTTGGTGATCTTTCCACCTATTGCTTCTTTCCCAAATTGACTTTTACAAGTAAATAATGAAACATATACTTATCTTCCTTTCAGATCAGGGTACCTATCACTTAAGTTTATCTCAAGGACCACAGTTTTGTTGATTATATTCTTAGTCCCTTTTATTAGGACTTCAACTTGACCTTCATGAGTCTGGGCTAACTGGAGAACTTCATAAATGGTTTTTCCTTGTGGGAGAGTTTGTTTTCCACTTCCAGGCAGTTACTGCTGCTGAATTTTTTGCTTTTGGGGATTTTATATATTATTTATATCCCAATTTCTGATTCAGTAGAATCTCTATACTATCTTTGATCTGAAGGCGTTTACTTTTGATGAAATGTATGCCTTTAAAATATTTGATTGTGTCATTTGTTAGTGCGTTTTCCGTTCTTTCTCTATCTACTGTGTAATTTCCTGATCTTATGAAAAGCTCTTGCTGGTCTTTCCTTGAATATATAACACAATTATTGGGTCTTCTGAAATGAATAATATGTTGATCCATCATATTAATGCTCTCTACTTTTCATCCCAATCCTGTTCTTTCTCGTGCCATTGCAGTTTTAGAGGTGGTTTTTTGTTACCAGATGTTTTGCGGATTCACTTATTGGTGTCCGAGTTGAGTTCTCTTTCTCATTATTGTTTTAAATCTATGAGTTTGTAACACTAAGGACCGAATTTTCTAAATTCCAATTGATTAGGCGTATGGTGCCCATTTTTTTGAGTAATATACTTGGAAATACCTGTTGGTACCTTATTAACACCGTTTCAAACACAACTGGTACATTCCAAAATAGCGGTTACTCGGACATTCTCTTCCCCCTTTGGCCATAAACCTCCTTTTTTTATTTTTGATTTATTGGACTCTTCTATTTTCAATCCGAAACGAACAAGTTGAAAGGAAGGAAAAAATAAAAGCTATTAACTTGATTCCTTGTGTAAGCTTGGCATACGAATTTTTTATACATTAGGACTTGCAATTGGAAGTTTATATGTGGAGACTTTAGTTAATATGTGCTGTTTAAACTTTAAACTTTTTGGCTGTAGTGGGATATTGACAATTTGTAGTAAAGGTCTTTATGACACTATCAATGATTCTCTTCATTCTCAATTAGGCCTTACTCTATAGTTTCTTTAGGGGTTATTAATTCATTATTAGCTCAACACCTTTACTCTTTACCTGGTTGTGCATTCATAGCACAAGACTCTCCCCAGAACTGGAATATCATTTCGAGATATTTGGACATATTTGAGGGTTCATTATATGCACTAGTTTTCTAACCCATGCGAAGCACGGGTATATCTAGTCTATAATTTTTGGATCCCTAAGACCTCCTTTGAAGCCATTGTTTAGGAAGCCTCCACTATATAAATGTGAAAAACTTTAAATGTTTGAAGGACATTGATTCAATCCAATTAAACTCCGAAGTAGTTTATGCCTGTTAAATCAAAAATTAAACTAAAGTCAATTTCTTTGTTTACAATTTGTACATATATATGGTAACACGAGAATGCAGTGTCATTTTATACTATTGTAACTAAAGAAGTAAACCTTCTGTGAAACAACAAAAACTCTCAAATAGGACCTATGTGAAACGGAGGAGTAGCAATCGACCAGAAAAATAGGTTCAAACATTGAAAATACTATGAAAAATAATGAAAAAAAATGTAGGGATACCTTATTTTAGATCAAAATAGTTCATGCTATTCTGATGTCTCAACAAAAAAAAAAAAGGGTAATAAATATTGAAAATGATCTAACATATTTAAGAAAAAACCTAATCAAAATCTCACCCAAATTGAACCCATCGAAACATTGAATTTCACAAAAAAATTTATAGATATTTATGTAAGATATGAGAAAGCGATAATAGCTTTGCAAGTGATAACTTGCAATCATGCTACAATTGTAATTTCCTTCATTCAGCAATCGAAGCCTCCATTTATATCACAATTACATATAAAATGAGAAAATGAAGTTAGCGATATATATATATATATATATATATATATATATATATGTGTGTGTGTGTGTGTGTGTGTGTGTGTGTGTGTGTAAATTCATAGACCCATATATATATGACTTTCACCTTTAAAATTTAAGAAGTGATGAAAGCTTTTTAGAGAAGAGGATGAAGAGAATCGTTTTTTGATATTCTTATTAATTTCTTGGGTTTTATCTGAAATTGTAATAGATCTCAGAATATGGGTTTAGTGGCCCTCCAATTTTTGTTTTTTTAATTGATCTTTGGAAGGAGAAAATAACTGATTGTACAAAGAGAATTGATATTTCTACAAGGGAAATTGATATTTTCGGACTCTACTCTCATGAAGGTGGGTCCCACTTACTATTCATGTGAGTAGAGTCTTAGGAAAATATCAATTTCCCTTGTAAAAATATGATATTTTCGGACTATACTCTCATGAAGGTGGGTCCCACTTACTATTCATGTGATTAGAGTCTTAGGAAAATATCAATTTCCCTTGTAAAAATATCAATTCCCTTGTGGAAATATCAATTCCCTTGTACAAATCCATAAGTATTTGTTTCTAAGTTTTCTTTGAATATATATGGAAAGACAAAGTAACTGATTGGCGAAATCACTCTTCACTAGCCATTGATAATTGCGGCAAGAGTAAGACTTATCAGTTATGACCCGAAAAACCGGGATTACCGGACGAAATCTGGCAGAAACGAAAGTGTGTTGCAGTTTTATATTCTTTAGTTGATATGACCAATACATTACAGTATTCATTGTGACGTGTTTTTCTCATTGAGTTATATTTTTCATTAGATATTTCAGTCCATAACAGAATGAAGATAATTAATGATTATATGGGTCAAAGAAGTTTTGTGATGCTGCGTTTTGATCACCTACCATCGTGGATGTTGTGATTGGGTACCTCTATTTTTATTTTTTTCGTTTCTTGTTTTTTCTAGGCAAGTATATTTTGGGATGTGGTGTTGGTTCATGTGACAATTTGGAAGAAAATAATTTCCTAGAATCTTAAAATAATATACTTTCCAATAAGCTTAAAATGATTTTATTTTTTACTGTCTTAAATTATGCTTAATTGAATAATGGCTGCATCGCTTTTGGACCATTTTCATTCTAGTTTCCTTCCGTCCTATGCTTTACCAGAACATTTAACCAAAATTCTGTTTATAGCTTGCAAAGCCATCCCATATTAGAATGGGAAACTGGGAGATTGCTGCTTTATCAAAGGAACAACTACAATATGCCGCAACAGATGCTTTTGCTTCTTGGTACATACATGAGGTAAATGACAGTCACCATTAGGGCAAATTATAAAATTGTTGAATAGTATATACGCTAATGTTTAAATTTTTGCAATGTCATTATTAATGTTGTAATTTTTTGCAAAACTGTCTCCTCTAATCAGTTTTAGTCAAAATAAGTCGATCATGTGCATATTATGTGGGTGTTTACAGGGTAAAATAGCTGTTTTACAACCCCTTTTTGGAGGAAATATATTTTATTGTACAAACCGACTATTTTTGCCCTTTATACACCACATGATATGCATATGACCAAAATTAGTTAGTTTTGCAAAAAGTTGATAACATTAGCTATGAAATTGTAAAAACTAAAACATTAGCCTCTATATTGCAATTCAGTATCGACACGAGGGGACAATTTTGCATTTCTTATCAAATTTAACTGACTTAACAAGTTTATTGGTTTTGGGTAAAATTATCTTCACCTTGTTGTCTCTATAGGTCTTGAGGAAGTTTCCAGATCCTGTTGATAACAAAAGTGAGAAGCCGTAGAGCATGGCACAGCACCAGTCTTTATCAGATGTATGTAAAATCCCAAGTAGCACCTAAAAACTCGTTGTCCATTGCTGTTTTTATGACGGTGAGTCGAGTTAAATTGTTGAATCAACACATTCTTTATTTAATGTTGAGTCAACTAATTCTTCAATTACTCTGTAGAACAAATGTTTATCAAAAAAGTGGTCCATTCCTACGTGACTTGTGGTATCCTCCATAATATGAGAAAGTTTACCACAGATTTCTGGGCTGTTCTTCTTAGGAGTTAAACTTTGTAATTCCCATTTCAAACTGATATATTTTTCATTCCAAAACTTTGTTCTAATATTGAGATTGCTGTACTTTTCATCTTATCCTCTCTCTGGGTCTCCCTCCCTTTTTTTAGTAAAAAAGTAAAAATAAAATCCTTCTAGTGTGTTTACATAGCAAAAAAATAAATGACATTTTAGGTGTTGCTTAAATGCTTTTACATGATAGTGCTAGAGGAGAGGCCTTCCATCTCTTTTACTACAGCAGCATATGCCTTTTTGATGAGTAAAAATTTATTAACAGAACGCACCAGTTTGGGGTTGGAACCAGCAGAACATTAGTCCTAAAATGATGTTCTCATTTCTCTTATATACTACCATGTGCATATTAATTTCTCTTTGTTTTGTATTATTTTTACAAAAATATATTTTTTTTGTTTTATTTTCTTAAATTTTATTTTGCCGATCTAAGCCCGCACAGTGACAAAAGTAGAATTCCAAACTAAGATATTGGCATCCTATGAAACCATGTGAGTTTGTTTGGCTAAAGACCAAAGACCGAGGGAAATATGGAGATTGTGTCATGAAATGAAAATGAAATATACAGGTGGTGACACCTTTATTTGCATATGCCAAGTGGGCCTTAAATTCTAGTATTACGAAGAAGTGATTTTCATATCTTGACGTTGGGTGAGATAACTAACCATGTGAGGTGGGTACGGGGTCCTTTTTACAAATGGGACAAATAAACTTTGAATGACAATGATATTATGAGTATTTAAAAAAGAACTAATACTTTTATATGATATTTTTTTTTATAAAAATAAATTAAATTTTAGAAAATAATGGGAGAATATTAAAAAAGACATGAAAATAGTATTTTTCTACTTAAATAGTAGTAATACAATACCCTAGAACTAGTGTAGTAGCTAGAGTATGTGAATGTAAGGATTTTGGCATCATAGTTTGTTTGCCATTAAAGTTCTCTAGATTTACATATTCCATTATGATGTATGCTATGAAAGATATTTTTGGCCAATAAAATGTTCGGAGGGTGCATTTTAACACGTCAACAGAAACAACGTTATAAAGTTTGGGGTGAATTAGATGTTTAATATATAAACTTTGATGTGCAAATTATACTTTAGTCTAAATAAAATTATTAAATCTTACAAAATAATAATGCTCCAAAGTTTACTAAATATAATATTAAACACAACAATATAATCTTATATTTGTAACTAACATAACTCATAAGTAATTTATACAATTACATATTCATAAACTCATTAAAATTAACCACAAAAGTTAAGATATTCTAAAAAAATCACAAGTTGACAAAATATACGAAACGCCTCAATTTACTATTTTGATTATAAGACTCTCATTTAGAGTTTGTTTCTCAAATATAAAAATAGTATGAAAAACTATACTACAAGAGCTTTAAATTAGCCTAAAGAAATACTCATATCAGATTTAAAATCATCAAATTATCGATATTTGAAAATATGAATTTATTGCAGAAAATCTGCTGCACTAATTTCAAATCAGTTTTAGAAAAACTCTGTTTTCACATAATAAACCACAAAATTAGCAAAAACTTAAAGAACATAAGTTTTAGAATATTTCAATAAATTTCTATACATAGAAGATTCATAAAAATCAAACAAAAAATGAATTTTATATGATTTTTACAAAATTCTGCCAGAATTTTTTCCACATAAAATACAAAATATTGCTGATACAAATCACTATTTTAACCTTATTTCTGAACAGATTCTCAGAAACGAATATTTTAGATAATATTTATATCATTTCAAAAAGTCTAGAATAAAAAAAAAATTGGACAAGAAACGAATTTAATATAAATTTTTGAACATTGTTAAAATTCTAGACAGATTTTGCGGGAATTTAAATTTAAGTAAGCGAATATCTGTACCTTAATTAGTTGAAATACTCCAAATTTACCTTCAATCATATTTCTCAATGACCCTAGTTGATGAGTTATATAACTCTAATTTGGAAGTATGAACGAATACAATTTTAGGATTGAATAAATGAAACGGATTAACTAAGGCATGAATAATAAATATTTTTACCTTAACTCAAGAACCCTAATTTATTTAGTCTTCGCCATGTTTTTAACTTTCTCATTCTCTTTCTTCTTCTAGTGAAAGAAAAATAAAACAAACTAACCCCTTTTTCTTCTAATTAGAACTATATAGACCTTTTAAGCTAAACTAAATTGGGCTTAAACAAATTTTTTTACTAAATAACATTAAGAGATTAATCAGACCCACAATACTTAATTTAAATAAAATATTATCTGAATTTGATTTTATATTTTAATTAATTATTTAGCAGAGAAGAAAACGTGTATAAAAAAATAGGAGATGGTACAGTTGATGCCAACTTCTCTCTCAGTACTCCATTGAAGATGAATTTCTTCACCAAATTGAATTATTATTATTATTATTATCGGAATAAAGAATTATCTGCAGCAATTCAGATCCAAACTGGAAGGTGAAAAATTAATGAAATGTGATTATAATAATTTGAAACCCGGAGGGAATTTGGTGATTCGAGGTTAATAGTAAGTCATGGGCTTTTAAGTTTTAACTGCTAACATATGCATTTGAATTCCATTTTTAATGAAACCACCTGCTGCTGCTACAAGATGCAATGTCCTCGTCCTTTAAGAGAGAGTAGAGATCACAAAATGGGTTTCCTCAGTTCGGTAATTTGCCCCCTATAATTCGTTAATAGCGCTAATAATTAGAAATTTGTCCAAATCAATTACGATTTTGTCGTGTGAATATCAAGTGCCAAACTTCAACATAATAAGATATGAGCCCTTAATTTTGAAACTGAATTCTAATTGGAAACTTTTAAATGAAAAATCAGACTGTCAACTCATCATTTTGTGATTGATGGTTGAGGAGCAGATGAGGATGGAGCTGGGGGGGGGGGGGGGGGGGGGGTTTGTTTCAGTGGAATTTTGTGTTGCATGGGTATTTTGGTTCGGGCAATAATTGGTTCTTTTTAGATAGTATACTAGTATATTTTAAATGCAATATTTAATTTGAAATGTGGGACTTCATTTCGTCCAATTCTTCAAATATCAAGTACATCTAGAAAGATATATGCACCATTTAATTGTCACAATTCATTTAGATGAAGCTCTCCATGTCCCCCATGATTAATGAGCTTTGGCTGTTGGGATGTTATCCAAATAATTTTAAAGACAAATCTTTAGTTTCTAACTGTTATTTCATCATTTACGTTGGTGTGTAAGTACTCAGAATGTTTCAACATAAATTATGTGAAATTAACCAAATTAACACCGGAAGAGTCGTGTCAATCTGCTTATATTTTCATTCGAGTGTTTGTGTGTATATATATATATATATATATATATATATATATGTAACTGATCCATAGCTTACGCCAATTAAAAATATTATTTCAGAAAATTTATTTTTCACTGTTTATTATAGGATCTAATAGTTAGGAGGGGGCCTGACCGCTAGTCCTAATAGCGGTCAAGGAGATTTTTTTTTGGTCTAGCCACTAGTCCTAATGACAGTTGAATATTTGGATAACCATAATTGATGAGAATTATAAATATCATTCACATACATTTAAATTTTATACATAATATAATTTTAAAATTTAAAATATTTATAAAAATTAAAAACTATATAATATAAATTTTAATTTTTTTTAAAATCACCAACTTCTATAAATCATTTATTTTTATATATTTTTTATCAAAATTCTAACAAAAAAATTATTTTAATTACTAAAGGATCAACTTTAATTTTGTTAATTCATTTAAAATTTATAATTAAATTAATTATTTTGTTAGAATTTTGGTAAGGAATATATAAAAATAAATGATTTATAGAAGTTGGTGATTTAAAAAAAAAAATCAAAAATCAAAAATCAAAATTTAAAATATATATTATATAATTTTTAATTTCTATAAATATTTTAAAATTATATTATGTATATAATTTAAATGTATATGAACGATATTGATAAATTTCATAAGTCATGATTATCAAAATTTTCAACTGTCATGATTTTCTTTAAATTTGAATTCATAAAAAAACCAAAATCGTTTTGATTTATGCCTAGTCGCATGTAAGAGGTGCGGCCAGGAAAAACGCCGTTATTTTCTCTGCCGCAACTCCTACATGCGGTCAAGCCAAAACCAAAAACGACTTATTTGCTTGGCAACTACTAGGGGACTAGCGGCTCAATTAAAATAAAATAAAATTCTCCTTAATCGTTATTAGAACTAGCGGTCATTCCCCCTCCTAACTATTAGATGCTGCAATAAATAGTGAGATATGATCGAGCTTGTTGAAATAGTGTTCTTAACTGACGTAAGCTATAGATCAGCTCTCTCTCTCTCTCTCTCTCTCTCTCTCTCTCTCTCTCTATATATATATATATATATATATATATATATATATATATATATATATATATATATATATATATATATACGAATGATATTAGGATCATAAAATATAATTAAAATAAAGACAATAAAATCCAAATAAGTATTTTATTAATAAGATATGACGATTTTGATATCACTTATTTATAAATTAACAATGTCTGAAACTTTAATTCTTATTCTTTTAGTACTATATCAGTACTGCAAAATTCTCTCAATTAATGATAATGACATATTAGAGATTATAAAATTATTTTTAAAATTCATTATTTTAAAATTATCTCTCTAATTTTTTAACACAGGTGGTAATTAGCTTTGTCTTTCACCCATAAAAATCAAGAAGCATAGAAAGTTAGAGTGCTTTCCACTTGGTGTCTGCCGACGATTTTTGTGTGTGGGAGAGATGTATATCATTTTGATGACTGAGTGTTGACAATTGTCGTTTTGTAATTCGTTACCAATGGGAGGATGGAGCTCACAAAACCACCAATCTAGGATATGATTGAGCAAAAATATTAGATATATCTATCTACTTAAACGTGTTTCAAAGTCAAAAAAATAAAATGATTGGCATGATTTTATTCATCTAAATATCTAATCACTCCACAAGTGGACCAAATATATTAATTAATTAACATACCAACAAGATTTCTTCACTAATTAATTTGTGCTTATAATCATACTTTCTTCTTCTTCTTTTTTCTTCAACAATTTCATTCAAGAAATTGAATTATTTAAATTACAATCAATTAAGTAACATTCATTATTTAAATTACAATTGATCAAAGATTATACAAAGTATAATATAATTAAAAGTAAGTTAAAAGAAAGAAAGGCGCGCCATACATAATATACAAATAAAGTCGGATTAAATTTAATCGTTTTACAGACGTTTGGATTCATTTTTGCAGGCATATTTTCTCACTTATTATGAATTTATTTTCTTCAAGTCCAAAATTTAATTAGTCTAACCTATGTGAAAATTGTCTAAAAATTTTGGATTCATTTTTATCCCTATAATCTAAAGTTAAATGCCATTGAACTATATATATATATATACTACTTGGAGAGTGTTACCAATAGTACAAAACATGTTTCACTGGCACAAAGAAGAAAGACAAACTATGGCTCCAAAAAAACAAAACAATATACTGACACTACTCCTCTTTCTTTTTTCTGATTCGGAAAATCACATATAGTGATTTCCAAAAGCAGTGCGCTACTAGCTCATGTCTTGTGTGCCAAGGGGTTAGTTCTTATCTAAACACTACTGCACAAATTCCCCAGGCATGTGAGTATTTTTAATATATGTACATGTCCTATATATATATATATATATATATATATATATGCAAGTGTCTCACTATCTGTTAGGTCATTTTGTTATTTTGCTAAAAAAACAAAAACGAAAAAAGTTACCACCTAAATTTTCTTCTCTATATAGTAGTGATTCATAACCAAAAGTGGTTATAGTGTGTGTAGAAATCAACTCATTTTTACTATAGACGCGATTTGTAAAAAATCTACTCTTAGCATTATAGTGCGTATGCAATAATTTATATTTCTGCTCTTCACGTTCTTCTTCGTGTCCGTCTGTATTGCAAAGTTGGTCGACGCCAACTGTTATATTATTTCATATGCATCATAATAGTAAGTTCAATGATTTCTTTTCATATGAACAAAAAAAAAAAAATTATTAAAAGAGATTGAAAAATAAAATATTTCATAACAAAAAAAATTCCCTTTTAGACAAAGTTGTAAATTTGGTTACCGACATACTCACGTTTTGAGTTATACTTCCTCTTTTTGAGGCAATATAACCACCATTAATGCATAAAAGTAGTATTGCTCATAAATTTGCACAGTGCCCACATTGCAACATTATGTGCCCAACTAGCAAAGTCCTTGCTAGTAGAACTATTATTTACCTCCGAATGTCTATTCGAAATGCCAATATATATATATGTACTACTGCCCTAATTAAAAAAAGATAACCTTAGGAAGGAGTCTTAAATATTATCACATATATATATGCTTAAATGTCGTCATTTGGTAGAAACTATGTATTTATCAAAAAATTTAGAGCATAATAAAATTGAGAAATTAATTTAATCATATATCGTATTAGATTTAAGATCAAATACCACAAATTATCACACAATAAATTAAAAAAGACCAAAAAATATATATTAAATGACATATGATATACTCAGGGTTCACCAAATTGTGGTTAGTCTTGTTTATCTAATACACTTTATAATGATTTACACACCAAATAATATTTATATAATAATTAAAAAACTCTAACGGTTGTAATATGTGCTCAAACCCATGAGACCCAAAACATTAGTAAACTCCAATACTAAGCCACTAATTAATAAATATCCAAAATCAAATACCCATTACGCTTGACTTTTAAGAGCAATCCCGACTATTTTGATATAGTGACCATTGATCGAGATTATTGAAATATGAGTCAATTCCAATGTATCACGTATAAGTTTAAGACGTGACTATGGAATATTTTAAGATGATCAAAGTGGGAAGAGCTTAAAAAGAAAAAGAAAGAAAAGTGGAACAAATGACGAAGGAGCTCGAAGAAGTTGAATACAACTGTCTAAGACTCTAAATGCCTTTATATTTATACCTTCTGGAGAATACTACCCTTTAATCAGTTCCTGAGGAATTTATTTTTGACATGAAAGTAGTTATTTTTGTCCCATACAATTGTAAACAACTTGAGCCCACAACCACCTAGCTAGCTAAACATTATAATCAAAGGGTGGTTTAACTTTAATGCTTGATAGTTGACTCCACCGATCATACATTTTTTTGGGTACGTGTTCAAACGTCGCTTTTTATCAAATATGTACTACTCATCATTCAATTACAGTCTAGCACAAATATAAGGTACCAATATCATCAAACCTACCCAAGGAGAAAGAACCCACCAAGGACTGATAATAATTGTATGACTAAAATACCAGCGTAACAATAATCATAGGGTGTGCAGTGGCAAGGGATGGGTGGTGGTGGGGGGATCTACAGTAGTTGCAATGTTCCCCCATTCCTAATATTTGTCCTTTTCACAATACTATGCATTCTTGAGTAATCAATTATCATTTGAAAAAAAATGTGGTTCTTGATTTGAACATCTTTCCCTTTCATATTGCCATAAAAACACCTCTCTCTCTCTCTCTCTCTCTCTCTCTCTCTCTCTCTCTATATATATATATATATATATATATATATATATATATATATATATATATATATAAACTCTTCCACTTTACAAAAAAATAAAATTATAAATGAATTGGGTTGCACGCGAATCTGATTCAACTCGAATTGTGTCGATTAAATTTGATTCGAACTTGACTCTTTTACTAAACAAACCAATTTTGTACACCAAATTGATCTCATTCTATTTTAAAGCCAACTCAACTCAACGCATATAGCTTTTAAACGAGTTTAAAGTTTAAACCCGACTAAACTCATTTACAATATTAAAAAAATAGTCCATTTATTAATGTTTTTTGTTCCCATGTAAAGAATTTATTTTTCTTTTATAATAATTTAATTAAAATGATATAATATTCTTCAATTTATCATCAAAATATCATTATTATTTATGCCACTACAATTGATTATTTTAAAATCAACACGAAATTATTTTGTTAATAATTTTATATCCTATTATAAAGTCTGAGACTTTAAATAGTTAACCTTATCCTAAAAAGCTCTGACTCCTATTTATCATATTTTATTTATTTATTTTATGAGTCCATAAATAAAATTAGGGTTCACATTGAATAACCTAAAATAAAAAATAACGAATAACAAATAACGAATAACGAACAAATGGACAACGAACGAATGAAGATCGAAAAAGACGGAACGAATCCCCCTAGGGGTGAATCACTTAGGAGTTGTTTAATATTTTGTTTTCCGAATTTCATCCCGGACAAGTTTAAGCGGTACACAGAATAAATAATGAATCCAAAATTGAAAAAACTTGTGAAGGTTTAAAAGAGGTTTTTCCTAACTCATATATTACAAGATAACTTCTCATAGAAACAAGAATAAAGAGAAACGGACAAAGAACCGATCAAAAAAGCATGAAACAAACAAAATGCGTCGAACTGGAAGCAGGACCCCTGGGGTTCGCCCCCCTAAGGTGGGCCCTCTTGGGGATGGTCTTTTCTCGCTCCATGATACATTTCATTGGCTTCTCTGACAATACAATTGATTTTATTTAATCTTTTTAGACTTAATATTATGCTACCTTAAAGGTACAATTTAAGAGGTATTGTCATGAATCTCTAGGCAGAAGGCTTATGAGAACAACTTATGGTTGGAAATCGGTTGAGAAATTGGATTTGTGGTTAGAAGAATTGGATGATTTGGGGACTACCCGGGTAACCCGAGATATTTTGGCAATTTTCCTATCATTAGGGGTATTTATGGAATTCTCCCTTTTGACATGTGTCTGACACATGACCTGGAGCCTATAAATACTTATTCACTTGACAAATGAATGGACTTTTGACACTTTGAGGACTTTGACCATCTAAATGCTCTTTTTTTTCTCAAAATATGAAATAAGTTAGAAGGAATAGAGAACTTATGATCGACTTTGAATCTAGTGAACTAAAGTGTTGGCGTTGCCTATCTTGAATTCACTCGAAACACTTGTCACGGCTCTCGGACACCAGCGGTTACACTGTGATTGTAAGACCCCGAATTTTATGAAATACAAAATTTAATTTTTATTCATATATATATTTTTTCTGAAAAAGTAAGTGGTTAAATTGATAAAGTTAAAAGTTAAGGATGTTATGTGTAAATTATATTATGTCAAACAATATTCGTTTGGCAGGGGAATATTCGTTCTGTCGGGGAATATTCGTACGACGGCGCCGTACGAACCAATCATTGGTGGACCCCACAACGAATAAGTGTCGGATATAGAAAATAACATAAACAATTTTTAAATGGTCAATGGTACTATCACTTTTAATTGTTAAAATATCCGGTGGTAAAAGAATAGTAATATACGGTATTACAAGTAACATACGGTATTGCACAGTAGCACACGACATTGCACAGTGTTTCGTATTATTAAACTGATAAAGTCGTTATCGTACAATATTTGACTTTATTGTCACATGCACAATAATTTATATTATTAAACTAATAATTATCACAGTAGCATATGCACAGTAATTCACATTATTGAATCAATAATTGTCCTGACACAGTAACATATTCTTTCTTTTACATACTTTCTGCATTATTATTATCTCTATTATGGTGTTATTTAAACAGTTGTATTTCATTAATTAATTGACTTGATATCTTACTCAGAGAGCCAACTACACTGTATTAGTCATAATAATGAATAAGTGTAAATTATTGTTGAATAATTAAATTGATAAAGTTATTTGTTTATAATATAAAGTTAGGTGCTATAAAATGAATGGTATAGATTAAAGATAATATAAAATTTGAAATGGATGGTGTAGATTAAAAGATGATCTTTAAATGAATGGTTTAGATTAAGAAAATCTTAAAAGATGAAATGAATGGTATAGATTAAAGATAATATAGAATTTGAAATGGATGGTGTAGATTAAAAGATGATCTTTAAATGAATGGTTTAGATTAAGGAAATCTTAAAAGATGAAATGAATGGTATAGATTAAAGATAATATAGAATTTGAAATGGATCGTGTAGATTAAAAGATGATCTTTAAATGAATGGTTTAGATTAAAGAAATCTTAAAAGATGAAATGAATAGTATGGATTAAACATTATCTTGAAATGAACGGTTTGGTTTAAATTAGGAAATCTTAGTTATGATAAGATTTTTGGTTATAAATAGAGGCCTTAACTTAAGGATTTTTCATAAACTTCCATACTTGTTCTTTCGTTCACTCTCTAAATACTTCTTGTGTAAGTTCTCTCCAAGTGTGCTTAAGTCATCTTGAGTATTTGTGAAGATCTATAAGTGTACGTGTACTGTTCAAGTTAATCAACCTCATTTAAATCAATATTCAGTCACGTGTTAAGGTAAGGGATTATCACTCTTTGATTCACGAAAATAATATCGTTTATCTCTTACTCATAAGATGTGTCATTTATTTCCATGTATTAAATTGTGGAAAAACCTTACGGCGCGGATTACCGCCTATTGGTGAATAACATTTCGTATTCATTTCTTATTAATCTCTGAGAATAACTTTACTACGCGGATTACCGCCTGTTTGGTGAATAACTCTTTGTATTCAATTTTTATTAAATTGTGGGAATAACCTTACGGCGCGGATTACCGCATGTTGGTGAATAACATTTCGTATTTATTCCTTATTAATCTCTGAGAATAACCTGACTACGCGGATTACCGCATGTTTGGTGAATTACTCTTTGTATTCATTTCTTATTTGTCTCTTGTGGAAATAATTTGTTTACACGAATTATCACATGACACTTTTATTCTATATTCGTTTGTAATATCATTTTCTTTCATATTCGTAAGTGATATTATTTTCCTTTATACTCATAAGGGATACCATCTTTTTCATCTTCCATTATTCAAACTTACTATGGTAAGGGATATTAATTTCTTTCACCTTTTGTTAATCAAACCTGCTACGGTAAGGGATATTATTTTCTTTCATACACCTAAATCGAAACTTATTATGGAACTATTTCTTCTATAATTTCTGAAAATATTATATATTCTATAATAGTTGCACTTCATCATTTCAATTGAACCATCCTATTTACGTGAACCTTTCTATTGAACTGTAACCGTTATTCTGAACTGTGGATCTTGAATATCATTTTTGAATTTCACTCCACATCATGTTGACAATTTGAACATTATTTGAATCTGCACAAAGTAAACTTCTGATACTTATTTATCCTATTTCTTCTGTTCATTATTTATATCATTCTAATTAGGGGTGTTCATCGGTTTTTAACCGAACCGGAACCGAAAAAACCGAACCGGTACCGAACCGAAAATACCGCTAAACCAAGAACCGATACCGGTACCGAATTATCTGTTCGGTACCGGTTCGGTACAAAATCGGTTCGGTTTTTTCGGTTCGATTTTTCGGTAAAACCGCATATATTATATATAATTAAAATTTATAAATAATAATTAAAAATTACCTATTTATTACCTATTTTTAAATAATAATTTATAAATAATAATAATAATTTATAAATAATAATTATTATTTAATTCATTTTTATAATAATTATTATTTATAAATAATAATTATTATTTATTTCGGTTTTTTCGGTATACCAAAAGGTACCGAATTTACAAAAACCCAAAACCGTTACCGGTACCGATTATTACAAAAAAACCGAAAAAACCGAACCGAAAAAAACCGGTACCGCCGTTACTGGTTTGGACCGATTCGGTAAAAAACCAAAAAAACCGAATCCTTTGGACACCCCTAATTCTAATCATCCAAAATTAAGTTGTTGTGAATATCTGTGGCCGGGGGCACAGATGCGATATAATTGTTGAACAGATGATAGGTTAAAGGCGATATAATAGGTTAAAGGCGATACATCTGTTCGGTGTCTTTTATGGCACGTGGTAAATGTTCTCTTTGGCCCGTAGTGCAAAGATGAACTGTTGTTTAGTATGATTATGACCAAAGGCTGAATCTGGTATAATCTTGACCGTTGGTGTTATATTGAAAGTCTTTGGCCCGTAGTGCAAAGATGAACTGTTGATCTGCATGATTATGGCCAGAACTGTGAATTTGTATTATCTTGACTAATGATATTTTAGATGATAAAAGTTGATGATGTTTTTACTAAAAAGAGAACCGAGTGGACATTATAGTCTGCATTATTCTTCTAATAGATTGTTCATTCTGCTGCTATTATTGACCTGAACGTTGTTCAAGAATTTAAATGCAGTTTTTGATATAAACCTTGTAGTCTATTGTATTCTATCAATAACTCAATTGTTGAAGGCTAAAGATAACTTATTTGTCATTATCTTAGTCATGATATTCTTTACTGGGCTATTTGAGTTCACCCTTTCTTTTGTTCCATTACTTTTCAACAGGAGATGAGAACGTAACTGGGTCTAGCCGAGGAATGGAGTGAAAGTCCGAGGGATAGCTATCGTAGTCTTCATGTATTGTAAAATAGTGTGATAATAATAATGAAAACTTAGTTGTATATTATTATACACTGTATTATTGAACGTTGTTCTACCTTGTAATAATTTTGTTGTAGTCTTTTGACAACTCAAGTTTGAGCTGTGTGAGCCCAGATTTGGGGGTGTCACAGTTAGCATCAGAGCTTAGGGATATGGTTTTTAATGGAGATCTGGGGTTAAAACTAGGAGGGGAGAGACGAATAGAATCAGTCACTAGTGTGTCCTACCATTTTGTTATATAAACGAATCGATTTGAATGTATGAACAAGAAGTGATGAGTCAGTTTGTTTAAACTAACAATTATTTTGTGACCACAGTTAAGTATGACATCTGAAAATCAGGAAGTTAACTATGGAGTACCCGAAGCCAATGTGGCTGAGAATCAAGAGGCCACAAACAATTCTCCTATAAACTCAGAGTTGAATCTTTTACCTAAGGCAAAATTTATTCGTGTTCTATTCAGGAAGGATGAAGGTAAAATCTCTATTACAGTCGTTTCAGATCCGTTCTTAGAAGCAATTAAAGGATGTAATGAACTTGCGAAAATTATTGCCTTTAATCTGCTCACTAATTGAGAGAGTCATATTACCTGGTTATGCTATATAACAAAGGATTAGAATATATGGACTTTTCATATCAGTCTTTGGGATTTATGGTGTTCCAGCTATGATTTTCAAGATTATTTAAAAATGATGTTTCTATACTTCTGGGCATTACAATTTAGAGGAATTCAGGTTAAGTTACTCGCTATTGTGGAAACTGCAGTCTATCGAAAATACTATTCTTATATAAATCATTGGTACGTTACTACTGATGAAGTTGAGGAATCCAAAAAACAGTTCGTTAGAGAATTATTTAGGGGTATTCCCATGGTTGAAATACGTGAAAATCTGAATGAAGTACTCGGGATTCGATTTGACGATAACAGTCAAGAACTTCTTGTGAAGTTTATGTCATGTTAGATACTTGCTCTACCCATTCTTTTATCTCACCTATATGTGCTCAACGTTTAAATTTGACTTCTGAAAACTTAGACTTTGACTTATCAGTTGAAACTCCATTGGGAGAAATAGCTATCACATCTACTGTCTATAAATCTTGCCTTATTCAAATCAACAACCTCACATTACCTGTTGACCTTATTTCTTTGGAGATGCATGAATTTGATGTGATTTTAGGAATTGATTGATTGACTACCCATCATGCTAAAATTGATTGTTTTCATAAGATTATTAGTTTTCATATTCCTAATCAACCTATCATGCAAATTCAAGTAACTAAACCATTTAAATTTATAACCGTTATTTCTACTCATGAAGCTATTCGTTTATTGAAAAACGGATGTCAAACCTTTTTAGTTCATGTCACTGATTTGAACAAAAACACGTCAAACTTGACTGATATTCCCATTGTTAATGTGTTTTCTGATGTTTTTCCTGAGGAAATTCCTGACTTATCCCCAAACCGTGAAATTGAATTATGTATTGACCTTGAACCCGGTACTAACCCTATTTCCAAAGCTCCAAACCGAATAACTCCCATTGAACTTAGTTAAAAGTCCAACTACAGGAATTGTTGGATACCGGTTTCATTCTTCCGAGTGCATCACCTTGGGGTGCTCCTGTTCTATTTGTGAAGAAAAAAGACATGAGTATGAGATTGTGCATTGACTACCGAGAATTGAACCATGTCACCATTAAAAACAGATACCCGTTACCTCGGATTGATGACATGTTTGATCAATTGCAAGGTGTTCAACATTTCTCAAAGATTGATCTCCATTCTGGATGTTATCAGTTAAATGTTAAAGCTGAAGACATTCCAAAGACTGCTTTTAGAACTCGTTACGGACATTATGAGTTCTTAGTCATGTCTTTTGGACTAACTAATGCTCCTGCAGCTTTTATAGACATGATGAATCGGATATTCAAGGAATATTTGGATCATTTTGTGGTTGTCTTTATTGATGACATTCTCATATACTCTAAGAGTCATGGGGATCATGAACAACACCTGAGATTGATACTCCAAAAGTTTCGCGAGAACAAACTATATGCCAAGTTGAAGAAATGTGAGTTATGGCTTGAGTAAGTCACATTCCTTGGGCATTTAATTTCAAAAACAGGGAATATCGGTTGACCCTGCGAAGATTGAAGCAATACTAAATTGGGAACAACCCAAGATAGTAACGGAAGTCCGAAGCTTTCTGGGTCTAGTTGGTTATTATCAGAGATTCGTAGAAAGATTTTACCGAATCGCCACTCCATTAACTCAGCTTACTCGGAAAAGCACCAAATTTGTATGGAACGAGGAATGTGAGAAAAGTTTCCAAGAACTCAAGAGGAGACTTGTTTCAGCTCATGTTCTGACCATACCATCGGGATCGGGAGAATTTGCTATCTACAGCGATGCTTCAGGCAAAGGTCTAGGCTGTGTCCTTATGCAACACGGAAAGGTTATAGCCTATACCTCTCGACAACTCAAAGATTATGAGAAAAATTAACCTACTCATGATCTAGAGTTGGCAACAGTCGTTTTCGCGTTGAAGATCTGGAGACACTACTTGAATGGAGAAAAAATGGATATCTATACGGATCATAAAAGTCTCAAGTATTTCTTCACCCAGAAGAAACTCAACATGCGACAACGATGTTGGCTTGAGCTGTTGAAGGATTACGATCACACAATCCAGTATCACCCGGGAAAGGCAAACGTTGTAGCTGACGCTTTGAGCAGAAGATCTTATGCGAGTACAAGTGCACTGCTAACAACACAAAAGCGTATTTTGTAAGACTTGCAAAAGATGGAGATAGAGCTAAAAATACCAATGACCCACTTGAAGATTGCGCACGTACGAGTAGAACTAGCTTTAATCGATAAAATTAAAGCTGCTCAAGCTACTGATCGGGAGCTGATGAATATGATGAAGAAAGTACAAGAAGGTGTTATTCCTGAAGCAAGAATCGACGAGAAAGGAATATTTCAAGTCAACTCTCCTGAATTGAAGTATAAAATCATGATGGAGGCACACAACACGCCGTTTGCAATCCACCCAAGAGGAACCAAGATGTATCGAGATCTTCGACATACATTTTGGTGGAACAATATGAAAAGGGAGATTGCAAAGTTTATCTCAAGGTGCCTAACTTGTCAACGTGTCAAGGCAGAGCATCAAGTACATAAGGGTCCATTACAACCACTTGAGGTTCCTGAATGGAAGTGGGAACACATCAATATGAATTTCGTGACGGGTCTTCCCAAAGTTTCTCAAGGCTTAGATGTAATTTGGGTCATCGTAAATAGATTGACCAAATCCGCTCATTTCTTGCCTATATGAGAAAACTTTTATGACGCCCCCAAATCCGGGTCCCTTGAACCTCGGGTTCGGTGCTCACTATTCAATACTTGTCAAACATTCATAAAATATAACTTCAATAACTCGCGGAAATCATACATCATTTCATTACGAAACGTACCTTCAATCCCAGGTTCCACTAACCTTAATACATCATCATTACCTTATAATACAAAAGGTTTACACAAATAATACGAACTAATTACGTCTACTCGTTCATCTTTCCTTTGTCGTGGTACTCCTTAGATAACTCGGCTTAACTGAAAATAGTTCATGATATAGCAAGGGTGAGCAACTACTTTGCTCATCAAGTTTAATTAAACAATAATAGGTATATCATGAATGAAAAAGATTTAGCTCTGGAAACTTCAACAATATACAGTAATTGTGAAGACATGCAACTTTGAATAATATAATTTAATTGACATAACATACTGCTTCATCATGCTGAAAAGGTCACAAGACCATGAACACACGTTTTGAGTATTTACAATACCCTGTAGACAGAAGACTGTCAGTTCGTTTTGAATATTAACAATCATTTCGATTGACATATCCGGTGATGGGTACTTTAGGTGATCAGTCTATCGTACGTTTATAGAGTGCACAATATAACCATCTAGTTCGTTTTGATCGGGAATATTCCATCCGACCGTAAGCTTATCTGCTTATAATGCTCTGTTCATTTCAGCTTATCCCATCAGATTCCGCACCACAACAATATGGTTTGGACTAACTTCAATAATATTCAGATTTATGAATTTTAAATCGTACATGGTCCAGCCGAAACAATTGGTATAGAACTCTCACTTAGAACAGTTCATAACAAGAACAGTCATAATATCACGTGCAATATCTAGCTGAAACAAATAGCATAGATATTTCTTTCTAAACAGTTCATAACGTGAACAGTCATGCAAATGCACCTAAGTGCGATTGTCAATAACAATATAGATACGAAATAATTTTTTTAATAATTATTTCATCATGCATTAGAAATAAATTCCAATTTCTACATAAATAACTTGCCAAATAAATACAAGTTAGGTTCACAGAAACTTGCCTGTTCCGCTGACTACTGCTATTCAACTTAAAAATACTTCCTTTGGGTGACCTAATATTCAACAACATTGATCCTCCAATTAGCATAACACATATAGGTTTATTTAACATTAATAACCTTACCATATATGTCTTAAATCATCTATCACTTAATCATAACCTTAAAACTCTTAATAATGTTATCAATCCCTTGATAATATTTTTAAATCACATAACTATCACTTTATTGCTTTATAATATTATCACATTTGATAATATATAAATACCACAGATAATATTATTAATCGTATAATAATATTTTAACCATTTACTATCTCAATAATAAATCATCTAGTTCCTCAATATTATTAACCATCTAATAATCATCTTAATCTGTTTATTATCTCAAACACTTATTAACATTATTAATACATAAATAATGTTTTACACTATCCCCAATGATATTATTTATCAAACAACATCTAAATCATTTGTAAATATTATTAACCATTTAATAATATTTTAACCTCTTAATAATATTATTAATCCTTTAATAATATCCTTATCCTTAGTTAATATTATTAATCATTTAATAATATTTCGATCATATATTAACATTATTAATAATGTCTTACTCTTCACATGATATTATTTATCAAATAATATCTCCAATAACTTATAAATATTATTATTCATTTAATAATATTTTATACTCAAAATAATATCATTTAATAATGTCTTCTTCTCTCATTAATTTTATTAACCATTTAATAATATTTTATCATCATACTAATATTATTAACCATTTAATAATATTTTAATCATTTATTAATATTATTAATCATTTAATAATATTCTTCTAACTTACTAATATTATTAATCATTTAATAATATTTTATTCATTCATTGATATTATTAACCATTTTTAATAATATTTTACTCATATTCTAATATTATTAATTATTTAATAATATTTTATTCATATACTAATATTATTAACCATTTAATAATTTTTTAATCACTTATTAATATTATTAATCATTTAATAATATTTAATTTCTTTATTAATATTATTAATCATTTTAATAATATTTTATTTATTTAATATTATTAACTCTTTAATAATATTTTATTCACTTTATAATATTATTATACATTTAATAATATTTTAATGATTTTCTAATATTATTATATTAATAATAATATTTTATTAATTTAATTATATTATTAAACCTTTAATAATATTTAACTCTTTTATCTATTAAATCACTTATATTTAATTTAAAAATATATTTATTAAGTCCAAAAATAATAAAATAATTTTTGGGACATTTTTCATTTTCGGATTCGTACGGACCCGACCCGGTTCGGTTTTTTTTTTTTTTTTTCCTGGAACAGTGCACTGCGCCGCGGTGCAGTGTTTATACTGCAAGACGGCGCCCCGGCGTTGTCCGGCAGAATGTTATCCAAAATTTTGATTTTTGACAATTTTGATACCCTTTGATCAAACATTGATTAAATGAAATCTACACATCCAAATGACACCAAATTAGTGTTGATGTGTTCCTAACTTTTTGTTTTACAATATTTCATGGTTCGATCGTCTTTTTGAAAACGTTTTACACGAAAATTACGGATCGAACCATTTAGGATCTAAAAACGACATCATTTCCGGTCAAAGCTATAACTTCTTCGTTATTCAATATTTTTGAAAAGTTCCAAAATGGTTTTTCTTTAAAACTCATAGATCTAGCTTTCTAGACTCTTAGATTACAAAAATAACTTGTACATCTTAAATCATAAATCATCAACCTAGACATTTAACTAGGGTTTTAAAACCAAACATGTTCATACTACCATTTCTTCCATCATCTTCCGCACCAAACATGTTAAAACACACATCTAGCATATTTAACCATATATCTTTATATATATTCAAGATCTAACATCACATGGGTTTTTATTTCTTACATATCAAACTAACTAACAAGTTAAGGTTCAAAGAAACTTTTAAACCTTTAATGAAGATCTTCTTCTTGGAAATGGTTCTAGCTCTTCTTTGATCTTCTTGTATGGACCAAAAATCACCCACACTTGATAACACTCAAGGTGTTTGCTCTCTAGAACTCTCACAATTGCTCTAGCTTCTCTCTACAACCTCCTCTCTCTAAATTTTGGTGAATGGAGCAAATGAACCAATATTTGCACAAGTGTTGGTCATTTCTATTTATAGAACTCTAGGATTTTACCATTAGTTCTACTAATCAACTAACATTGGTTGATTAAGGCTCTAATCTTGCTTACTATGCATGGAATGACTATTTGATAGACTTTTTGATTGACCCATTGATTGACTAGGGTGGTTGGGGAGTTGTTGGACCAAAATACACTCAAAATTCATCCAACAAGTTAGTTTCACATCCATGTGGGCCCCAAAATTCGGAATTTAGCATTTTATTTCACCAATTTGGCTTTATTTTTAAGTCCTATATAATTATATAAGTATCCATATATATATACACCAATATATGTATACATATTCACCTATACAAACTTATTGGGCTCCACTTTGGATCTTGGAATTAAATTCTATTGGGCTCATTCAATTAAATTGTTTGGGCTCAATTTATATCACACATTGGGTTAGCATTTACATAACTATGCTACCTTTAATTAAAATAAGCATTGAGCTTATTTAATAATTCACATGGACTAGTAATTAAATTAATTACATGGGCTACTAGGTAAACTTAATTGACTTAGTTTAATAACTCATTTGGATTTAAAATATAATCCAATTAGATTTGTTATTTATAAGTCCATTGGACTCCTTAATTAAAATAACTTACATAATACTTGGGTTTGTTTTAATAAAACCCTAACACATTTTAATACAAGTACTTTAACTTGATTAAATTAATTCATTCACTAACCCTTATCATCAACTTGGGTTTATAATATACATAACCATACACAAACAATTATTCCCACATTGGGTTATCTTAAATAATTCACTTATTTCTTATTTCTCATTGTTCATACAAGTAATTAACTTGTTCAATAAAAATCTTCTTAATTGTCATACAAGGCCAACATTCAAGCTTTGTGATTTTATCACATAAGCTTCTCTTGAAATCTTTTTCCTTCTTTAGTTAATTAATTTAATTAACTAATTTAACACTTCTCACCATACAACTTATCACATACACACATATTTCATACCTCATATTTTCTTATGGATATAATTAAATAAAAAATAAATAAAATTGGGTTCGTAATTTTCTCGATCATTACAACTTTTCACTTGAACGTCTTGCCGATATGTACATAAATGAGATTGTGAGATTGCATGGCATGCCAGTTTTCATAGTTTATGATCGAGATCATAGATTCACTTCATGCTTTTGGATCAGTCTACAAAAAGCTATGGGCACTGAGCTACGATTCAGTTCTGTATACCATCCTCAAACGGACGGACAATCGGAAAGGACGATCCAGACCCTTGAAGATCTTTTGAGACTTTGCGTACTAGACTTCAAAAGAAGTTCGGATAAATACTTGTCATTGGTTGAATTTTCCTACAACAACAGTTACCAAGCAAGTATAGGTATGACTCCATTCGAGGCTTTATATGGACGCAAATGTCGATCTCCAGTATGTTGGAATGAGGTAGGAGAAGTAAAACTGTTGGGACCTGAGTTAGTACGTTTGACAATAGAAAATATCCAAATGACCCGACAATGAATATAAACTGCATAAGAACGACAAAAGAGTTATGCTAGTCTTCATCGAATGGACTAAAGTTTCAATATCGGAGACCATGTATTTTTACGTGTTTCTCCATGGAAATGGGTTACGAGATTCGAAAAGAGAGGAAAGCTCAACCCTCGATTTATTGGCCCATTTGAAATCCTCGATCGAGTAGGAACCGTAGCCTACATACTAGCCTTACCGCCTAATATGTCCCGCATCTATAATGTTTTTCAAATATCTATGTTACGTAAATATGTGAAGGACCCAAACCACGTCATTGAGTTAGAACCAGACGTTATGGCAGATGATTTAACGTACGAGGAAGTACCTGTTAAGATCCTAGATAAGAAGGAGCAGATCCTACGCTCAAAGGTTATACCTCAAGCTAAGATTTTATGGAGTAACCAAGATACTGAGGAAATGACCTGGGAGTTAGAATCTGAGATGAAATCTAAGTATCCTTATCTCTTTGATATGCCAGGTACGCCAATTTCGAGGATGAAATTTCATAAGGAGTGGAGGTTGTAAGACCCCGAATTTTATGAAATACAAAATTTAATTTTTATTCATATATATATATATATATATATATATATATATATATATATATATATATATATATATATTCTGAAACAGTAAGTGGTTAAATTGATAAAGTTAAAAGTTAATGATGTTATGTGTAAATTATATTATGTCGAACAATATTCGTTTGATCGGGGAATATTCGTTCTGTCGGGGAATATTCGTACGACGGCGCCGTACGAACCAATCATTGGTGGACCCCACAACGAATAATTATCGGATATAGAAAATAACATAAACAATTTTTAAATGGTCAATGGTACTATCACTTTTAATTGTTAAAATATTTGGTGGTAAAAGAATAGTAATATACGGTATTACAAGTAACACACAGTATAGCACAGTAACACACGGTATTGCACAATAACACACGGCATTGCACAGTAGCACACGACATTGCACAGTGTTTCGTATTATTAAACTAATAAAGTCGTTATCGTATAATATTTGACTTTATTGTCACATGCACAATAATTCATATTATTAAACTGATAATTGTCACACTAGCATATGCACAATAATTTACATTATTGAATCAATAATTGTCATGACACAGTAACCTATTCTTTCTTTTACATACTTTCTGCATTATTGTTATCTCTATTATGGTGTTATTTAAACAGTTGTCATTATTGATTTTATATGTATTGTTGATATTATACTTATGTTAATTTTTTTTTCAAGGGATGGTAAATACATGAAGATGAACGGAACAGAGAAATTTTATAGTAATTTTTATTTCTTCAAACTCATGATTTTATTAAAAGTTTGATTTTATTTGTTTTTAAATTTGATATTTATTGTATTATTGTTTTTATACATATCTTATTTATTTATTTTTATTAAATAATAATAGATACATAAAAATGACATAAATATCCAACAAATTTTGAAATAAATACTAAAATAAATAAATAAAATCATTTCCTTTTTATTATTGTTATTATTATAATTATAAAATATTTTAATCACACGCATTGCATATACCTCTATAAACAGTATGGATTAATATATATATATATATATATATATATATATGTTTTTATCTGTAACTATTTATTTCTCTCTCTATAAGAAAAGGGAGGACCCCATGCATGTGAAATAAAGAAGAGAATGACGTCTTACAATGTATGGGCGTGCGTGCATGAGTGGGGAGAGGGGAGGACCTCAACCCTCAAATTTGCAAGGTGCACCAAGAAAAGATTCATTACGCTGGTATCCATCAACCATGGCAAGAGTCATGTTTCTGGGGTCCCATGCATTTTGATGGACTCACTTCAATTTATTACTAATGACCATGATAGCATAAATTGTCACATCACACATCATATATTTCGTATTTGTGCTTGCATATAAATATAACGTTAGAATTAAAATATAATAATATATTTTTTAAAATTTTTATAACAAAATATAATGTAACAACTTTATTATAACCAAATATTGTATACGTAATATAATTGCAGTTCACATTTTGTTACCAATTGCATTATCAGGAGTTAATGTCTTACAGTAGATGATAGGATAAATTCAGGGATGAAGCCACGATGAGGCGGTCAATTGACTTCAAATTTATTTTTTAATATATAATAAATTTAAAAAATAATTTAAGTATAATTAATAAATTAATTTTTATAAATTTTTTATTATATTAAGTAAAATTAAAATTTTAATAAATTTCTCGATCTCGTATCAATCCTATTCATTTATATATGTATCTTGCTCTAACTTCTTAAGATAAATAATAATCTAATTTATATCATTTTTAAAACAATCAAGTATTATAAATAAATTTGACATTAGAAATGAGTATTAGGGGGTTAATAAGGGGTGTGTATATATATATATATATATATATATTATTTACTATTAATTTAACATTGTAATAAAAAAAAAACATGTTATATATGTGTAACTAAAATTTTTAATCTTATTTAAAAAAATTAGTTCGAAAACATTGCTACCGATAAATTATTTATAACATTATAGCAATATTTTAATCCACTAAATATAAATCGTGCTTCGTCACCGGATAGATTCATCTGTTCTTGGCCTAGTCAGGTGTCCGATACTCAGAAGATAGATAGATCCCTATCCCATTTGCGTACGGAAATTAATCAGCTAGTACTAGAAAGGTCTATGTAATCAATGAAGAAAGTACTGCAACCTTTTTTATACACTGAAAAATCATTAGAAATTGACCATTTATTAAAATTAATATATAATACTTCTATTTTAAAATATAAAATCATTTATAATATTTTAAAATTAGTTTATAATATTTTTTAAATTTAAAATTGATGTGACTAATTTAAATATTAAACATAATAAATCTCGTAATTATTAATATACTTTAGCAAGGTTCTAAAAGGCGCTAGACGGGAGGCGGACGGCCAGAGGGGGCCTAGCGCCTAGGGGGCTTAGGCGGGGCCTAGACGGAATTTTTTACTTTAAGTCAATTTTAATATTTTATCTTACATTTATCCAAACAAAACAATAATATAAAAGAAAACAATTTATAATAAAGATAATAAAGGATTTTGTTTAAAGTTCAAACACATATCCATATTGCTAATGTCAAAGTTTAAACAGAAACATACAATTGTTTAAAGTTCAAACACAAATAAATAATAAAAAATACAAACTCATATTCTTTATCTCCATATCCCTCTATATCTCTCTCTAACTCTTTTTCTCCATATTCCTCCAAGATAATGTCCCCATCGGGTTCACACTCATACTCATCATCTCCCTCTTCTTCCATGTTATCATCAAACAAAAAAACTTCTTCATAGAGTTTTCTTACTCTAACATTTCTACTATTTCTCTTAGGCTCTAGCACACTATCCGCTTCGGATGCTTCACCAACCGCTTCCCAAATAAGGTTGGAACAACCCTCAACTTCTTCATCTATTTCTACGACGTCGTTTTGTAGCTTAGTTATTAAAATTTTAAAAAAACAATTGCAGCCTTAAATTTTTCGCTTAGGCCTCACCTAATTTCTTTGTCTTGCCCGCCCAGTCTCATATAATTTTTTGAAAGAATTTTTTTCCTCCTTGGGTATAGGCGAGGCCCTAGGCGACCTAGGCGAAGCGCTAGGCGGCCTAGGCGTGGCGCCAAGGGAGGGCCTAGCGCCTAGGCGGGGATTAGTCGGACCTAGGCGGGAATTTTTAGAACACTGCACTTTAGATAATTTATAATTTTATAATTATATAGTATAAAATTAAATGACTTCATTTTAATTTTAAATATATAAAATATTTTAAAAATTATTTTATATATATATAATCACACAGTGATTGTCATATAATATTATTCTATTAACGTCTACCAACATATCCATTTTTCATACCAAAAAAGAAGAAATTAAGTTGTTATGGGAACCTACAATTACAACGCTTATTACATTAAAACAAACATCAAAATTATAAATTGAATCCGATCTAGCTAGTATGAAAACCTCTATTTAGAACATGAATACATGCATTAGGACTAATCTAGCTAAATTTAACTTGATTATATCGTCATCTGGCATGCATGACCTTGATTAAGGCTATTTAATTAATTAAAAGTAGATAATTAATTAGGTTAAAAATAGAAAAGTAAATTTCCCTGATATATTAATTAGTAGGCTAGTAATGTAGCCTAAATACATCACGAAATTCACTTGAGCTCCTCTCTCATTTGATTTAATCTTGAAATTTCCTCTTGTTTATTGGCTACAATTTATGTATCGATCAAAATAATACTCTCTCTATATCTTAAAAATTGGTTTTGTTTGATTTTTTTTAGTTAAATTGACTAATTTTAGAATTAAGCATATTTATTTATAGTTTTAAACTAATAAAAATTGATGTAATAGTAAATTCGATATAATTTTTTATAGTTATAATTTTTTAATCAATATTTATAAGAAAATAGTATAAATTTAATAACAAAAATGATTAATTTATTGAAAAGGTCAAACCAAATCAATTTTTGAAGGACTTGCTTTTAAATTAAATATATATTTTAAAAACGATTACTTTTATTTAGAGATATCTTGAAATGTCCTTTTAGTGGCGGTGTTAGTACGGAAAAATAATGATGAATTAAAATATATATCCCTTCTCTTCAAGCAAAATATTAAAAAAAAAATGTATTTTTAATATTTAAATGTCCTTTTAGTGGTGATGTTAGTACTAAAGCAAAAATATATATCCCTTATCTTCAAGCCAAATATTAAAAAAAATGTATTTTTAATGTAAGAACAGAGTAGGTACTGTATACGTTTTTGATAATATAATAAAATTACTATAAATAAGATTTTTAAATAATTGGAAAATGCGTCAAATACTAGGAAATTCTTAATGTCTATAGGTTTCCATTTTAATAGCAAAATATATTTTAATGTGCTACTACATTATTAAAAACATTTATCATACTGTACATGCATTGCAATTTGAACTACTTGACATTTTAAATAAAACTAGTTAAATGGAAACTACAGTCTTACACTTCCCTAAATAATAAGGGCTAAGAATCAATAACTATATATACAAGTTATTAACAGATTTTATTTAATAATTTTATAAATAAATTTTAGTTGATTATAAGTCAATACCGAGTTAAAATCGAGTTAATACTGAGTCAATTATTTAGAACTCTTTATTCTTTTGATATAATGTATAAACTTTTCGTATACGGTAAAAATTATACTTGGATATATATAAATATATATACATGTATGCATGAGTTTTGATCAATGTATAAACTTTTCGTATACCGTAAAATATATAATTTTATCTTTAACATTATATGTGTTATGTTAATAAAAAATTATTAAATTTTTTTGAGAAAATTGATATAAACTATTCGTGTCTCGTGTACGGTCTATCAAACTTACAGTTAGTAAAATACCAAACCAAAATAATCACTAGTGTGAAACCAATTATTTTTTCGTAATTTGCCTAAAATTTTACATATAAATGAGCAAACAATATCTGTCCCTTGCTAAGGTTATGCATGATACGATAAGATATAGTTTTTCACTAAAGTTGAGTACTGCATTGCAGTTGATATTAATTTGAAACACCAAGTATTACTATCTAAGGAGTTGGTTATAAATAATTATAATATTGATAAAAATAAGGAATTATTATTTTTATAAATAAAAATTGTTATTTTTAGAAGGTCTTCATCACATAAGTGCAAGACTTATTTACTATTTATGTAAGACAAAGACATTGTAAAATTATCATTTTGCTTAATTATAAAAATATCAATTCCCTAAAAATAAAATTGTATTGCTAAATGTTTACTGAGTAATAAATAGCGGAGGACAAGTGTAATTAACTAATAGACAGGATTTTAATCTAGAAATAATATTTCTTTTGTTTTAAATTATAAGATTATTATTTATTTTTTAAAAGTCAATTTCAAATATTTTTAAACTTAAAATTGGCATGAATTTGTTACTATAAGTCAATACTATTATGAATATTATAAATTATTTAAATACATATACATTTAGCAACTGTTTAGGATTAATGAGATTAAACAATTTATAATTCAGACCGACCGATTTGCCTAGAAACTTCTTCCCTCGTAACTAAATTAAACAGCTATAGGTTTGCATCATTCATTCCGTGGATGGCGGGGTTTACTTTTTTATTTCAGATTCCAAGGAGAGAGAAAAGGTGACAAAATGACTTTTGGTATGTATTTAAACGCGTTTTAAAAATTAAAGTATAAACCTCAACAATCGTATAAAATTTAGATATAAATTATATTTTAGTCTTTAGCTAATATTCATATCTATTTTCACGCCAAACCAAACTGATAGATCTACATTAAATTCCGTAAAACTTGCAAATGCACTTTCTTAATTTTGGCCTTATTATTTGCTATAAATAGTTTTTTCTATTCGTTTAATATTAGCTGTCTTAACCTTAAACAATCTGTCGGTGACAACCTAGAATTTTGGCCAAATGATTATTCTCCAGTAACAAGTGTGAATTTAAATTTTGTATTAAATTAACAAAACAAAAAACAAAAATGTCGGTGACAAAAAAATGGTCACACATGCACGCACTAACAAACAAAAAAATTTAAATAAATAGTAAATGAAATTAATTCACATAAGACCACCCAACTTCGACCCCTTTGACCAATACGTACCAATCTAGACCCTCGAAATAAACTAATAAATTAATCCACCCCCTTGAAATTTTATGAATAAATATAAATATATAATACTAAATACAATATTTTGATATTTATTATTGAAAGATAAAATTTAACACAAAAATTTATGTTTAATTTTATTTTTTAATAATTAAAATATATATAATATTTAATTATAGTGGGAATAAAATTGTTCAAATTTTATTCCCCTGGTCAGCCATTTGTGCGATATGCAAGAGCAGTGATTGAGCTCACTGCTCACACTATCCACATAATGGTTTGTTAGGAAGGGTATTATGGTCATTAGATTTCTTCTAGAAATCAAAAATCTTTTATTTTAAAAATTATAATTTAACGGATCTTTCAGCTTTTGTTGAAAATTATGTATTATGTAGGCCTATGGAGAGGGATCAAGATGCGACAGGGATAGTTTAATTCATGGCAGGAAAATGATTTTGCCGACACCCGACAATAGATTATTACAGTAATAGATTTTGATTAATTCTCATATATTTAATTAACTTAATAATGAAAACATAGTAACATCAATTGGCTCAAAACTCAAAAGTTATGGTCTTATATAATTAAAAAAATAAGAACAAATCAGATAACAAACTAATAAGCTTTCAAATATATTTACTCCGATAATCTGTCTAAGGTGCAAATTAGTATCAAGAATATAATTTAAAATTATGATACATAATATTTGATATTATAATTTTAATATAAATAGTATAATATAAATATTAGTAATACATCGAACATGAAATTAAAAAATTATATATATATCAAAAATATTGTATATATTTTTTACTACATGCATGCATATCTTTGGAATTATACAACAAATAATACGAAAAATTTGATATAATTATGATTATAATATACATTATATCAATAGAGATGATGAACTCGATAATAACTCGGGACTAACTCGATGACCAATCAAAATAACTCAGGTAATTTGAATAAAATCTTCAATTCCCTTGTTATATATACAAACTTGAAACTTGTGCAAGACAATGACTATATATATATATATATATATATATATATATATATATATATATATATATATTACATTAATATTTTTTATGACTTTTCTTTTGTTTTATTGTGAGATTCATGCCTGAATGAATGTATATATGGATAACAAATTATAATTATATTCATTGAATTTGAACATGTATTATTATAAAAATATAATTTGTATTTGATAATTATTAGTTGGTGATCAAATTACCCTTGAAATGACCAACCAAATTAATTTGAATAAGATATTCAATTGCCTTATTATATATAGTAATATTTTAAGTTTCTCTTTTAGATTATTACAAGTTTGATAGCACTGGTTTGTTTGTATAATTTTTTTCATAAATATTTAATAATTTTTTAGGAATATATTTATTATTTTCACTAACATAATACATATATAATATTAATAATATGATTTAACATATTCTACTACAATTGAAAGTAATTTAATAGCTTTTAATATTATGCGATTAAAAATTACACTCATCAATCGAAATGAGTTAACTCATTTTAATTGATGAGTTAATTTGATTGGTATATCTTTTTGTGACTTTATATTACAACCATTTGTAATGTTGTATGTTGCAAGTTTGCGAGTCATTTGTTTTAAGGGAAAATTTTCCTTTAACTTCTATCATCTGAACAATGTGAGATTTGACTACTAAGTATGTAATGTAAAACCTAAAACTCAGCTTAATATATAATGTATAAAGGAAGAATTTTTATAAGTATGCTATGTGGGACTTGAGGAATTTTGTGAGTTTTCAAAGATACGCTTTGTAGGACTTGAGGGATTTTGTGCGCCAACTAATTAGTTTTCCTTCTTGTTACTTTTTTTTTGTATTCAGAATCCCACATCAAATGGAGAAAAAAATAAGGAGGAAAAGGAGTTTATTAAACTCATTTAGTTGGTATCTTTTTTTTTTTTTTTTTTCTCTATTCAAAATCCCACATCAAATGGAGAAAGAAAATGAAGAGAAAAATTAGTATAGATTTAGTTGGTATCTCTTATTCAAAGTCTCACGTTGAATACGAATAGAGAAAAGAAATGAGAAGGAAAATGAGTATATTAAACTCATTTGGTTAGTATTTCCTTATTTTCCCTGCTATTTAGAGTCCTATATCGAATGAAGAAAAGAAATGAAGAAAAAAAAGAATATATTAATATAAATTTGGTTGATATCTCCTCTTGCGATTTTATATTATAATATAGATTTATGTGTGTTTGTATACATATACACACACACACACACATGCACACAAATATGACATTAATATTTTTTATAATTTTTATTTTATTGTGAGATTTATGCATGCAAGTATATGTAGATAACAAATTATAATTAATTATATTCAATGAATTTAAACATATATTATTATAATTATTTAATTTGTATTTGAGAATTATAAACTATGAGCAAATTATCCTTTAAATGACCAACAAAATTAATTTGAATAAGATTTTTAATTATCTTATTACATTTAATAGATAGTAATAAATGAATCAATAAAGCAAAATATTTTCGCATTATTTGATACACAAGATTCGAACTCTAGAAGTCAAAAATTAGAGCAAGGACCACCAAGCCAATTCCTTGGGATTAAAATAGCCTTTAAATATTCTCCTAATTTTCTATCTAAAAATATATAGATCTTAGATTCTGGAATATGAATTGTACCATTACATTATATTCATATACTCCTTACATTTTAAATATGCAGACAATATTAATTTTAAAGTTAATTTAAAATTAATATAAATAAATTGTCTTAAATATCAAAATTATAAAAGTTATAAACTATCGAAATAGTATTATTAATTAAAAATTTTATTATTCTTATAAGTTAAATAAATTACATTATTTTTTAATTAAAAAACATCTTAAATTGATTTTAAAAAATTAAACTTAATAATTATAAAAAACGAGGGAGAATAATTTTCTACAAACACCCAAGTACAATTATAGTATTACCGTTGCTAATTTGTTAAGAGAGATCCAGGCTATTTCTTTGGTCACATCAACACTAATATTTTGGTGTGAATATTTCAACTGAGGTAAATCAACATCATTTCCTTGATTAGATCAACAAAATTATTGTCTTGTAAACATTACAATCATGGTGTCTGGCTAATACTTTTTCGGCTCCAAATCTATTGTCATGTTTTACTTTATAATGTGTCTCAATGTTATTAATCGCTCTTGCAATTAGAGTATGATTAGACTATACTTTTAACCCACATTACTTCAATTATGTTTAAAGTAGGATTTTAAACGACTCTTATTGCTGATGATGAATTTTATCTAATTTACCCACTCACTTAAATCCAAATTGACTTAAACTCGCTTTAATCCTTAATTAGTCAAACTCGAATAAGACTTGTTGTCTATTTCAATAGAAAAGTCTATCTCTAACTGTTCGAGTAGAAATTTACTCGTTTAAGTCTAACTCAAAGCCAACTTGTTCAAGTCTTAATATATAATATGTGTAACTAAATGTTATCTTTTTATCAAAATATGGAATTAAATTTGACGTTTTAATACAATCTGATATATTTTTTGCATATTCATAAATAAATCGTTTATCAGATAATCCGTTTTGATCTAATAAAAAATCTTAATTTATCTTAACTTCATATAACTAAATATTAGTCAAACTACCTCTTTTGACTTGATTCATTGATTTAAGTATTAGTGAAACAAGAGTTTAGGAAATCAAATTCGACTCTTGTTAATTACTTATGGACTAAATTTGGCGACCCTTTTCTTTTCCTTCATCTCTTTACTGCTTCTTGGGTTACATTTATTTTTCTCTCTTTTGAACTGGATCAATGTTTGTTGAGTTCCCATTAATACACGCGTGTACCACGTGGTTTTGGGATTTCTCTGCGCACCGAATTCATTTGTATTTATAGCTGGCAATTTTTGCAACTCCATAAATGTGTAGAGTCCGCTAGAAGTCACAAATCTGTATTTCTCCTAAAAACTTGAGGGCATAATATAATTAAATAAAGACTAAAATGTAACATTATCTCCGTGTTTGAGTTCATGTGATATTTTTGTTCTTGAATTTGACTAGTTATTATTTATCAAGCTCTTCCCATAAGATTAAATTATAGTTTTAAAGACGGTTAAAAATATTTATATTGTCAAAATAAATATTTATTTTACAATATTTTTATTTATTTTGTAATAAAATTTTGAATATTCAGCGTCGGCACTTTTTGTCTTTTTGTTTGATATTAAAATTAAAAAATTAATATTTTTTCAAGAGAAATTAATATTTTTAAAAAATTCAAATCACATTAATAATAAATTGGACCCGTCTTTATGAGTAAAGTCTTATAAAATTATTAATTTTTTTCATAAAAATATTAATTTTCTAAAATTATAATCTTGTAGTGCTAATTGAACCGTAACTAAGTAACAAAATGTTATTATATCTTAAAGTCGGATACATATATTTAAAAAGTAATATATTCAAAGCATAATTTTCTATTTTAGTCTTTAAATAAATGAATTCAACTCTCGTACAGTTCATGTCCCAAAAAGAAGGTGACAATCTCTCTCCTATATAGTCATCCCATCTCCAATCATCTCACCTCAGGCTCAACTCATCCTCATCACTAGAGCTCCATACTTCTACTACTCTCTCATCAAATATTTCTCTCTAAAAAAAATACTCTCTCCCTAAACAACAATGGCTTCTCCTCCAGATACAAGCAAAACAACAAAGCTAGAGCGCTACAATAGCTACATACGAAGAGTCAATAGCACAAAACTCCTAGCAGCCTCATCAAAACTCCTCTTCCGTACAACTATTTTAGTAGCTCTTGTGCTTATATTTTTATTCACCCTAAACTACCATCCACTCTCCGACCATACTACCAATATACCCCACCGCCACCTCCAAACTACCTCCCACTTCCTCTCTTCCGCCTTCTATGGCAGCGGCGCCGCTTGGGAGAAACAAGTCCGCCGCTCCTCCACCCCGCGCCGCCCCAACGGCTTCTCCGTCCTCGTCACCGGCGCCGCCGGCTTCGTCGGCACTCACTGCTCCCTTGCCTTAAAAAAGCGCGGCGACGGCGTTTTGGGACTGGACAACTTCAACTCATACTATGATCCGTCCCTCAAACGCGCCCGCCAGAAACTTTTAATTACCCATGAGATCTTTGTCGTCGAGTCCGATTTAAACGACGCCGAATTGCTTGCTAAGCTATTTGATATTGTTCCTTTCACGCATGTTCTACATTTGGCGGCTCAGGCCGGAGTTCGATACGCAATGCAAAATCCCCAATCATATATAAAATCCAACATTGCTGGATTTGTGAATCTTCTAGAAATTTCCAAAGCGGCTGATCCACAGCCGGCAATTGTTTGGGCTTCGTCGTCGTCAGTTTATGGGTTAAATACCGAGAATCCGTTCTCGGAATCTCACCGGACCGACCAGCCGGCGAGTCTTTACGCCGCCACGAAGAAGGCCGGAGAAGAAATAGCCCACACCTACAATCACATCTATGGGCTTTCCATTACTGGGCTGAGGTTTTTCACAGTTTATGGGCCGTGGGGAAGGCCCGATATGGCTTACTTCTTCTTCACGAAAGACTTGCTTCAGTCAAAGGCGATTAATATCTACAAGACGCAAGACGACAAGGAGGTGGCGCGTGACTTCACGTACATCGACGATATTGTGAAAGGGTGTCTCGGGGCACTTGACACGGCTGAGAAGAGCACCGGGAGCGCCGGCAAGAAGAAGGCGCCGGCGCAGCTGAGGATTTACAATTTGGGGAATACGTCGCCGGTGTCGGTGGGGAAATTGGTCGCCATATTGGAGAGTTTGTTGAATGTGAAGGCTAAGAAGCACGTGATTCGGATGCCGCGAAACGGCGACGTTCCGTATACTCATGCTAACGTGAGCCTGGCCTATAAGGACTTCGGGTACAAACCCACAACCGATTTGTCAACCGGGTTGAGAAAGTTTGTGAAGTGGTATGTAAGTTATTATGGTGTTCAACTGAGGGTAAAAGGGGAAAATACTAAGAATCAAGCATCCTGATGATTCACCATGGCCATCAGTATCATCAAAACAAACATTGAACATTTTTACTTTTTTACCACTTTAAATTCTGTTTTATAAAGTTATTTTGTTGATGTAATGTGGATCAAAATTAAATTTACTATTGTTGTAGTATAGATATATAGATATTTATATATACAACAATCATACAAGGGGTGAGATGGGGAAAGTGTAGATCTGAGAGGTGGAGGTTGTAATAATGTGCTTGATTTTGCTCCAAAAAAATGGAGCAAGACCAGCCGTTGGATTTGAAATCAATATTTGTGTTTTTGCTTAGACAACAATGATGAGATCAAGATTCTTGTTATTGTGGCTTTTTTGTTTATTTAAATTGTACATGTATATTATAATTATGTAAATGTTTATATATGTATTTACATACTCATGTCCCCTGTTTGGTAACGATTAATTTTGCTTTATTTGATTGCCAGTGGGAAGTGGGAGGGATGAGATCTTCTTCATCTTTCTTTTGAAGATGCCATCTATGATTGAAGTTGGTATGTAGTGTCTAGAAATGGTTCTTTGGCAAAGAGTTTTGTAGTCAAAGTGGGTCATAAATCTTTTCTTTTTTGCTTGTTAATGTGAGTCATAATCTCTTAGATTTAGGCTGGAAAATTATTAACAAGGCAAATAATTTATATTTCGACAAATATTGTGTTGGACGATAATTGTGACTGGGCAATGATAAATTAAAATAGTATTACGATTTTTTTTACAGTCTTTTATAATACTCCCTCTACTCTAAATTATAAAATTATTATTAATTTTTAAAAATTAATTTAATATATTTTCAATTCAATAGAGATTATGAAAAAGGTAAATCTTACAATGAGTAAATTTTTTGAGATATAGTTCGTAATATTCATTATTATATTGATTAAAATTAAAGAAATTCATGTTAATTTTAAATTTAAATATATTTTAAGTTGACTTAAAAAAATCAATAACAATCTTAAATTTTGGAACAAAGATAGTGTATATATATATTGAATATTCAAATAAATTTGACGTCATATCTAACAACACTCTATTAACAATTTGCTCTAGATGTAAACAAGCAAATAGTGTGTTTAAAACTTAAAGTTACACTAACCATTTTATTATTATTTTTATTTAGAGTTTTCTTAACATGTGCCCAAATGGTACATGCTAAACACGAAAAACAAGAAATAGAGTCCGCTAAATATTATTTGTTTATGCATTTGCACTTAATTCAATATATAAAAAAATAATATATTAGTGGACTCCTGTATTAAATTCAATGCAAATACATAAACAAATAATATTTAGTGAGTCTCATATCTTGTTTTTCGTACTTAGCATATACCCTTAGGACATTTGTTAAGAGGACCATATTCTTTTTGAAACTTCTTTTAAAGTGTTGATTACCAAATAGATTGAACAAGTTAACTTATTTGGTTAAATACAATGGAATATGTTATTTGAAAAATCTCCTTCAAAGATATAATAAGATATCTCAGTTCTTAACTTTAGTGACAGTGTGAAAAGTTGTCACAACAAATATCGTATAGTGACTATAATGTAAAAGCAGTTATGAAAATAATAAAGTAAATAGACACAAAAAATTTAAGAGGTTTGACGTACAAAAATCTCCTAATCTTCTTTTCTACTTTGTGAGTAAAGACAATCTACTAAGGATGGTAGGTTACAAAAATCTTAGTTCACTAAGAAACTATACAACAGTTGATTCACTACTTGGACTTGGTTACAATGATTGATTCACTAAGAATCAGACAAGTTACTTAGACTTGACTTTACAAGACCACTTAGATATGTTAATCATTGAGAGATTATGTTGTTGTTTGAGGTGTTGTTAAATTACTTTGAAGTTCTCTTTTAATGACTTAGCAGCAGATGAGTTTCTTGTGGATCGTAGAGTGCGCACTTGTCTGTTCTTCTTTGTTTTTCTTGTGTGTTCTATCATCATTTTTTGTGTTTTAGATAGTAATCCTTTTATATCATCTCTTTGGGATTTGCACGTTGAAAAGTTACCACTGCCCTTGTAAGACCCTGAATTTTAATAAATAAATATCAAAATTTTCTCATAATTTTATGCTTAACAGTAAGGTGTTAAATTAATAAAAATTAAAGTTAAGGATGTTATGTGCAAATTTTTTATGTCGGACAATATTCGGTTTGTCGGGGAATATTCGTACGAAGACGCCGAAATATTCAGTTATGGGTGAACCCCACAACGAAATATTATCGGATGTAGAAAACGACAACAGTAGCATTTCTAAATAAAAATGATCAACGGTATTATCACTTTTAACTGTTAAAATACCCAGCGATAAAAGTATGGTAACATATAGTATTTTACTGTAGCACACGGTATTTTATAGTAGCACCTGATATTGCATAGCAGCACACGGTATTACACAATGTTTAAATTATTGAACTGATAAAGTATCTATTGCACGGTATTTCATCAATAATTGTCATTACACAGCATTTTACATTATTGAACTAATAATTATCATTACACATTATTTTATATTATTGAATCAATAATTATCATTACACAATATTTTACATTATTAATTGTACAATATTTCATATTATTGAATCAATAATTGTCATAATGCACAGTATCTCGCATTATTAGGCCAATAATTGTTACAGTAGTAGTCACGAATATTAAACAGTTGACAAATTTATTATTTAAAAAATATTGTATGTTTAATAATTGAGATATTAAATCACCAAAATAATATGAAAATGTGTGATACGTGTAAGTGTGTAACACGTATAAATGTATAACGTGTGTAAGTGTGTAACACACGTAAATGTGTAACGCGTGTAAATGCGTAACACGTGTAGGCGTGAAACGCGTGTTAGTCAATGAACGATGCAGATTAAAGTGTGAAACGTGTGTTGGTTGATCAATGATTCAGATTAAAAGATGAGATTAAAATGTGTAACGTGTATGTGAAAAAGTTGGTTATGATCTGGCTATAAATAGGGGGCTTAGCATAAGTAGTTTCATACATTCCTCACTCAATCTTCTTTTCACTCTCTAGATATTTCTTAGTATAAGTGTCTCTCTGAGTGTATTAAAATTATCTTAAGCATTGAAGATTTGGAAGGGTACGAGTATTTTTCAAGTAAGCTTTTTTTTTTATAAAAGTTATATAAACACTCACACACACATCAGTTTACAACTATTCTTTTATAAGACTCTTCTATTAGAAGATTTATTTTGAAAAACTTCATTTGAAAGATTTTACTTTGAAAAGTTATTTTCTTTAAAAATATTTTGAAGTATATTTATATAGTCACTTTAATGATTTTATATACATAAAATTGGTATGTGTTACTTACTAATTAAATTATGAATATACATAAAGGTTGATCAACCTCATAAAAGGTGTATTTAGTCACGAGATAAGGTAAAAGATATCATTTTCTTTCAAATTCTTAAACTTATTACGGTAAGGGGTATCATTTTATTCATCATCATAAAGGGATATCATTTTTTTTCTTATTTGTACGGGACACCATCTTTTTCATCTTCTATCACTTAAACTTACTACGGTAAGGAAGTATCTCATTTGTACCTCTAATATTATTAATGTGACGCCCCCAAATCTAGGCCTACATAGCCCAATTTGAGACGCCATAAAATACATAAACTTTAATACAAATAGTACATAGGACATAAATGCAAAACTCAATAATACACAACTAAGTCTTCACTATTATTTCCACACTATATTCAACATGTGAAGACTACAATAGTTATTGTAAGACCCCGAATTTTATGAAATACAAAATTTAATTTTTCTTCATATAGATATTTTTTTAAACAGTAAGTGGTTAAATCGATAAAGTTAAAAGTTAAGGATATTATGTGCAAATTTTATTTTGTCGAACAATATTCGCTTTGTCGGGGAATATTCGTTTGGTCGGGGAATATTCGTTTGGTCCGACGGCGCCGAAATAACAAATTATTGGTGGACCCCACAACGGAATATTTGTCGGATATAGAAAACGACAGAAATAACCTTTTTAAATAAAAATAGTCAACGGAACTGTTAAAATACCGGTGATAAAAGAATAGTAGCATACGGTAGTTATTGGTATTTTCTGTAGCACTCGGTACTCTACAGTAACACACGGTATTGCATAGTGTCTCATATTTTTGGTCTGATAATTGACACCGTAACTGTTACGCATCATTTCATCGATAATTGTCACTGCATAATATTTTATATTATCAATTCAATAATTGTTGTTGCACAGTAATTCACATTATTGAATCAATAATTGTCATTACACAGTAACGTATGCTTTATTTTACATTATTGTTATCTCTATTATGATGTTATTTAAACAGTTGTATTTCATTAATTTATTGACTTGATATCTAAGAGCTAACTATACTGTATTTATAACAATTAGTCATAATAATTGAATTGATAAAGTTATTTGTTTATAATATAAAGTTAGGTGATTATTAGGTGATATGAAATGAATGGTGTAGATTAAAGTGTGAATTATTGTTGAATAATTGAATTGATTTGTTCATAATATAAAGTTAGGTGATTATTAGGTGATATGAAATGAATGGTGTAGATTAAAGTGTGAATTATTGTTGAATAATTAAATTGATTTGTTTATAATATAAAGTTAGGTGATTATTAGGTGATATGAAATGAATGGTGTAGATTAAAGATAATATAATATTTGAAATGGATGGTGTAGATTAAAAGATGATCTTTAAATGAATGGTTTAGATTAAATGAATGATAAGATTTTTGGCTATAAATAGAAGCCTTAACTTAAGGATTTTTCATAAACTTCCTTACTTGTTCTTTCTTTCTCTCTCTAAATACTTCTTGTGAAAGTTCTCTCTAAGTGTGCTTAAGTCATCTTGAGTATTTGTGAAGATCTATAAGTATACGTGTACTGTTCAAGTTAATCAACCTCATTTAAATCAATATCCAGTCACGTGTTACGGTAAGGGATGTCATTTTTTTTTCATACTCTCAAATTTACTACTCGTAAGGGATACCATCTTTTTCATCTTCCATTATTCAAACGTACTATGGTAAGGGATTATCATTATTTGATTCTCGATAATAATATTGTTTCTTCCTTACTCATAAGACGTGCCTTTTATTTCCATGTATTAAATTGTGGGAATAACCTTACGGAGCGGATTGCCGCCTGTTGGTGAATAACCTTTCGTATTCATTCATTATTAATCTCTGAGAATAACCTTACGGAGCGGATTGCCGCCTGTTTGGTGAATAACTCTTTGTACTCAAATTCTATTAAATTGTGGGAATAACCTTACGGAGCGGATTGCCGCCTGTTGGTGAATAACCTTTCGTATTCATTCATTATTAATCTCTGAGAATAACCTTACGGAGCGGATTGCCGCCTGTTTGGTGAATAACTCTTTGTACTCAAATTCTATTAAATTGTGGGAATAACCTTACGGAGCGGATTGCCGCCTGTTGGTGAATAACCCTTTGTATTAATTTCCTTCACCTTTTGTTAATCAAACCTGCTACGGTAAGGGATATTATTTTCTTTCATACTCCTAAATCGAAATTTATTATGGAACTATTGCTTCTATAATTCCTGAAAATATTATATGTTCCATAATAGTTGAACTTCATTATTTCAACTGAACCTTCCTATTTACGTGAACATTTCTATTGAATTGTAACCGTTATTCTGAACTGTGGATCTTGAATTTCACTCCACATCATGTTGACAATTTGGACATTATTTGAATCTGTACAAAGTAAACTTCCGATACTTATTGTTATCCTATTTCTTCTATTCATCATTTATATCATTCTAATCATCCAAAAATCAAGCTGTTGTGAATATCTGTGGCCGGGGGCACAGATGTGATATATTTGTTGAACAGATGATAGGTTAAAGGCGATATAATAGGTTAAAGGTGATACATTTGTTCGGTGTCTTTTATGGCACGTGGTGAATGTTCTCTTTGGCCCGTAGTGCAAAGATGAACTGTTGTTTGGTATGATTATGACCAAAGGCTGAATCTGGTATAATCATGACCGTTGGTGCTATATTGAATATCTTTGGCCCGTAGTACAAAGATGAACTGTTGATGTGCATGATTATGATCAGGAACTGTGAATTTGTATTATCTTGACTAATGATATTTCAGATGATAAAAGTTGATGATGTTTTTCCTAAAAAGAGAACCGAGTGGACATTATAGTCTGCATTATTCTTCTAATAGATTACTCATTCCGCTGCTATTATTGATCTGAACGTTGTTTAAGAATTTAACTGCAGTTTTTGATATAAACCTTGTAGTCTATTGTATTCTATCAAGAACTCAACTGTTGAAGACTAATGATAATTTATTCGTCATTATCTTAGTCATGATATTCTTTACTGGGCTATTTGAGCTCACCCTTTCTTTTGTTCCATTGTTTTTCAACAGGAGATGAAAACATAACAGGGTCTAGCCGGGGAATGGAGTGAGGGTCCGAGGAATAGTTATCATAGTCTTCACGTTTTGTAAAATAGTGTGGCAATAATAGTGAAGACTTAGTTGTGTATTATTATACACTGTATTGTTGTACGTTGTGCTTTGTTGTAATAATTTTGTTGTAGTATTTTGACGACTCAAGTTTGGGCTGTGTGGGCCTAGATTTGGGGGCGTCACAGTTGGCATCAGAGCTTAGGGATATGGTCTTTAATGGCGATCTGGGGTAGAACTAGGAGGGGAGAGACGAATAGAATCAGTCACTAGTGTGTCCTACCTAAAATAGATTTTATTATCTAATGAGTCGATTTGAATGTAGGAACATGAAGTGATGAGTCAGTTTATTTGAACTAACATTTATTTTGTGACCACAGTTTAGTATGGCATCTGAAAATCAAGAGGTTAACTATGGAATGCCTGAAGCGAATGTAGCCGAGAATCAAGAGGCCCCAAACAATCCTCCTGCCAACTCAGGAAATAATGTTCCTGATAACATGATGAACGATGGATTCTTTAGGAATTTCATGCAGTTCATACAGAATCAAGCAAGAGGAAATCCAGTCAATAATAACGGTAGAAACGCTGGTAATTTGAGGATGGTCACTGTCAAGCAATTTAAAGAATTGGGACCACCTGAATTCCACGGGAAGCCTGACCCACTCAAAGCGGAGGCATGGCTGAAACAGACGACAAAAATACTTGATGTCTTACAATGCGCTGATGATCAGAAGGTGCCATTTGCCACTTTTATGTTACGAGGTGAGGCGGACCATTGGTGGGAAGCGGTAAAACGTATCCAACCTTCAGCACTCGAAATGTCTTGGACAGAATTCGAAGAACTGTTTAACGAGAAGTATTTCCCAGAAAGCATCCGCCATATGAAAGAGGTGGAATTCATTAAGCTGGAGCAGGGAAACATGACAGTCTCCCAATATGAAGCCAAGTTTGCCGAGTTATCTCGCTTTGCCACCCATCTTGTGGATGACGAAGCACGAATGAGTCGGATGTTCCTAAGAGGTTTGAGATTCAAAATTCGTCAACAACTTAGCTCTCATAAATTTAGTTTGTATTCAGATGTTGTGGATAGGGCTCAAAGGGTGGAGCAAACAGATGAAACATTGCAGCCAAGAGTTAATGAGCAACATAGAGAAAGGAATGACAACAACCACAGGAACGAGAACCATCGAGTAGGTAACCAACACTTCGGTGGTAATTCCACATCAAATAACAGAAGAGGAGAATCCAGTGGGAACAATTTCAAAAGAAAGAGATTCCATAATAATTATGGAAGGGCACCAGCACCAGTACCAACACCAGCACCGACCCCAGTTTCAAGGGGAGAAGATCGACCACCAGTGAGATGCTATAGGTGTGGTCAGGAAGGTCACATCAGCCCAAACTGTACTCTGCAGTCTAAAAAGTGCTACAGTTGTGGGAAAGAGGGTCATCTTGCGCGGTTTTGTCCTGCCACAAAATCAAGTCCAGCTGCAATGATGATACCAAAAGCTAGCGCGGATAAGGGAAAATCTGTAGTTCAAGGGAGAGCTTTTGTTGTGACATCCCAAATGGCGCGAAACTCGAACGAGGTGATAACCGGTAAGCTATTCATAAATTCTCGTGAAGTCTACGCTTTGTTAGATACTGGCTCTACCCATTCTTTTATCTCACCTGCATGTGCTCAGCGTTTAAACTTAACTCCTGAAAACTTGGACTTTGACTTATCAGTTGAAACCCCATTAGGAGAAATGACCATTACATCTACTGTCTATAAATCTTGCCTAGTTCAAATCAACAACCTCACATTATCTGTTGACCTTATTTCTTTGGAGATGCGTGAATTTGATGTGATTTTAGGAATTGATTGGTTGACTACCCATCATGCTAAAATTGATTGTTTTCATAAGATTATTAGTTTTCATATTCCTAATCAACCTGTCATGCAAATTCAAGCAACTAAACCATTGAAATCTATAACTGTTATTTCTAGCCATAAAGCCATTCGTTTATTGAAAAACGGATGTCAAGCCTTTTTAGCTCATGTCACTGATTTGAACAAAAATACGTCAAACTTGAATGATATTCCCATTGTTAATGAGTTTCCTGACGTTTTTCCTGAAGAACTTCCTGGCTTACCCCCAAACCGTGAAATTGATTTTTATATTGATCTTGAACCCGGTACCAAGCCCATTTCCAAAGCTCCCTACCGAATGGCTCCCATTGAACTTCAAGAGTTAAAAGTCCAACTACAGGAATTGTTGGATACCGGTTTCATTCGTCCGAGTGCATCACCTTGGGGTGCTCCTGTTCTATTTGTGAAGAAGAAAGACGGGAGTATGAGATTGTGCATTGACTACCGAGAATTGAACCATGTCACCATCAAGAACAGGTACCCGTTACCTCGGATTGATGACATGTTTGATCAATTGCAAGGCGCTCAACATTTCTCAAAGATTGATCTCCGTTCTGGATATCATCAGTTAAAGGTTAAAGCTGAGGACATTCCAAAGACTGCTTTCAGAACTCATTATGGGCATTATGAGTTCTTAGTCATGCCTTTTGGACTAACTAATGCTCCTGCAGCTTTCATGGACATGATGAACCGGATATTCAAGGAACATTTGGATCATTTTGTGGTTGTCTTTATTGATGACATCCTCATATACTCCAAGAGTCGCGAGGATCATGAACAACACCTGAGATTGATACTACAAAAGCTCCGTGAAAACAAATTATATGCCAAGTTGAAAAAATGTGAGTTCTGGCTTGAGGAGGTCGCGTTTCTTGGGCATGTGATTTCTAGTCAAGGAATATCAGTCGATCCTGCGAAGATTGAAACGGTACTAAATTGGGAACAACCCAAAACAGTAACCGAAGTCCGAAGTTTTCTGGGTCTAGCTGGTTATTATCGGAGATTCGTAGAAGGATTTTCTCGAATCGCCACTCCATTAACGCAGCTTACTCGGAAAAGCACAAAATTCATATGGAGCGAGGAATGCGAGAAAAGTTTCCAAGAACTCAAGAAGAGACTGGTTTCAGCTCCTGTTCTGACCATACCATCAGGATCAGGAGAATTTGTTATCTACAGCGATGCTTCTGGCAAAGGTCTAGGCTGTGTCCTTATGCAACATGGAAAGGTTATAGCCTACGCCTCTCGACAACTCAAAGATTATGAGAAAAATTATCCTACTCATGATCTAGAGTTGGCAGCAGTCGTTTTCGCGTTGAAGATCTGGAGACACTACTTGTACGGAGAAAAAGTGGATATCTATACGGATCATAAAAGTCTCAAGTATTTCTTCACCCAGAAGGAACTCAACATGCGACAACGACGTTGGCTTGAGCTGTTAAAGGATTATGACCACACAATCCAGTATCACCCGGGAAAGGCGAACGTTGTAGCTGACGCTTTGAGCAGAAAATCTTATGCAAGTACAAGTGCACTGCTGACAACACAAAAGTGTATTTTGTACGACTTGCAAAAGATGGAGATAGAGCTAAAGACACCAGGGACCCACTCGAAGATTGCTCACGTGCGAGTAGAACCAACTTTAATCGATAAAATTAAAGCTGCTCAAGCTACCGATCCGGAACTGATAAATATGATAAAGAAAGTACAAGATGGTGCCATTCCCGAAGCAAGAATCGACGAGAAAGGAATACTTCGAGTCAACTCTCGACTCTGTGTTCCTAACGATCCTGAATTAAAGCATAAAATCATGATGGAGGCACACAACACGCCGTTTGCAATCCACCCAGGAGGTACCAAGATGTATCGAGATCTTCGACATACATTTTGGTGGAACAATATGAAAAGAGAGATTGCGGAGTTTATCTCAAGGTGCCTAACTTGTCAACGTGTCAAGGCAGAACATCAAGTTCCTAAAGGTCCATTACAATCACTTGAAGTTCCCGAATGGAAGTGGGAACACATCAATATGGACTTCGTGACGGGTCTTCCAAAAGTTTCTCAAGGCTTAGATGCAATTTGGGTGATCGTAGATAGATTGACCAAATCTGCTCATTTCTTGCCTATACGAGAAAACTTTTCACTTGAACGTCTTGCCAGTATGTACATAAATGAGATCGTGAGATTGCATGGCATGCCAGTTTCCATAGTTTCTGATCGGGATCCTAGATTCACTTCACGCTTTTGGATCAGTCTACAAAAAGCTATGGGCACTGAACTACGTTTTAGTTCTGCATACCATCCTCAAACGGACGGACAATCGGAAAGGACGATCCAGACCCTCGAAGATCTTTTGAGACTTTGTGTATTAGACTTCAAAGGAAGTTGGGATAAGTACTTGCCGTTGGTGGAATTTTCTTACAACAACAGTTACCAAGCAAGCATAGGCATGGCTCCATTCGAGGCATTGTATGGAAGGAAGTGTCGCTCTCCAATATGTTGGAATGAGGTAGGAGAAGCAAAATTGTTGGGACCCGAGTTGGTACGCTTGACGACCGAAAAGATCCAAATGATCCGACAACGAATACAGACCGCACAAGAACGACAAAAGAGTTATGCTGATCTTCATCGGAGAGACGAAAGTTTCAACGTCGGAGATCATGTATTCTTACGTGTTTCTCCATGGAAAGGGGTTACGAGATTCGGAAAGAGAGGAAAGCTTAACCCTCGATTTATTGGCCCTTTTGAAATCCTCGATCGAATAGGAACCGTAGCCTACAGACTAGCCCTACCACCAAGTATGTCTCGCATCCATAACGTTTTTCACATATCTATGTTACGTAAATATGTGAAGGACCCAAACCACGTCATTGAGTTAGAACCAGACGTTATAGCAGAGGATTTAACATACGAGGAGGTACCTGTTAAGATCCTGGATAAGAAGGAGCAGATCCTACGCTCAAAGGTTATACCTCAAGTTAAGGTTTTATGGAGGAACCAAGATACTGAGGAAATGACCTGGGAGCTAGAATCTGAGATGAAATCTAAGTATCCTTACCTCTTCGATATGTCAGGTACGTCAATTTCGGGGACGAAATTTCATAAGGAGGGGAGGTTGTAAGACCCCGAATTTTATGAAATACAAAATTTAATTTTTCTTCATATAGATATTTTTTTAAACAGTAAGTGGTTAAATCGATAAAGTTAAAAGTTAAGGATATTATGTGCAAATTTTATTTTGTCGGACAATATTCGCTTTGTCGGGGAATATTCGTTTGGTCGGGGAATATTCGTTTGGTCCGACGGCGCCGAAATAACAAATTATTAGTGGACCCCACAACGGAATATTTGTCGGATATAGAAAACGACAGAAATAACCTTTTTAAATAAAAATAGTCAACGGAACTGTTAAAATACCGGTGATAAAAGAATAGTAGCATACGGTAGTTATTGGTATTTTCTGTAGCACTCGGTACTCTACAGTAACACACGGTATTGCATAGTGTCTCATATTTTTGGTCTGATAATTGACACCGTAACTGTTACGCATCATTTCATCGATAATTGTCACTGCATAATATTTTATATTATCAATTCAATAATTGTTGTTGCACAGTAATTCACATTATTGAATCAATAATTGTCATTACACAGTAACGTATGCTTTATTTTACATTATTGTTATCTCTATTATGATGTTATTTAAACAGTTGTATTTCATTAATTTATTGACTTGATATCTAAGAGCTAACTATACTGTATTTATAACAATTAGTCATAATAATTGAATTGATAAAGTTATTTGTTTATAATATAAAGTTAGGTGATTATTAGGTGATATGAAATGAATGGTGTAGATTAAAGTGTGAATTATTGTTGAATAATTGAATTGATTTGTTCATAATATAAAGTTAGGTGATTATTAGGTGATATGAAATGAATGGTGTAGATTAAAGTGTGAATTATTGTTGAATAATTAAATTGATTTGTTTATAATATAAAGTTAGGTGATTATTAGGTGATATGAAATGAATGGTGTAGATTAAAGATAATATAATATTTGAAATGGATGGTGTAGATTAAAAGATGATCTTTAAATGAATGGTTTAGATTAAATGAATGATAAGATTTTTGGCTATAAATAGAAGCCTTAACTTAAGGATTTTTCATAAACTTCCTTACTTGTTCTTTCTTTCTCTCTCTAAATACTTCTTGTGAAAGTTCTCTCTAAGTGTGCTTAAGTCATCTTGAGTATTTGTGAAGATCTATAAGTATACGTGTACTGTTCAAGTTAATCAACCTCATTTAAATCAATATCCAGTCACGTGTTACGGTAAGGGATGTCATTTTTTTTTCATACTCTCAAATTTACTACTCGTAAGGGATACCATCTTTTTCATCTTCCATTATTCAAACGTACTATGGTAAGGGATTATCATTATTTGATTCTCGATAATAATATTGTTTCTTCCTTACTCATAAGACGTGCCTTTTATTTCCATGTATTAAATTGTGGGAATAACCTTACGGAGCGGATTGCCGCCTGTTGGTGAATAACCTTTCGTATTCATTCATTATTAATCTCTGAGAATAACCTTACGGAGCGGATTGCCGCCTGTTTGGTGAATAACTCTTTGTACTCAAATTCTATTAAATTGTGGGAATAACCTTACGGAGCGGATTGCCGCCTGTTGGTGAATAACCTTTCGTATTCATTCATTATTAATCTCTGAGAATAACCTTACGGAGCGGATTGCCGCCTGTTTGGTGAATAACTCTTTGTACTCAAATTCTATTAAATTGTGGGAATAACCTTACGGAGCGGATTGCCGCCTGTTGGTGAATAACCCTTTGTATTAATTTCCTTAACCTTTTGTTAATCAAACCTGCTACGGTAAGGGATATTATTTTCTTTCATACTCCTAAATCGAAATTTATTATGGAACTATTGCTTCTATAATTCCTGAAAATATTATATGTTCCATAATAGTTGAACTTCATTATTTCAACTGAACCTTCCTATTTACGTGAACATTTCTATTGAATTGTAACCGTTATTCTGAACTGTGGATCTTGAATTTCACTCCACATCATGTTGACAATTTGGACATTATTTGAATCTGTACAAAGTAAACTTCCGATACTTATTGTTATCCTATTTCTTCTATTCATCATTTATATCATTCTAATCATCCAAAAATCAAGCTGTTGTGAATATCTGTGGTCGGGGGCACAGATGTGATATATTTGTTGAACAGATGATAGGTTAAAGGCGATATAATAGGTTAAAGGCGATACATCTGTTCGGTGTCTTTTATGGCACGTGGTGAATGTTCTCTTTGGCCCGTAGTGCAAAGATGAGCTGTTGTTTGGTATGATTATGACCAAAGGCTGAATCTGGTATAATCATGACCGTTGGTGCTATATTGAATATCTTTGGCCCGTAGTACAAAGATGAACTGTTGATGTGCATGATTATGATCAGGAACTGTGAATTTGTATTATCTTGACTAATGATATTTCAGATGATAAAAGTTGATGATGTTTTTCCTAAAAAGAGAACCGAGTGGACATTATAGTCTGCATTATTCTTCTAATAGATTACTCATTCCGCTGCTATTATTGATCTGAACGTTGTTTAAGAATTTAACTGCAGTTTTTGATATAAACCTTGTAGTCTATTGTATTCTATCAAGAACTCAACTGTTGAAGACTAATGATAATTTATTCGTCATTATCTTAGTCATGATATTCTTTACTGGGCTATTTGAGCTCACCCTTTCTTTTGTTCCATTGTTTTTCAACAGGAGATGAAAACATAACAGGGTCTAGCCGGGGAATGGAGTGAGGGTCCGAGGAATAGTTATCATAGTCTTCACGTTTTGTAAAATAGTGTGGCAATAATAGTGAAGACTTAGTTGTGTATTATTATACACTGTATTGTTGTACGTTGTGCTTTGTTGTAATAATTTTGTTGTAGTATTTTGACGACTCAAGTTTGGGCTGTGTGGGCCTAGATTTGGGGGCGTCACAGTTATCACTCGAACCGTCACTCCATTCCCCCGCTAGACCCGGCCACTCTCTCTTTTTCTGAAAAACAATGGAACAAAAGAAAGGGTGAGCTCAAATAGCCCAGTAAGAAATATCATGATTAAGATAACGACAAATAAATTATCATTAGCCTTCAACAGATGAGTTCTTAATTGAATATAATAGACAATAAGTTTTGTATCAATAATAGCAGCGGAATGAGCAATTTATTAGAAGAATAATGCAGACTATACTGTCTACTCGCTTCAATTTTTAGGAAAAACATCATCAACTTTTATCATCTTAAACACCGCTGGTCATGATAATATAAATTTTCAGTTCCTGATTTTAATCATGCCAGTCAATAGTTCATCTTTGCATTACGAGCCAAAGATATTCAAATATAACCCAACGGTAATGATTATACCAGTTTTCAGCCTTTGGTCATAATCATACCAACAACAGTTCATCTTTGCCCCAAGCCAAAGAGAATATTCACCACGTGCCCTAAAAGACACAATAATTATATCGCCTTTATCCTATCAACTGTGCCACAGGCCACAGATATTCACAACAACATGGTTCTTGATGATTAGAATAACAACCGTGATATAGATGATGAATCAGAAGAAACAGTATGATCAATAAATATCGAAAGTTTATGACTTTACTTTGTGCAGATTCAAATAATGTCCAAATTGCCAACATGATGTGGACTAAAATTCAAGAATGATATTTAAGATCCACAGTTCAGAATAACAGTTAAGGTTCAATAGAAAGATTTAGAAAAATAGGAAGGTTCAGTTGAAATGATATTAGATGAAGCGCAAACTATTAAAGAATATATAATCATTACAGGAAACTTTACCAACAAGAGACAAATAAGAAATGAATACGAAGAGTAATTCACCAAACATGTGGTAGTCCGCGTAGTCAGGTTATTCTCAGAGATTAATAAGGAATGAATACGAAAGGTTATTCACCAACAGGCGGTAATCCGCGCCGTAAGGTTATTCCCACAATTTAATACATGAAAATAAATACGAAAGGTTATTCACCAACAGGCGATAATCCGCGCCGTAAGGTTATTCCCACAATTTAATACATGGAAATAAATACGAAAGGTTATTCACCAACAGGCGATAATCCGCGCCGTAATGTTATTCCCACAATTTAATATATGGAAATAAATGACACATCTTATGAGTAAGAAAGAAACGATATTATTTTCGAGAATCAAATATTGATATACCCTTACCATAGTAAGTTTGAATAATGGAAGATGAAAAAGATGGTATCCCTTACCTTAACACGTGACTAGATATGAACTCGTACACTTACAGATCTTTACAAATACTCAAGATGACTTTAGCACACTCAAAGAGAACTTATACAAAGAAATATTTGGAGAGTGAAAGAAAGAATAAGCAAGGAAGTTTTTATGAAAAATCCTTAAGTTAAGGCCTCTATTTATAGCAAAAAATCTTATCATCACCAAGATTTCCTAATTTAATCCACACCGTATATTTCAAGATAATGTTTAATCCATACCACTCATTTCATCTTTCAAGATTTCTTTAATCTAAACCATTCATTTAAAGATCATCTTTTAATCTATACCATTCAATTTACTTTATATATAAAACAACTAACTTTAAATAAATCAATTAACTTTATATATAAAAACAAACAACTTTATATAATTTATTATAATAAAAACAAATAACTTTATATAATTTATCATAATAAAAACAAATAACTTTATCAATTCAATTATTCAACAATAATTCACAATTATTCATTATTATAGTTAATTGTTGTAAATGCAGTGTAGTTGGCTTTTCGAGTTAGATAAACATGAAAATCAACTAATAATAGAATACAACAGTTTAATCAATATCATAAAAGAGATAACAATAATGCTAAAAATAGATAAGAAAATAACACGTTACTGTGTAGTGACAATTATTGATTCAGTAATGTGAATTATTGTGCATATGCTACTGTGACAATTATCAACTCAATAATATGAATTATTATGCATGTGACAATTATTGGTTCAATAAAGTCAATATAGTACAATAACCACTTTATCAGTTTAATAATATGAAACACTGTGTAATACCGTGTGCTACTGTGTAATACCGTGTGCTACTGTGCAATACCGTGTGCTACTATGTAATACCGTATGTTACTATTCCTTTACCACCGGATATTTTAACAGTTCAAGATGATTATACCGTTGACTATATTTATTTAAAAAGGTTACGTATGTCGCTTTCTATATCCGACAATAAGTCGTTGTGGGGGTCCACCATTATTTTGTTATTTCGGCGCCGTCGTACGAATCGAATATTCCCCGACAAAACGAATATTCTCCGACCAAACGAATATTCTCCGACATAATAAAATTTACACATACCATCCTTAACTTTTAACCTTATTAATTTAACCACCTACTATTTCAGGAAAAAAATATATATATGAAGAAAAATTAAATTTTGTGTTTCATAAAATTCGGGGTCTTACAATTAAACGGTGAATTTTTTTGAATTAATAATTCATTAATATTTTCTTAATAGTTTGCACTTCATCTAATACCCTTTGATAAGAACATTCCTATTAAAATTCCATCGTTATATTTGAATTGTGAACTTATGGACCTTGAACTTTTGAACTGTGGACATTTATTTGAACTGTGAATTTATGGACTAATTCATTGTACCATAAACCTTATCGTTGAACGTCTTTCCTGTAGATCTTGGACATTACTCTTGGACTTGAACACCTTTTTCTATACATCATGTTGACAATTTGGATATTATTTGAATCTGGACAAAGTTAAATGTGTTAACTCTTCATGTTATTGTTTATCTTATTTTTTCTGTTCATTATTTATATCTCTGTTGTTATTTCAATCATCAAATATCAGGTTGTTCTGAATATCTGTGGTCAGGGGGACAAATGATAAGTTAAAGGCGATATAGGTTAAATACGATATAATTGTTGGGTGTCTTTGGTCGGATGACAAGGACACGTGATGAATGTTTTCTTTGGCCGAGGGCAAAAAAGAACTGTTGTTTGGCATGATCATGATCAGTGGTGTTTCTAATGATAAAAGTTGATAATGATTGATTTTCTTAAAAAGAGAGGCTAGTAGACATCATGTTCTACTTGATTCTCTTAGTGGTGGTTATTTCACTGCAGTTGAACTTTGTTTAAAAACTTAACTGCTATTGTTGATTTAAATCTTGCTGTTTATATTACTCTATTAACAACTCAACTGCAGCTGTTGATTTAAAACTTGTTGTCTATTATATTCGATTAAGAACTCAACTGATGAAGGCTAAGAATAATTCATTTTTCATTATCTTAGTCATGATATTCTTTACTAGACTATTTGAGCTCACCTTTTCCTTTTTGTTCAATTGTTCAGGAAATTATAACTTAACCGAGACTAGCGGGCAGGAAAAAGGAATAGAGTAGCGGTCCAAGATAGTTGCTATAGTAGTCTTTACTGTATTGTAGAATAGTAATAATCGTGAAGACTTAGTTGTGTATTATTGGGTATATTGTTCAGTGTATTGTAATAATTTTATTGTAGTCTTTTGACGACTCAAATTGGGTGGTGTGGACCAATTTAGGGGCGTCACAGCCCTATTCAACTTAGGACACTTGTCATATTTCAATTGATTTGTCTTTAAATTGTTATCTGTTTAACCATCTTGAGTCTCTTTCTACAGTACGTTATTTAGTACAGTAACAGACACATGTACTTTGTCCTTACAAATATAGTTGTTGGATAAAGGTGATCTACCTTTTGTCCATCTCTCCAACACACCTGAGAATCAACATTCAAGGGTGTGAGTTGTGGCTTATGATCGTTGTCATTTACTGACATATCAATTCTCAGCATTCTACGATTCTGAATAAACTATCCTTGAAATGCAGAGTTAGCATTTTAAAATGTTAAGTAGTTCCATTCTACTCTACGCTTTGTGGAAGATCTACATTTTGACTCTACATCTAGCCTTCTTACTCTACAATCTTTGTACAACTCTTATTTACTTTGCGATCTGACTCTACATCATGGTATCTTACTCTACAATCTCTGAGAGGCTTTTATTCACTCTGCGATTTTAGAGTAACCTTCAGCTCTACGAGACACCAATTTGCCTTAGACAAATTTTAACTATTACAAGGATTACATATATTTTACGATTTGAATTAATCTAAAAAATTTAATCCCTAACTAAATTCTTTTATATGGAATCTTTTATAAAAACTTTACAAAACATACTTGTTAATATAAATATACATTTAGTTTTTAGTCATTATCAAATTAAACAAAAGGGGTACACCAATGCAAGTAGTAACATTTTTTATTACTGATAGAACATTGATCGATCCAAAAGACTTGGATCTAAGGATGCACATTAAACCGAAAATAACCAAAAAATTGACTGGGCCGAACCGACCAATAATAAATTAAACCAAAAATTATAAAATCAATGAACCAAAAATTTTAAAAACAAAAAATTCAAAGTTTGGTCAGTCGGTTTCGATTTAGTTTCCAAAAAAATCGAAACCGACCGAATACTTAAAGTTATAATATAAGTATATAATTTATATACTTTACTAATAATTACTCCCAATGTCCTATAATAAACGTTTTAATTTGACTTTAATAGTCAAACTGGTCATTTTTAAAATAAATAATTAAAAATATTTATATAGAATTTTTAAATTATAAAACTTTACATTAATAGTACATTCTTCGTAGTTTATTATAATTATAATATCTCAACATATATCTTCAATATTTTTAAAGATTTATTAATTTTAAAAATGATCAATTTGACTATGAAAGTCAAATTAGGACGTTTATTATGGTCATAATATCTTAACGTATATCTTTAATATTTTTAAAGATTTATTAATTTTAAAAATAGTCAATATGACTATGAAAGTCAAACTAGAACATTTATTATGGGACGGAGGAAGTATTTATTTTATATAATTATATATTTATATATTATAAAATATAAATAAATTATTTTACTAGTGCCCTACCTTTCATTAGCAATTTAAAACCCATGGTGACGAAGCATTCATAAGAGGGAGGGGTAGATAAGAGGGGTAGATAAGTGTAAAGTTATTTTATTGCTTAAAGATTAATGCTTGGTGGTAGGTACTACCAAGTAATTAATTATGCTTAAAGATGATTTACATACTATAGAGAATCTGAGACTCAATTATGTAGTTTGAAAATCAAATGCACTTGTTGCACATATTTCATTATGGGATTCTGTAAAAGTTCATGTCCAAAGACACCTCTGTAAGACAACCTTATTTGCATGTCAAAGTTTACCTCGTCCTGTTCCGATGCTCTCTCTTATCTCTATCTCTCTCTTTTTGTAGGCGGAATAGCCAAGCAATTTTTCCTAGAAATAATATTGTTTCCTTTTTTTTTGAGTGTTTTATCTATTGTTTTTGTAAGTTTTATAACTGACCTAATCACTTAAACCGATAATCGAATTGGCCGATAACCGCCTTTAAAGTAAAAGTTTGGGCGATTTTGATTTTTAATTTTTTATAACCGTTTTAAATGGTTTGATTATTTTTTTACATACAAAACCGGCTTTAGTACAAATTTTCCATAAGAATTGTGATCATAAGAATAAACTTTACTACAAAAACAATTTTCCACCATGCTGCATAGACTTTTAATGCACATATCTCGCTGGTCCAAGTATGTTCTGCTTTCCACTTTCCATAAACAGTTAACATAATTTTGAATATAATCTCAGCACCATTTGTAATATATATTCCACAAAATGTTAACACAAATATAATTTCCTACATATAATACAATATTGCAATGTCAATAACCTATTTAAAATTAAGAGTATTATTTTTTATTAACACAAGTGGAAAATATGCTGAAATCTCAAGGGCTCAAATAAAATTTATTATTAGTATGTAAAAGATTAATTAATTAATTATTGCTTAATATTGTGTCACTATCTTGGGGCTTCGATCATTTCCGTCCTTTTATTTCATATTACACTTCAATTTTTTCTTGTTTATATACTAGGAATGAGATTATCATTTGTCATCAACTACTGTAAAATTAATAATCCGATTTTTCTTTTGTTTTCTAGTTTTTCATTGGAATCTTAGCCTTTTTAATTTTTTTGTGATATGACGTGTCAAATTTTAGATCCTTTTGTTCACCTTATCTTGATTATAAAATTAAAAAAAAAAATTAAAAAAACCTACAATTTGATCATATTAACATTGTAGATCATCTTTCTTAATTTTGTGTCAAATTTATTATTGCAACTCTCATCTCTCTCATTTGTGTATTGGTTTTGGATTCGAGTATATATATATATATATATATATATATATATATAGAGAGAGAGAGAGAGAGAGAGAGAGAGAGAGAGAGAGAGAGAGAGAGAGTTTATTCTAATTTAGATCCAAATAGAATACAATAGAATCATTCCTCAATGGGAATGCATATTTAATTATATTTCAAACTCACGAAAATTGGAGATAATAAATTTGATATATTTTCTTATGACTATATTTTCTCCATTTACATGTATAAAAAAATAGTATAAATTTAATTACAAATATGATCAATTTAATATAAATAGTCAAATTAAACTAATTTTTCTGAGACGGATGGAGTGCTAGTTATTTATTTTTTGCAATGGAACCATAACACTTTTACCTACCAGGGTCACTCAGTATGACGTTTATTACTATTTGAACAAACAGTGTAGGTTAGTTTGTGTTATGATAATTAACCTCCCTTTTATGCCATTTTTATTTCTAATGGCGTCCCCTTTACGTACTTAATTATTTCATTTATTTATACTTTTGTCCCCAGAGTTTATTCTCAATTGCACTTTAGTCTATATTTTTAAATATTTTTGCAGTTTTGATCTTTAAAGTTCGTTTTTCCACTTAATTTAGATAAAAACAGCATAAACTACATGAATTGAATATGTTATCTAATGGTTCATGGGCCACAATCTTAATCATCAAGTTATGATCTCATTATCAACCTAGAGTTGTAATCCTCATAATTTAACATGAATTGCAGGCAATGTGTCAACGTGTGAATGATCATTCACTGGAATTCATGGGTTTGAAGTTTTACTCTCTCTCTCTCTCTCTCTCTCTCTCTCTCTCTCTCTCTCTCTCTCTCTCTCTCTTGTTTCTCACTTTCAATTAATACTCCCTCTCGTCCTAATTATAGTTGTTTTACAAACACATAAATTAAGAACAACAATTATAACTAGATGATTAATATTAGTGTAAAATTACATCCCTACCACTTTTATGGGAGTAACAAGAAAGAGAGAAAAAGAAAAGTAATTTTATTGGAATAAATTGTTTGGAAAGATGAAAAAACTTAGGGGTATTATAAAAAAGTAAATACTCCATTCTCCTAGAAGGTTGACGAAAAATAAATAGAAAAAGAAAAGAAAAAAAAAAGACGGTGAATATCGCCAGAGCAAATATGCTAATAGATAATAATAAGTGTCGCTTAAAGTATTAAATTAAAGTGTTAATTAAGTGTCGCGTAAAATATTAAGTTAAAATATTAAGTATCACTACAATAATTATAAAAATATCGTTAAATATAAACTTACTGTAACATCATCATTTATACTCGGACAATATCAAATGCCAAAAGATATTTCTAAAACAACTATTATATAATAGAGAATAGAGGGAGCATTTATCAATGAAAAATATAGTTTCGTAAGCAAAAGTTCATGTCAAGATAAATTCTGCGTTGTATTAATATAACGCAATTTAATAATAAAGTCTTGTATTATAAATGCATAAATAAGTAAAGAGTATATGCGTTGAGCTAATCGAGAGTAGAGGGAACATGTATCAAGTTAATCTAATAAATTGTCCCTCGTTACTATATATTAAACATCATTGATGAAAATTACACGCGTAACGATTTTTTTTATAAAGGAAGCTTGTTACTGAACGGCACTAACATATGTACAAAAATGGAGATACAATGTCACATGCATATCGATTGTACACAAGTGTCCATTGTCTTCTTGAAAGTGCAATGACAAAAATGGTTGGCTCATTATCACCAGCAAAGGCCGAGGGTCTCCATGTACATGTGATTTTGTTTCAATATTTTCTTTCAACGTGTCACAGATTTAAATGAGACTTATTTATAATTGTTAAATCATGAATCGTATCGTGTATCGAAAAGTCCCGTATCGTATTTTATGTATCGTATCGTGAATCGTATAGCAAGATACAGAAACAAAATAAAAAATATAGTAATATATATATATATATATATATATATATATATATATATATATATATAACACAAGCTTGATTAAAACTAAATATTAAAGTAGTCAAGTAAATATTATTATAAATTAAAAATAAATTTTAAAATTAAACAGTAACCAAAAACATTATAAATTGATTTATTAGATATTATTTCAGTAATCTTTATAGAGTAACAAGAGAAAACAATAATTCAGATTCACTTTTAATCTATAAAACAAAAGAGAATAACTCAAATTAACAAGTGGACATTTATATATCTACTTATAAAAAATGACGTGAAAAAAATAGAACGACATTTTCAATTAGATGTAGTACTCTAAAAATTGATTAAAGACTCATGAAACGATATAGAGTATGTTTATACGTACTAAAAAAACATATTTAATTGAAATGTTAAAAGGTTTAAAAGTTTTTTTTAGACTTTTAATTGAATCTACATGAAAACTTTTTCAAGTTGGTTGATTTTAAAAAGTATCATGCATTGTATCGTAAGAATCGTATCGAATCGTAAAATACAGTATCATTTTAGATTCACTTTGCGATATGTATCGAATTGTCTCCGTATTATATGATATCGTAAGATTTTGACAACTATTACTTATTTTATTTTCAGACAAAATTTAAAAAGAAATCGAATCCAATAAACCTAATTTTAATTTTGATTAGAATATCAACATGGGCGGATCGAAAAAGGGGCAAGGGGGCCAAGTGCCCACCCATGTTTTTGGATATTTTTTTTTTATAAGTATAGGGTTAAAATGGTAAGTGGTGTTCAAATATTAATTTTTGTTTTCATGAGTTCAGATGATTTTTTTCAATTCTTTAGGGTTAAGGTTAAATATCATTAAATTTTTCTCTAATTTTTTATTAATTATCTATGAATAGTTAATTATTTAGTTTTGATTCTTATTTATTTTTCTTCATTCATGTTAATTAGTACATCCACACATGCTCTTTAATTTTACAATATATATCTAAATTTTCGGCATATGTATTATTGGATAATATATTTAAATAAATAAATATATAAATTGTAAATATATAATTTTGTTTTCAGACCATACTAGTGGGTGTTTCATTTAATCATATTATTAATTTATTATTTAGTTTCTCTATTATGTTGTGTATTTATATTTAATATTTTGAATCAAAATGCATAAACATGCAAATAAATATTTTTTGAGATCTAGGGTTATTAAAAGTCATTAATTAGAAAAAAAAATCTGACGAATGTCACTTATGTCCCTCCAAATTAATTGGTTTACTTCATCGGAGCCCTAAATTTGCAGAGGGTTTGGTGAACAATTAGTTAATCTTGATGCTTCCATGGTTGATCTATTCAAGTGGTTGCGGTGAAAAAGATGAGGTCGATGAAAGAGTTGAAGAAGGTGAGATGGATTTGGAACTTAAATAAGATGAAGAGGTTGTCTCTTTTGTAATGACGGGCAGCATCATGATGAATCAGATCTAAACAAAAAAAGAAGAAAAAAAATCTAAGGTGATTTGAATATAGATTATTAATTTTGATGAGTTAGGGTTACTTTGAATATGAGTTAAAGATAGACAATATGATAAAATTAAAGGTTAAACTGTTATGGATTTGGGTGAATATGATGGAGATTAAGGTGAAATCATTTTCTTCCATTACATTTACACATACGCAACTTCTGGGTTAAAAAGACGATTGTCAGTTTGTTTTCATTTTGTTTTGGTTTTGTTAATTGTTAATTTCCTTTTTCTTTGTTATTTTACTTTTTCCCCTTTTAATATAATTCTTTTTCAAAGGTTTACATATATATATATATATATATAAAATAACTTTATTTATTATTTGAAGTGTTTTAATATTTTTTTTTAAAGTATGTTTATTTCATTTATATTTAAGCCCAAATTTAATGATTTCATAACATGAATAATAATTATATTAATTTTCAAAAATAAAAATAATAATTAATTTTCAAAATTTTTGTTATATTTTTTAAGTTTGAATTTATTTTTATGAATTTTAATTTTTAATTTGTATATTATTATGAAAATACTTATGAATAAAGGTAAAGACATTACTCAAATTCAAAATTTACCCAAATTTCTCTTATTTTGATAGTATATGTAATATATCTGAATACAATAAAAGATAAACTCGCCCTTTAAAAAATGGCTCTGGTCAAACTTGGATCGAATTTAGGTTAAATTTGGGTAAAAGGAAATGAAGCGACAAAAAATATCACTTTAAGGAGCAAATTGATGAAGAATGTATTTTAGGGACAACTTTAGAAGTGGGTGATAACTTGAAAGAACATAAGTGATATTCGCCCTTTTTTTTTAATGAACTTATTCAAGAGTCAATTAATTATGTTTTAATATAAGAAATAAAGTTTTGAAAAAAGTTTTATATTGACTTTTATTTATTAAATTTTATTATTTTTTATTTATTTATAAGAGTGCCTACACTTGCTGAAAATTCTAAGTTCGCACCTGTATATCAATAGCAATAATTTAGCTTATCTAATTTACTTGAGAGATAGAATGTTCATTTTCTGATACGGGGTTTATGATCTCAGTAATGCTTCAATCTTAAAGATGATAACTGATAGGTTATGTTTGTTTGCAAAAATTATACTTGAAATTTGACTATTTGTATTAATTTAATACTATTTTCGACTATTTTATCTCATGATATAGGATTAGTAGTCCTTTAAATAATCTTATGGACTATTTTTTTTTATATCAATTTTAAGACTATTTACGAGGAATTATATAATCCCATGATGAATTTAGAATTAATAGTCTCCCTCATTTTAAGTTATTAAAAGACTTTATAGGACTAATAGTCCAATATTAAGAGACTAATAATATTTTGTCATGAGATAAAATAGTTCAAAATAATGTTAAATTAATATAAATATTTTAATCTCAAGGATATTTTTTATAAATAAATATGCCATAGTGATCTAGTGAAATTTCATATCCCACTAGAGTTATGTTTCATGAAATAAGGCAGTGAGGATCTCGATCTACTTATCATGCATGTTTTTTAACTAATCAACAATGTTACTCCATCGATTCATTAAAAAAAAACAAAATATAAACCAAAAATAAAATAAAAGTATTATTTGTCAATTTTTTAATGCCACAATAAATTTCATATTTTTATTGACAATATTTAAAATAGCATAATATTCTTAAGTTTCATATAATTATTTCATTATCATGTTACCAAATAAAATAATCACTCTATTCAGTAATAAACATGAAACAAGAATAATGTTATCTCAACCATTTGTTATATGAATCCTAGAGTTGTAATAATGCACGTGCACTTCATGTGCATGTGATTTAAAGTAAAAAGATAATATATAGAGGGGGAGGGAAGAAATACGAATGAGAAACTAAAAAATTACTTAATAAAGAGACTAAAAATTGATTGTTATACACAATTAGTGTTAAAAATAAAAACCGGCATGTGTGACATAACTAATAGGGACATCACTTTTGGTGTTTAACGCCAAAATAACTGTCCCAATTTTATCTCAGTTTATCAATAGACTAGTCACCGTGACACACGCGTTTACGTATGCAATTACTTTAAGAATATATTTCAAATTTAAAGAATAAAATTAAAATAAAAAAATAAAAAATTACAAAACAACCGAATTTATATGGACAAAAGGAATCTCAAGACTGATATCACCATCTCCTTTTTTATTATATAATAGATAATAGGTAACTGTTCGCAGGGACAAAGCCACATATAGTATTGTGGGGTCTATTGACCTCACTCAATTTTTGTTTGTTTTATAATATATGACAAAATTTAAAAATTTTAAATGTTATATATAAATTAATTCTACTGAAATTTTGATTTTTTTTTAAAAATTTATGACTTTTTCATTTAAATCTTAATCTCATATCATTTCAATCTCTTCTATATATGTATATTCGTATAATCTTCTTAAATTAATTACTAATCTATATTATATTCTTTTTTGAAGAAATTAATTATTTATAAACAATTTGTCTTTAAAAAAGTCTATTAAGGGTCAAATAGGGTATATATATACATATATATAGAGAGAGAGTTAATAATAATTATATTATCATTGTAATTAAATATATATTTTATATATATAATCTGAAAATATAAAATTATTTTAAAAAATTAGTTCCAGAGTTTTGCTCTCAAATCCCTACTAAATTATTTATAACCTCATAATAATTTTAACCCCTGAATATAATTTCTGAATCCAGCAATGACTGTCCCAATTTTCTCCCGCTTTATTGATAGAGATAAATAATACATTCCATATGATGAAAGATTCTTCCACTACTAATATAAGGGAAAATATTTTATTTCAACAACTACAACGTTTAAATCTATAACAAATTTGTCAGGTCAAAGGTAAGTAATGGCATTTCAAATCATGCATGGAATTTGAGTGGAAGCTCAATTATTAGCATATTCCAAAGTCTAAGGGAGAACATAAATTGCATTGACAAAAATAAGGTAGAAATGTATAATAAATAATAGCAGCAGCAGCAGCCCTTGGTTGACAGAATTTGGATCATAATATTCTACATATCGGAACGACAAATAAATTAAAGTAATATACATAAAGTTGTTATATATACAAAGAGTTGATATATATATATATATATATATATATATATATATATATATATATATATATATATAGGCTAAGAAATAAAAGAGATCAATGTCTGGAATAAAGTCAGCAAATTAAATTATTCTCACAGCTTTTGAAGGAATCAAAGGCTGGTGTCGTTTTATACTCCATGAATTAAGAAGGAATTTATCAATGATCTAATGATTTGTTATACCATAAATCAACTACTTCTGACTTTTAAGCTTCAAATGTTGAACTCGTCTTCAAATTGTTGAAGAAAAATTAAAAGTTCATACGGCATATTTTTATAAAATTTAGTTTTATTTTTTATTTTCTTAAGAATAATTTTATAATGACGTAACTAAACACTATTTTAACCTTTTTAAAAAAAAACACTTTTATTAATATCTATAAATTAAAATTATTCCATCTCATTATACCGCACCATACCAAAAGGGCACTTATTCAAGTCAAGGTTATCAACCTCACATAGTAGTCAACTTGGTAAAAGGATGAGCCCTCACCTCATGTCGTATGGGCCGAGATTTAGAACAATATATTCTGAATGGTGTTAAAATTTAATCTTCAAGGTAAGTATCAAAATAATCTAATTATGTCTTTCATATGTATAAAAAAAAGTCAAAAATAAAAATAAAACTCTTATTTGATACTAGGATGGCAATTTGTCTCATTCCCACTATGATCCCCACACCTTACACTAAAATGAGACATTGATTTTGACTATGATTGGGAGATGAGACGGAGGAAGAAGAATGGAGATCACTGAATAATTATATGTGCCATATAAAGAATTGAAAACGAAGTTTCATTATTTCAATTGATGCCCTAGGAGTGCAAGTTCAGATGAGCCACATATACTGATTAAAGTATTAATTAATTCTGTGTAGATTTTTTTATTTTTTATTTTATTTTGTGAAAGAATAATGGCTTTATGTGGGGACTGGAGTGTATGAATAATAGACACCTATTCATGTCTTTTTTTTAAAAATAAAAAATTATAAGAAAATTTGGGCACCACTTCTTTTATACAATATTAATCACTACATTACTACTGTCAAAATTTCCAAGAAAATGTCACGTTCAATTAATTAATTAAAATATTTCACACCGACACTTTCTTGATTGGGAAGTCATCTCAATGGATATTATCATGGCTCATAGCCAATGGCATGAGCTATTTGTCAAAGTTTCAAATATAAGCACCCTCCATCACTATATATATGTTGTATTCTTTTTAATATTATGTCATTACTTTTTACTATTATTTTCTTATTCCACTTTTTGGTAATAATTTTTAAAATTGGTGAAGAAAAACAAAACAGTTAAAATTGGGGTTTGGGGTGTTTAATTGAATTGAATTTAGATTTTCTTGCCGTAGTTTGAGCATCAAACCCTAATTATCCGATCGAGTTAATGAGCGTATAGAGGGAAAATATGGGCTTTGGTCCACCCAAAACTTTTAAACGGAGGATAAAACCTATATTGAGTCGATTGAATGTTGACTAAATGCTGATAATAAATATTAAATAATTATGATGTATCATCTGTGTATAAAATAACCAGAATTTATAGCCCATGGCTCGTTTCATATTTACACATTTTGGACATAGCAACACTACCAACAAATGGTTTTAGATTCATTTACTTTCGCTGTCAAAATGTCATACAATTATTACAATACCTAACGCAAGGATTTTCAGTTTTGGTTTTTTCTTTTTCCCTTTTTCCAATGGCTATGATTGTTTTGTTGGCTTGTTTTGGGGGGGGGGGGGGGGGGGGGGCTACTCTAGGGAGAAAAGTTGAAGAATCTAGAGCTCAGTTTTCATGGAGTGATCAAAGAGTTATTAGACTTTCAAAGGGACTCGAGATGATGGAAAATTGTTGAGGTGATGACACACAATGCAAAACAAATGGCTCTGAATTGATGGATTCATGTGGGATAGGAACGTACCATCCACCTTGTGTGCTACAACCATGTTATATCTTGGCTTTTGATCAATATTTTAATCAACTGGTTAGCCCATCCTATCTAAATCAAACTCAAAAGTCATTGTCAGAGTTTTTATATATTATGCAAATATTGCTTATAATATTGGTCACCAATATTTTATTGTGCATAGTCACATGATCTATTAATTTGCAAATTCAGCAAAAAATAAAATAAAGCATAAATACCCTACGTAGAAAAGGTAATTTTTTCTCAACTCTTAGTTTCTCCTCTTGTTTAAACCCCAAGATTGAATTGTAATAATATAAGTTTATAAAAAAATCATTGCATTGATAGAAGCAGCTAGGAAAAGATACTTTGAGAAAAAAATCGATGGTGACCACGTGATAATAATCCAGTGATCACTCCCTTCTCTTGGTATTTAAGAGGTTGAAGTTTCAATTCTTGTTGTGAGCGTGTTAGTGTGTTTGAATTTAAAATTAACAAAAATAAATTAAAAAAATTGTTAGTTTGACCGACGAACTAAGTAAAACATATGCCCCATGCCAGATGCGGCTAGATTCCCCATGCCATATGCGGCAGCAATACAATTCTCCAAAGAGTAAGTTATCCCGCCCTTAGTAGGATTTTCAGCAGTCAATTTTAGGTTGGAGTATGAATATAACATACTTGGTCACCTTCCTCTTACGTTTTGGTAATCTATGAGTTTTGAAGCTGGTGTTTTTACTCGTGTAATATCTATAGCCTTTGAAGCTGATGTTTTACTTATGTAATCAACAAGGTGTAAGCGACTCTGCCCCCCATCGAGTTGAGTCTTTGGAAAAGGACTCAAGACCCGAAGCCCAATGGCTACATAAGTTGTCAAGAGCAGGGATAGTAGTCCATACCGGTAAAATTCTGCTCTTATTCAAGAAATTCAAATATATTGTCCCATTTTCTCTCTTATTTATTATTCTTCAGGTATTTTTAATCAATTACAAAATAACTGTAATAAGAATTATGTGACAGTAGAACATAAGATTGACAGCAGAACCAGACCACCTAAGTGCCAAAATAATGCCCAATGAATACATCAACAGAATACAGCATATTAATTTCTTTGGGACCTTAACTCAGCAAATTTTACAACATTCAAATCATTTATCGTTTCAAGGAATTTATGACTCCACCCCTAACCATAATCAACAATCGAAAATAAGTTTTGACCTCATTGAAGCCTAAACAATGTTTTTCGCCTACACAATTATTGAGCAAAAAGACTATATACAAAGTTCCTTGACATATAATACTCTACACGTTATGTCAAGAAGGCTTGCATGAAAATCATGACAAGTACTTATCCGGCCACCTAGGCAAAATGAAATGCATTACCTTATTTACAATATGGCTTATATCAACATAAAACAAGTAAAGCATGACTTGCTGCCGATAAAATGATGGGAAAGCATGTTTTAAAAGCATTACATACCACAAGTTCAAAATTCCATAAATTCAAAACACAATCACGCATCCTGAGTTACTAACTAAATAACTTGCCATTGCTCATGCCTATAAACAATAGTACTAATTAAGGTATCTTAGAATCCATCATTTGCTCCGCCATCATTCTACCCACCTCAATAACCACCGCCTTCCGAAAAATTATTACGAGGAGGACGATCGGTAGCATAGTTCACACGGATGTTACGCCCATTCAGTTGCTGCAGGAAGTACAGCATTAGAAGAGAATAACAACGACAATTACGTACTACAGATTTTCCACATCATTTAATCATCACCTGTCCGTCCATGGCTGACAGTGCTGAGGACGCAGATTCAGTATCAGCAAAGCTCACAAAGCCAAATCCCCTAGACCTCCCAGTATCCCTGTCAGTGATAACCCTGGCTATATACATCAAACCAACAATGATTAAGAACAAAGATACTACCACGAGAAATGGCAAGAGAACAAACAAGCAATAAATCAGGAAAAAGCAGGAACATCCGTAAAATACCCAACCAATCAACTACCGTGGGTAAAAGAAATAATACAAAAAAAATAATCAAAAAGGGGGGAAAAAAAGAAAGAAAGAAATAAGCAGGATTCAACATCAAAATAACCAACCTGACAACCCTTCCCCCAATCCTAAAAAACTAAAAAAAAGGAACATTAAACTTTCTACAGGTCGAAAATTATACACAAATCAAATTAAAAAACCAAGGAACATAATGTTGAATATAACCCAATTCGAATAACCACAATCCAATCATGTTGCAAATCATAAAGTTTTAACAATATAAGGTATTCCTGTACCCCATGCCATAACATATAAAGTTCTTTGTCACTCATAATACTAGCCCATAAAACCCATTTATGTTGTTTTTCAACTTGTATATATTTTTTACTACATATGCAATTCGTTATGCTGCAACTCAAGAGTCTTGAAAATATACCTATACCCCATTTTAATATATATACTCCCTCCGTTTCAAAATAAAATATCATTATCAACTTTTTTGAAGGCAATTGACTTTTTCGAATCAAAAAGTGAAATAGATTCATTTAATTTTAGTCAATGCAATGAGAATTACTGCAAATTATTTAAAATGCACTACTAAATATAAGATTTATTGTTTCAAAATAAAATATCATTATTGACTTTTTGAAGGCATTGACTTTTTCAAATCCAAAATTGAAATAGATTCATTTAATTTTAGTCAATAATTATCTTAGAATTTGGGACAGAGGGATTATTCTCTATCATTTATACATAATCACTTTATGTCTAGAGAAAAAGAAGTAGCACAGAAATTCATACTCACCCTCACTAACATCCCCAAAGCTAGCAAATGCATCCCTCAAGGACTGATCATCAGTTCCATAAGAAAGACCTGAATTCATACATGGATAAGTATAACATGGAACAAAATCAATATACTTTGAATCAATAACGAGGATCCAATTAAATTTACTAAATTAACAGGCACATACCTCCAATGAAAAGCTTTGAGGATGACATAGAACGAATGGCGCTAAACATAGATGGCATTGAAACATGCCCATTAGTCTGCCTCATGATGCTTCCAATTCTATTGTAGAATGCCATTTTACTGTTGATTTCAAGGAGATTGCACATGAAACAAGGGGGTAAGAACTAAAATGTTGATTTGATGAAGTAATTAAAAACATTAGATAACAACCTCAAAACAACATCACTAAAAGGCAAAAAGTAAAAGACTTCTTATCAAGGAAACAGGGATTCTTCATTATCTCGACGAATATCCATATCCCCGCACTGGATACCCCAATTCTTGGGAATTCTTCAGGATTCTTTCCTCCTTTATAACTTATATGTTTTGAATTATTTGTTTCTCTTTATGTTATTGTTTATGACTTCATGTTTTTAGAAAAATAAAACTTGTTACATGTTTATTATTTTTCTCTCGTATCTATTTTGTTGAATTTTTACTATATTTATGTAATTATATACACGAATATATACATATTTAATAATAATGTATATGTCGAAACCACCATACCCAAAACCACATCTTTTAAGATTTGGAAAATCATCGTATCCTCGTATGACTCACCAGCATCCATGCTTCCTAGGATTTTATTCAGTTTAAATTTTAAAACATTTTTTTGGAGCACCACAGCATTGGATGTATCAAAATCCAAAAATCTGAGCTCTAGACATTTTGCTTCCCCAACACAAAGAGTAAAATAGCAAGAACAGCCCACACCCCCATAAACAACCAGAAGAAAATAATGCCGAGCCATAACTTCATTTTACCCTTCTACAATAACAGCCCACCAAACCCAATCAATTGAGGATATATGTGCTGCAGTTTCTACATAAAGCAAAATATATAACACAATATGTGGTGTGAGTGAGAGTGCATAAATATATCAAACCCACAAAAAGTAACAACATTTTCTATCAGTGGAACACATACCAGAACAAAAGCCCAGCTTCACTAAAATTTATATACAGAACATAAGCAAATAACAAATACTGTATCATATCTAATATATAAACACAAAAAACGTATAACATCATAAACCCACAAATATAGCTCGGTAAATTCTATTCTAATCAGATTCATAAACCACAGCCACAAAGACATATAGATAAAGTACCAATCCAAATGAAAACATCAAAGTAAAAATTGAAACTTCAAAATAGAAACAGTGATGAAATTACTCAAACAATCAAATCGATTAGAATTATTGTGAACAAAATAGATTAACATCTTATTGAAACGAAAGTGTAAAAATACCTGAGACGACGAGGAGAATCGAGTAGGGTTTTAGGTGAGAGGAGGAAATTTGACGGTAAGCGGCTAGGGTTTAATGCCACTCTTTCTCTATGTACAGCATAAAAAAAATTATAAATAGAAGGGGAAAAAATCTCTAGTGGATTTTATTGCTGACAGGGACAGGTTTTGATCCTCTGCGGTTGTGTTTTGGGTGGAGTTGCTACACTTAAATTGTTATACATTTGACTGCCTGATAGTTTATTTTTTTATTTTTTTATTTTTTTAAAGAAGGGCAATTTTGACCAGAGGTACAACAATGCTATATAAAAGAGTGGAAAGAAATATTGGCAGACGAAATTTTCTTTATCTATTGACTTATTCTGGGTAACGTTCTCAGGTTCGTTCAGCGAATCGAAAAAAGTACCGGGTGGATAGGTCACTGGTTCAATTAGTGGTTGAACCGTTATTAAACAGTGATGTCATAAATATATATTATTAATAATTAATAAAATTTTAAAACATCTAATTTTTTGTAAGCTAAAATATAGTGAAATTATGTTATATTATTGGTAAAACTATTTTTGAAAAAAAAAAAAGAAGCTTCAAAATCGATTTAACCGGTTCAACCGGGTCAACCGGTTATTGACCAAAACTGGTTAACCGGTCCAAATCGGACCAGAAAAGGAACCAGTTCCCGGTCGAACCGCCGGTTTCGAACCGATTTTCAAAACATTGATTCTCGGTTGTAGAATACTTTATGTAGTAAATTAATTATTTTTATTTTTTAAATATTTTAGATTTTTAAAATTAGGTTTAACATAGTACTTTCTTTATTTTAATTTATAATATTATTATTAATTTTTTTTAAATTAAATTAAAATATTTTTAAATTCAAAATTAATATAAATTTATTTAAAAATTAGTTAATGTGATAAATAATATTTTAAACTATATAAAAAATACCATTAATTAAAAAAATTATTAATTTATAATTTTAAACGAATTTCTATTAATTTTGTATTTAAAAATATTTTAAATTGACTTCTAAAGAGTCTTAAACTGATTTTTGTTTATGTTTTTGTTAACAGAAAAAGATAATAAGATATAGGCTTATATGAATTTTTTAATTTCCCATAACAAACAACTGAATCCCAGCTCCCGTCTTTCTCATTCGCCTTCTGTCTTATCCACCCATGTTCAAGGTTGGGGGTAGGTTCTGTATGTAAATTTTGTATTTGTTGTTGGGTCCGAGTGATTGAAGGAAGAAGATGCTGGTCCCTTGGAGGTGGGGCCACTTGGGTGGGTATGGGTCCTACTAAAAAAATCTACCCAAGTTTGTAACGCCTATTAATGAATATACTTAAATACAAACAAAAAATTAGTGTAAATGTTTAATTATATTAAAAATTCAATTAAGGATCTAACTTCAAAAATCTAAATAATATAAAGACTAAGTAATTAATTTACTCATAAATCAATGACCAACAAAAGTACTTCATCTTCTTTTTAAATATTTTTTGAGGAAATTTTTTTGCTTTTTGTTCTTGTTATCGTTTATTTAATCAAAAAAAAATTCTATTTGGTTTTCCATAGTATTATTAAAGCTTAAACATAATTTTTTTTTCGTCTCATCTTTTTAACTAATTTAGTCCAACGAGCTAATTTTTCTCTTCTCTCTCTTATTTTTTTAATAAATTTTAGTAGAATAATATTTATGTTTTACATTATTTAGCTAATTAAATAAAATATTAATTATAATTTTAAGTTTATGTTTATGTGTTTCTTCCTAAAATGTCACTTAAAAATAAATGAAATGATTACTACTAATGAGAAATTAATTGATTGTTTTCTTTAGTTTTGTAGTAATAATGGTCGATATATTTCTTTTAGTTTTTTGTCATTAATTGTTTCCACTCTTTTCTTGTCATAGCGATTGATGGTTTAAACAAGGGATGCACACAAGGTCTGCGTCCTGCGACCTGACCTTGATCTGACCTGGGTTTTACCTGGTCAAAGCGTAGTCTAGTTAAAGTGTGGACCGGTCCAACCTGACATGAAAGACTTGAAAAGACCGCTCTTATAAAAATTTGGTCTGGCTTGACCGATAAAAAGTCTAGTATGACCAACCTTGGGCCTGGCCCGCCCTGAGGCCTGACTTAATTCTTTATCCAGTTATTTATAATTTTGGAACTTTAAAATTATAATTACTCATCAATAAAGTATAAATTTTTACTTATTCATTATTATAATTTATAAATTATAATATATTAATTAATATATTAATTTTAATTAATACGTCAATAACGTTTAAAGTTTTAATTATTCATTCTTGATTTCTTGTAAATATATTTAATTAATAACTAGTTAGTATATATATTTAATATTAATAATAAGTTAGTTTATTGTAAATACTAAATTATTAATATTTAACATTAAAATTTTATTAATATTTCTTGCTACTTTTAATGTTTAATATTAATATTAATTAATACATTAATAAATTAACTTTTAATATTAAATATTAATAATAAGTTAGTTTCTTTTAAATACTCAAGTTCTTTATTAATTTGAATATGCTAAATTCTTAGTGGGATTTATGATTTTAGTTATTTTTTCGGTATTCTGTTCTAATAATTTAAAGAATAATTCCATGAAGCAATTAAAAAATTAATTAAAAATAATACTTGAGATATAACTATGTAAGTGTTTAATGACCAGAAAGAAATGCGTGTGTGTGTGTGTGTATTTAAACTTTACAAAATATATATCCAACTGATACTAGTACTAAAAAAATAAAAATAGAAAGTAACTTTATATTCAAAATATAAAAGTGTAATCTACAGTAAATTAATTTTATATTGCATCTATAGTCATATGTATCGCAGTAGATTGTATTCAAAGTATATTTTCTATGAAGGCAAACTGTGCATAGTAGATATACATTTAGAAAATTAATTTGCTTTATATTATAGTTACATTTAAATTATATTTTTTTTAATTTAAGAGAAATATATTTATTTTTGTTCTAATCATCCAACTTATATTGGTGTGCATTAGAATGTTAAAATAAAATAAATCTAAAAAATCTTGCATCATTTTTACAAAATTTTACTAATTTATTTTTTTAATATTTAACATTAAAAAAAAAAAAAAGAGGGAAGGACTAGACCGGCCTAGGCCAGGCCTGGTATGACCTGCAAGCTTAGCCAGACCACAATTCAACAACCAAGGCCTGACTTGGCAAGCCGAAGTCAACGTCCTAGTCTGGCCTGGTCAAAACCCAAGGCCAAATGACCCAAACTAGAGGTGCACAAAAGGCCTGAGGCCTGGCTTAGGCTCGACCTAGGCCTGGCCTAAAAAAGCCTGACATGAAGGCTTTAAACAGACCTTACTTTTCAACTTATAGCCTGCCCTAGCCTACAAAAGGCTTGGAACTGGCCTGACCCGTGACCTAGAAGAGCTTGGCCTACCAGCCCAATGTCCTAAATCTATGGACCAAGAGGAGGCTAGGACCAATAAAGTTCGACTTGAAATATTGCACCATAAAATGGTATAACTCGTAATTAAACATTTAGTCACGAGCATTTGCAGACATCTACAAAATCCCAACTTCACCCACATAAATTGATCTTTCATAGTCTCACTCTAGTCATAGCCTTTGTCGCTCCGAAGCATTTTCTAGGTTTAGGGTTCTGAAGACTTCACTTAAGAAAACCAACCATGGCTGCAACCCTAACCAATTCCGTCCAATGCTTTTGTCGTAAAAAGACCGTTGTCGCGGTGAACCACTGTAAGCGCGACCGTGGACTGTTCAAGATCAACGACGTGTCGATCGATCTCGTCCAGCTTGAAAACCTTTGCTATAAAGCTTTCGAGCAAGAAAAGAAGGAGATGAATGACATCCTTGTTAGTTATGACCGGACTCTACATGCCGCCAATCCTTGTTAGGTATCATGAATTGGTACTTTTATTTGGTTTGTTTAGTTTATATGCTTAGTTGATTGCTTGGGTAATTTTTATATCCTTTGTTTCATGTTATTGACTTGAAACCTTGTTTAGAGGTTTTCAATGAACATTAGTAAGTTCATTAAGATTGGCTAAATTTGTTATTTCCATTTGGAATCTCAATTTTAGTTCTCTCCTGTCAAACAATGAAGAGTTAATTAAGTCCGATCTAGCCTAATCAGCAAACTTGCTCAAATCACCATTTCAGTCAATAAGCCCGGTTTCGTCTGATCTGGTCAATGGTCAAAATTTGACAAGTCTGAATTTAGTCAGGTCAGACAGTCTGTTTGTGCATCTTTAACCCAAATTAAACTACCTGTTATGCATGTCTAGTTCGAACACAAATGGCAATCGAAGCTAAACTTCATTTAAAATAGTTAAGCAAGCGCACATGTGTATATATATATATATATAAGTCAGCAAATTGAATTACAAGACATGCCATACAAGTACTTAGCTGGCAGTTAATCCCTTGGATGCATGCATAATGCAATCAAGTCTATCAAATCTTTCACGTCTCCTTTTGATTGTCTGTCACTCAATCCCTCTCATTACTCATTCGATCGGTTTCATTTATCCCTTTTGTTCATTATTTTTTCCTTTTGTTTTTCTCCGAGGAAATTCGTCTGCTACTTTTGTTTCTACTTTAATTTTTTGTCGCCCTTTGTTGCTTATATATTCAAAACTACATCTCAATTTTCCCAAAAAAAAAAAGGAAACTACATCTCAATCCCAAGTACATTTAGTAGAAAAAAATGGACCGAAATACTTAATAATAACCATCAAGTTCATTTAGCAAATCCTCACGGTTCTAGTTAATTGGAATCATGCTAGTTCATCTTTCCCGATCCTTTACAGCAGTCGTTGATCAGCAGCCCTCATAAGTCGTTGATGATCAGCAGCAACGTGTACGAGCTAGTTTCGGTGAAACAGTGCTGGGATGCGTTTTTAGGAATTGTAGTGCCACTTCCTTGTACCAATAAACATAAGAGTCCCCTCATACTTGTGTTTATTAGGTATATATATAGATATGTGAGTGTGTGTAATGAATAAGTATCTGACTCAACTAAGCCTTAATCCTAAACTAGTTGAGTTGAGGTGTAACGAATTCAAGTGTTGCTATGTATTTTGCTTTTGTAATAAGGGAGATGAACGAAAATCAGGAGGCCAAACAGATTCCATCTGCCAATATTAGAATAATAGTTTGTTCTGGTTGTATTCAAACAAGTATATGTATTTCTTTTATCATATTTAATTATAGGGTCCACTTAATGTGTGTCCTAAGGGCACACACTAGGCGCGGAAAACAAGAGATGGGACCCGCTAAAAAATATTTCTTTATATAATTGCACTGAATTCAATACATGGGGTCCACTAGTATATTATTTTTTTATACATTGAATTCAGTGCGCCTACATAAACAAATAATATTATACATCATTTTTCGCACTTAGTGTGTGCCCTAAAGACACACGTTAAGAAAATCCTTAATTATAAAGCATTTGTGTATCTATCGAGTTATCAACCTATATTGTAAAGTAGAGAAAACAAAAAAGTGAAGTCCTTTTACTTTTCTATTTTATCTTTTAAATTTTATTTTTATTGGTATCTTATTTACTTTTTCACCTTTCTTTCTCCCATTATTTAATCTCCCATCTTTTAGGACCACATAGTGTGTCATCTAAATTCGTATACTGTAACATTGTATCATGTTAACATAAAATTAATTTTATAGTAAATTAAATAATAGACTAATATAGTGTTGACACACAAAAAGAAAGAGAACATCTCCGACCTATATATTAATACTATATTAATTTATTGTTCAATTTATCATAAAATTAATTTTATACTAACCGGATCTGTAACATTAATTTATTGTAAAATTTTATGCCGTATTATAGTCTCTTTATGGAGAGAATCTTATTTATTATGTTCGATATATATATTATCCGATGCGACTTATATGAATACGCTGTAATAAAATCATAATTTGATATGTATATAATCAATAGGTTGTTCAAAGAGTGATTATTGAGTAGTTATTCATGGACCTTTTAAAATAGTACAAGTAAATTATGAAAACTCACAAAATATATATTTAATAATTTGAATATTATAATCTTTAGAATATTGTATGAAACAACGTAACTCTTCCCACTTTTTTCCGATAAAGTGTTGTTTGTAAAATTTATAAGTTTTAAGAAAGTATTTTTTATGTTTATTTCTAAATGTGATTTAGTACTTAAATTAATAAGAAAGTGATAATAAAATTGGGATGATTTAAGATATCGTGTTATTTATGTTTTATTAATAAATAGATAAGTCTACATATATAATATTTAAATATTAAATTTATCTTAATTATTAAAAAATGAGATATAATATTAATTTTAATAATATATTTTATTTTTTAATAATTAAAATAAATATAATATTTAAATATGATGCAATTAAATTTATTCTTAACAAAAATAAAACTCTCAAGAGTAAAGGAGGGAGTGAAACGTGTGTGGACAGATATAAACCTAATATGTACCCGGTGATACCACGTGGAGATGCACCACTTGTTTTCACATATGGAAACAGAACCAACCCACATGTGCTTAGGCAAATGTTTCGCGAGTGTAGTACGCCTTCCCAAGCAGACTTCATCTCACGCGCACCGTGGTGCGTGTACTCAGTCTCAAAAACAAATTACTTTAACTTATTTATAAAATTTACAAGTTATATTTATATTTCATATTTAGTTGTGATGATATAATAATTAAACTGAATAATAAAGTTGAAGCCTTTCCCTGCATGCCACTAAAAAAAGTTGTTGATTTATCCTATTATTACTAACAAAAAGAATGAAAATTTTAATGACACGTGTCATTTTATTTCATAAAAAAAATGAGACATTTTTATTATAACAAAAAATATTTGATTTTTTTTTAATGAAGTTGGACATGAAAATTGATGATTTATTTTTGCTTACTAACATGCATTATAATTTTTCGAAAAATTTTATCCGAAGAGCAAAATTACAAATATTTTTTATTTTCATACAATTAAAATTATTAACATTTTAGTATAGTATTTTCAATTTTAAGCCAAATGAAATAAAAAATTTAATCACTATTCACTACAACATTAAATTTTAATATGAACTCAATTCAGACCATTATTATCTTTTGGGTAAGTGATCTTATGCAGGGTAACATGTGAGCCTTTTTTTATTTTCTTTTAATTTTCATTTGAAGAGTGTTTATTTTAACCATTAACTATTATTACGATTGACTCTCTTTTTAATTATATATGTTATTTTTTTTTAAATAATTGTCATTTTAATTCTTTTTATTATAATCTTTTTAGCTTTTGTAACAGATTACAGTTTTAACATATTTCAATATTTTAAAAATACACAATCGCTATTAAAATATCAATCAATAATTAATCATGCCTTACATTCAAATTAACTCACATAAAAAATAATCAAACTTAAAATCTAAAGATCATATAATTTTAATTTAAACATTAGATTGATACCTCATTAATGCTAACTTATGAACCTAAGGTCAAATAAGCCTGATGCTAAGTTTGGATTAAAGAAATATAATAGATAAATGAATGGAATAGAAAGAAAAAAAATAGAATATAGATTGAAATGATTCATTCTATTTCAGCTAGAATTAATCATTCCATACCCTTCTCAAGAAATAAAATTATTAAATTTGAGAAAAATAAAAATAATTTATTTTATTTTAATAGAACAGCCAAACATAATTTCTTTTTATTTTATAAAAATAAGTCATTTAATTTTTACATTCGTTCTTTTAACCTAAACGTAGCATCATACTTTGACAGCCTATGGTAGAAGTTATCAATAAATCGGGGTAAAGTACGTACTATATATTCTTCTTGTTTTGCAATAAATATTTTATGCAGAATCATTCAAATTTCCATATTATATTAACTTTTTAGGAGTTTAAATATATTTTTAGGATAATTCATAACAAATTACAATTTTGATAAATTTTAGTCCTTTGGATTGTTTCAAAATAAGATGACTATTAAATTATGTATTACATATAATTTTTTAGTCTTATTAAAATTGTAACGTTATCATAAAATTTAATTTTAAATGACGGAATCTCAGTTTTAGTAGACTACAAAGAAAATATAGAAATTCATTAAATAATAGACATCCAAAAGTATTAAATACTACAAGATTGTTGTTTAAAGTAGTGATTTTTCAGTGATCAGAGTTTAAGAAATTAAAATAACATTCAAGTCAAATTAAACTACATAAAGAGAGAACCTAAAATATATTGTACGTGGTGTAAACCTTCAAATATTTGACATGAGGACATTTTTGTTCTATATATACACTTTTAAGTAAAATAAAATGTTAGTATCATAATAATATTAAAATAAAATACAACTCTTTAAAAGTATAATGCAATAGCACAATTCAACATTATTTGGGAGTTTAATAGCTTAGAAAAATGTTTACTCAACTTAGAAACGTCTTATATTTCAAATTATTTAAGCTTAAAATTGAATCCCATATATAAACATAAAAAATAAAATCATTCGTCTTCTCATATTTTTCATTTGATACGTGTAATATTACTACTCTCCTCATATTTTTCATTTGATACGTATAGTATTACTACTCTCACAAGTAAGGGTGTTCAAAATTTTTAATTTTTTTGATATATATGGTATATTTGACTGTTTCGAATTGATCGGTTCGGTACAAAAAAGATCGGTCTGGTATATACCAACTGGTTCGGTATCGATTCGGAGTTTTGAGAGATTGATATTAACTGTATCGTATCAATTTTTTATTTTATTTATTTATTATTATTAATAAATATTAATAATAATAATTAATATATTTCGGTAAAAATTGATACCGAACCACCTAATCAATTCAATATACCAATTTAATCAGTACCGATATCGATATGAACATCCCTACTCACGAGTCATTGTTACATTTAAAAGTCAATGTTGGATAAGATACAATCGTATCGTTTATTTAATAAATGTGTTGTTATCATGCTATCGGGCTTCTTTCCTCGATGTTCATTTCATCTCTTTCTTAGTGCAATTCTAACCAATTTTAAACGAATATTCTAGTTTCTAATGCGATCTAAAGCTACTTATTTATCTATCTACCTTGACATTCTTAATTCAACACTAACATTATGCATATGTTTCTTCTTGTTCACCACCATTTAATTCTATATAGTATTGTTGGCTCTACCAACATCCTATATATAACTAAAACTTTGCTAATGGCGGACATATATAAAAAATTGACAAAAGGTGAACAATATTTTAGGTAATAAAATAAATATAGAGGCGAAATTATAAAATATACTCACCAAAATTACATAAAATTCACTGCAAAGTATTCTTCAATGCCTAATTTCTTGAAATTATTTTATTGTCATCCGATTCAACCAATCAAACATAAGTTTATAGCGCCACAATCAACAATTTTTTTTTCCTTCCTGTTTTGAATCAAATGATAAATAAATAGTTAAGCAAAAATCGAAGTTATATAATAATAAAACAAAAATTCTCAAGTTGATGTAAGCAGTTAAGGTTAAAATAATATAATACATAATATATTAAAAAACTCAGATGCATACTTTCTTTGTTAAATAACAACTTTGATTTAAATCTCTCTTCTTTTACCTCTACTAGTCTTAGGATCATTTTTTAGTGGGATAAAAATTATTATTAAGTTATAAATAATTTAGCGGGAATTCAGAATTGCGGCACTAACCAATTTTTTTGAGACAACTTTACGTACACAAATTCTAAATACAAACTCTTATCTCACCATTAAAAAAGTGATACATGGTACAGTTTTTCGTGTCAGACCTCACTTTTTAATGGTGAGATGAGAGTTTGAGTTTGTGCTTAAAAGTTATGTTTGTAAACTTATTTATTTTTTTGGGATATTTTTATACTTTTGGATCACATAATATATATATATATATATATATATATATATATATATATATATTATATTACAATAGCAGTATAATAACTAATAACATATAGTATATATATTTCATATTCACTTATAATAAACTTTTATAATCACAATTGTGCATAATTAATTAATTATTTTAAAAAATAATTTAAATTAGATTATTATTTAGTTTTAAAATATTATAAAGAGACACATATATAAAGGGGATATGAGTCAACCTACACACGCAATTAGTTTTATCATTTTGAAAATATTTAAAAAAATGGAAAATTAAACATAAAAAAATGGAATATGAGATATAGTGCGGTAGTTGTATGAAGTTTAAGATAAAAGAAGAGGAAATAGGAAAAATTATTTAAAGAAAAAAAATGAATTTTAAAACTTTAAAAAAAACATTCCTTTCCGGTGGGGTCACTTGACCCCATTCCATGCCATGTAGCTTCGTCCTTGCTAGTCACCTAAACACACAATTAGTTTTATCATTTTGAAAATATTAAAAAATTGGAAAATTAAACATAAAAAAATGAAATATGAGATATAGTGCGATAATTGTATGAAGTTTAAGATAAAAGAAGAGGTAATAGGAAAAATTATTTAAGGAAAAAAAATGAATCCTAAAACATAAAAAAAAAAAAAAAAAAAAAAATCCTTTATGAAGTTCTTATGTATACTGTTAACGCTCAAATTTTGTCTGCACGTTCAACCATTGGATTGGACGGAGACTTGCACAGAAAAAACCACCAGAAGTATTTGACGACTTGGACCGTCAAGAGATATCTTTGTTTTAAAAGTAAGTACATGCTTCAAGATGTATAATCATTGGAGGCAAAAAGTATTTAGTAGGATAAAATAAGATGTGTGTACCTCTATTATTCATCATGTATTATAGTACTCATATTACTCAACAAGACTCCAATTCCTAATAAAATTTGTATAGTAGAATCCTTGTTGGAGAAGGTAACTTCACTAGGCTCTGGGAGTCCAAAGATTGCAGCGACTGATGTGGGCGAGCTTTTTCAGGAGCCCAGAGGTGACATATCGAAGGGAAAGCTATTTCGAAAGTCTGAAAGCGTCAAACCGAAGGGAAAGCTCCTTTTGGAGCTCGGAGGCGTCAGACCGAAGGAAAGACTCTTTCGGGAGCCCGAATGTATCAGACCAAAAATAAAGCTCATTCGGGAGCCCGGAGACATCAGACCGAAATAAAAGCTCCTTCAGGAGCTCAGAAGCATTAAATCGAAGGAAAAGCTCATTTGGGAGCCTGGAGGCGTCAGACCGAAAGGAAGTGTGACGCCCCCAAATCTAGGCCCACACAGCCCAAACTTGAGTCGTCAAAAGACTACAACAAAATTATTACAACAAAGCACAACGTACAACAATACCGTGTATAATAATACACAACTAAGTCTTCACTATTATTGCCACACTATTTTACAACACGTGAAGACTACGATAGCTATTCCTCGGACCCTCACTCCATCCCCCGGCTAGACCCCGCTACGTTCTCATCTCCTGTTGAAAAACAATGGAACAAAAGGGTGAGCTCAAATAGCCCAGTAAGAAATATCATGACTAAGATAATGACGAATAAATTATCATTAGCCTTCAACAGTTGAGTTCCTGATAGAATACAACAGACTACAAGGTTTATATCAGAAACTGCAGTTAAATTTTTAAACAACGTTCAGATCAATAATAGCAGTGGAATGAGCAATCTATTAGAAGAATAATGCAGACCATAATGTCCACTCGCTTCTCTTTTTAGTAAAAACATCATCAACTTTTATCATCTGAAATACCATTAGTCATGATAATAAAAATTCACAGTTCCTGGTCATAATCATGCAAATCAACAGTTCATCTATGCATTACGGGCCAAAGAGAACTTTCAATATATGCCATAAAAGACACCGAACAGATGTATCGCCTTTAACCTATTATATCGCCTTTAACCTAACATCTGCTCAACAAATATATCGCATCTGCGCCCCCGGCCACAGATAGTACCAGCGGTCATGATTATACCAGATTCAGCCTTTGGTCATAATCATACCAAACAACAGTTCATCTATGCACCACGGGCCAAAGAGAACTTTCACCACGTGTCATAAAAGACACCGAACAGATGTATCGCCTTTAACCTATTATATCGCCTTTAACCTATCATCTGTTCAATAAATATATCACATCTGTGCCCCCGGCCACAGATGTTCACAACAGCTTGATTCTTGAAGATTAGTTCAAATGATAGTGAGACAATTGATGAACAGAAGAACATAGGATAAACAATAAATATCGAAAGTTTACTTTGTGCAGATTCAAATAATGTCCAAATTGTCAACATGATGTGGAGTGAAATTTAAAAATGATATTCAAGATCCACAGTTCAGAATAACGGTTACAGTTCAATAGAAAGGTTCAGAAAATAGGAAGGTTCAGTTGAAATAATGAAGTTCAACTATTATGGAACATATAATATTTTCAGGAATTATAGAAGCAATAATTCCATAATAAGTTTCGATTTAGGAGTATGAAAGAAAATAATATCCCTTACCGTAGCAAGTTCAAGAGTGTAAAAAAAAAAATGACATTTCTTACCTTATCTGGTGACTGGATATTGATAAAAATGAGATTGATCAACCTATATATTTATAATAAAATTAGTAATTACCACATATAAATTTCAAAGTGTATGATAACTCGTATAATATGAATTATTAAAATTATATATATTTAACATAATTTTTGTAGTATAATATAACTACTTTAAAATAGTTTTTAAAATAATATTCCAAAATAAATCTTCCAAAGAAAGCTTTTAAAAATGAATCTTCTTAAAGAAGAGTCTTCTAAAGGAAGATTTTTGAATACCGTGAAAAATAAAAATTTATGAAATTACTACTCTTTAATAAAAGACTTACTTGAAAAATTTCTGCACTCCTTTTGGCTTTCAAACTCTCAAAATAACCTTACTATTCTCAGAGAAAACTCATAAAATTCTTATAGAAAAATTCTATGTTTTAGGTGTGATTTTTCTATTCAGCTGAACAAGCTATTTATAGGAGAAAAGAAGTTACTATGCGTGATAGGTGGCTGAAAAAATTTTCAGCCGAGGCTGCGCAAACGTTTTTAAAATTTTTCAATACTTGCACAGTAACTTTGCACAGTAACTTTAAAATTTTCAAAAAGTGAACAGTAATGAACAGTAACTTCTGTCGGCAGATGAACAGTGACTTCCCGAGATGAACAGTAACTTCCGTCAGTGAATAGTAACTTTTCCGGGAATGAATAGTAAATTTCGGGAGTGAATAGTAACTTTTGAAAAATAAAATTTGTTATTTTTCCTGTCGGTCCAACATATAAAATAAAATAATGCTACAACAATAATTCAACAATAATGTAATAAACACGTTACAGATTATTATAAATTACAGTATATTTGCAACTGTGACAATTATTAGGTTCAATAATTTTAAAAACAGTGCAACAACAATTATTGACTCGATGATATAAAATACAGTGTAATGACAATTATTGAATCAATAATGCAAAATACTGTGTAGCAACAATAATTGAATTGATAATATAAAATATTATGCAGTGACAATTATTGATGAAATGATGCGTAACAGTTACGGTGTTAATAATATGAGACACTGTGCAATACCGTGTGCTACTGTAGAGTACCGCATACTACAGTAAAATACCATAAATTACCGTATGCTACTATTCTTTTATTACCGGTATTTTAACAGTTAACACCGTTGACTATTTTTATTTAGAAATGTTACTTCTGTCGTTTTCTATATCCGACAAATATTCCGTTTTGGGGTCCACCAATAATTAGTTATTTCGGCGCCGTCGTACGACACGAATATTCCCCGACCAAACGAATATTCCCCGACCAAACGAATATTCCCCGACAAAGCGAATATTGTCCGACAAAATAAAATTTGCACATAACATCCTTAACTTTCAATTTCGTCAATTTAACCAGTTACTGTTTCATGAAAAAATATATATGAAGAAAAATTAAATTTTATATTTCATAAAATTCGGGGTCTTACAGGAAGACTCATTCGGAAGCTCAAAGACATCAGAACGAAGGAAAATCGAAGAACTACTGCTTTCAAAAATTTGAAAAAAAAGTATGCTTTCGGGTGACCGAAGAAATACTACTTTTGAAAATAAAAAATAAGTATGCTTACAGGAGGCCGAAGAAATACTACTTTCAGGAATCCGCAGAAAGTATGCTTTCGGAAGGAAAAAATGTGACGCCCCCAAATTTAGGCCTACATAGCCTAATTTGAGACGCCATAAAATACACGATTTTTAATACAAACAGTACATAAAATAGAAATACATAACTCAATAATACACAACTAAGTTTTCACTATTATTGCCACACTATATACAACATGTGAAGACTACAATAATTATCTCTCGGACCGTCACTCCATTCCCCTGCTAGACCCAACTATTCTCTCGTTCTCTGAAAAACAATGGAGCAAAAGAAATGGTGAGCTCAAATAGCCCAGTAAGAAAATACTATAACTAAGATAATGACAAATAAACTATCATTAGCCTTCAACAGTTGAGTTCTTAATTGAATATAATAGACAATAAGCTTTATATCAAGAACTGTAGTTAAATTCTTGAATAAAGTTCAGATTAATGATAGCAGCAGAATGAACAATCCATTAGAAAAATAATGTAGACTATAATGTCCACTCGTTTCTCTTTTTAAGAAAAATATCATCAACTTTTATCATCTGAAACACCACTAGTCATGATGATACAAATTCATAGTTCTTGGTCATAATCATGCAAGTCAAAAGTCCATTTTTGCACTACGGGCCAAAGATATTCAATATATCACAAACGGTCATGATTATACTAGTATTCAGCCTTTGGTCATAATCATACCAAACAACAGTTCTTCTTTGCCCCCGTCCAAAGAGAACATTCATCACGTGTCCTAAAAGACACACTAATTATATCGTATTTATCCTATCATTTGTGCCCCAGGCCATAGATATTCACGACAACATGGTTCTTGATGATTATAATAACAACAGTGATATATTTGATGAATCAGAAGAAACAGTATGATTAATAAATATCAAAAGTTTATGATCTTTTTTTGTGCAAATTCAAATAATGTCCAAATTGTCAACATGATGTGGACTCAAATTCAAGAATGATATTCAAGATCCACAGTTCAGAATAACGGTTAAGTTCAATAGAAAGATTTAGAAAAATAGGAAGACTCAATTGAAATGATATTAGATGAAGCGCAAACTATTAAGAATATATAATCATTTCAGAAAACTTTACCAACAAGAGACAAATAAGAAATGAATACGAAGAGTAATTCACCAAACATGCGGTAGTCCGCGTAGTCAGGTTATTCTCAGAGATTAATAAGGAATGAATATGAAAGGTTATTCACCAAACATGTGGTAGTCCGCGTAGTCAGGTTATTTTCACAAATTAATAAGGAATGAATACGAAAGGTTATTTACCAAACATGTGGTAGTCCGCGTAGTCAGGTTATTTTCACAAATTAATAAGGAATGAATACGAAAGGTTATTCACCAAACATGCGGCAGTCCGCGTAGTCAGGTTATTTTCACAAATTAATAAGGAATGAATACGAAAGGTTATTCACCAAACATGCGGTAGTCCGCGTAGTCAGGTTATTTTTTACAAATGAATAAGAAAGGTTATTCACCAAACACGCGGTAGTCCGCGTAGTCAGGTTATCCCCACAAATGAATACATGAAAATAAATGACACATCTTACAAGTAAGGAAGAAACGATATTATTTTTTAGAATCAAAGAATAATAATCTCTTACCGTAGTAAGTTTGAATAGTGAAAGATAAAAAAGATGGTATCCCTTACCTTAACACGTGATTGGATATGAAGTTGATCAACTTGGTCAGTACTCGTACAATTATAGATCTTCATAAATACTCAAGAAGACTTTATCACACTCAAAGAGAACTTATACAAAGAAATATTTGGTGAGTGACAAAAAAGAATAAGTAAGGAAGTTTTTATGAAAAATCTTTAAGTTAAGACTTCTATTTATAGCCAAAAATCTTATCATAAACCAAGATTTTCTAATTTAATTCAAACTGTATATTTCAAGATAATGTTTAATCTATACCACTCATTTCATCTTTTAAGATTTCTTTAATCTAAACCATTCATTTAAAGATCATCTTTAATCTATACCACTCATTTCATCTTTTAAGATTTTCTTAATCTAAACCATTCATTTAAAGATCATCTTTAATCTATAACATTCAATTTACTTTATATATAAAACAATTAACTTTATATAAATCAATTAACTTTATATATAAAAACAAATAACTTTATCAATTCAATTATTCAGCAATAATTCACTATTATGACTAATTATTATAAATGTAGTGTAGTTGACTTTCTGAGTTAAATAAGTAGAGAAATTAACTAATAATAGAATACAACAATTTAATCAAAATCATAAAAGAGATAACAATAATGTTGAAAATAAATAAGCACGTTACTGTGTAATGACAATTATTAATTCAATAAAGTCAATATAGTACAATAGTCACTTTATCAGTTCAATAATATGAAATACTGTACAATACCATGTGCTACTGTGCAATACCGTGTGCTATTGTGCAATACCGTATGTTACTATTCTTTTACCACCGATTATTTTAATAGTTAAAAGTGATAGTACCGTTGACTATATTTATTTAGAAAGGTTACGTATATCGCTTTCTATATCCAACAATAATTCGTTGTGGGAGTCCATCAATATTTGGTTATTTCGGCGCCGTCGTACGAATCGAATATTTCCCGACAGAACGAATATTCTCCGACAAGATAAAATTTGTACAAACATTTTTAAATTTTTACTTTTGTCAATTTATTCATTTACCGTTTTTAAAAGAAAATATATAAAAAAAAATTTAATTTGTATTTCATAAAAGTCGGGGTCTTACAAAAAAGCTCTTTCGGAATTCCAAGAAAACTAACCCAAAGATAGAGGTCTTCGGGGTTTCAAGGACGTCAGACCGAAAGGGAAGCTTAGGTGAAAGTTTAATTCTCTTTTTATTTGGGCCGATTAAGGTAGAAAAGCCAAGAAAGATTGCAATTGCTAAACCCAACGCTGCTGCATTTTTTTCCTGCTCTTGAAACGGTTTCTACGCCATCTCCTGCTTCAACTCACGACCTATTCTCGTCCTCAAAGACACTCCTCTTTTGCCGACTTTCAATCCTTCTAATATCAGCCACAAAGAGCTTCTGCAATCGCCACCCACTTCTCAGGCGATGACTTTAATTGTATAAAAGGTCGGAGGCAGAGAAGAAAAGGATGCCAAAGACGGGAGCACTTCGAACCTTCAGCCTGCTACAAAGAAGCAAAAACATGTTAACCGAGGGGGCCTGCTTTACTAGTGCGGGGGTTCTTCAATCTGAGGTTTTCGAGTTCACCTAATAGATGATCCGAGAGAATAGGTGTTCTTCTGAAGGGCTTGAGATATGTTTTTCCTGATCCTCCCAAAGATTGACGTCAATTTTTCCTTGTAGTCTTCTGTGTAATTCTTTGTGTGAATAATTTTTTCAAACGTTTGATGAAAAATATTCTCATCATAAGTTCTATGTCTTTTATATTGTATATGTTTGCTAGCTTAACACTTATATTCCTTTGCCTCATAACCTTATCTGATAGACTGAAGTTAAGGCTAAAGAATAAAAATTAAGTAATGCATTTAAACAGAAAACAAGAATGTGATAAGACAGAATTATCATATTTATTGATATTGAAGAAATAACATAATCGATTAAAATAACCTCTAAAAAATATTTAGTACATATATGATTGTTAATAATATCGTTGAACCGTATGCCATATATGAGAGATAGGTTTTTTGTCTGTGGTCTGAAACTCTTTAACAATCATATGGAGATTTTTTCAGGTGGGTACAGGCACAAACAGGCTTCAGAAATCTGAGGACTGCTTCTTGGTCTCTTCGGCTGGCGTAACTATTGGTTCAGAATCACTTTTGGTGAAGTTATCTGCATACTGTCTGTCAAGCTCTTCTTGCTGGAGGTTAAGAGCTTTTTTTTCTATCAAGTATCTCTTGGAGACGACGCTGCATGTCGACATCTGTTGTGTGATGCGACTGTGAGCGTTTATCTCGACATCTGTTGTGTGATGCGACTGTGAGCGTTTATCTCCCCGGGAGTTGTTATGGCACTTTTTAGGTAAGGCTGCCATGTTGATTATTTTTTGTTGAAAAGATTGTCTCTACTAAATACTAGAAGACCATCCTTCTAGCACCAATGTTAACGCTCGAATTTCGTCCGCACATTCAACCATCGGCTTAAACGAAGACCTACACATAAAGAACCACCAAAAGTACTTGACGGCTTAGGCCGTCGGGGGATACCTTCGGTGTGAGAGTAAATATAAACTTCATGATACGTTAACAATTAAGGCATAAAATATTTAGTAGGGTAAAATAAGATGTGTGTACCTCTATTGTTCACCATGTATTTATAGTACTCATATTGCTCAACATGACTCCAATTCCTAATAGGAATTATGTAGTAGAATCCTTGTTGGAGAATGTAACTGTCATGTTAATCAGTGCTGGATAGGTAACTCCCATACCAATTAGTATTAGATATGGTAACTAGCTAGTATCCGAATTAATAAGGAAAACGATTCCAAGCCTATCGAACTTATGAGTCCTCTTGTGCGCGTATTAGGCCTAATGGGCTGCAGGGCCAGACCTAAGATTAGTAACCCATTTATGCTAGTAAAATATGCAGCCCAACATATACAATACTCATATTCTCATCGCCCATTGGGGCATCGATACATCTATAAGTCTCGTTTTTAATTCATACTACATATTTATCAACATTGACACTATTAATTCAGAAACTCCAATGTCTTGCATTGATTTCTTCTTGGTTGCCGACATTCAAATTTATAAAGTATTTGGTTTTTTCCACTATTAATGTTTGTGGTGGTAATATTTGTAGCTAGTTCAAACGCATTGTATAAATCTTGGTCTGTTGCGTTGAGACTCAAACGATGCGTTTATTAATTAAATAAATTATATTTAAAATAAACTACTACTAAACAAACAAAATTTTCAGACAAATTTAAATTTTTAAATATTCTAAATACACCGAACATTATAAACACTAAGTAACTAAAAATATACATTGTTAGCTTCGCCAACGTCCTACAAAACTTCTCTAATGACGGATGTAAAAATTTGACCAAAGGTGAACAATATTTTAAGTAATAAAAATAAAAAGTAAATAATAAAAAATCAAAAGTACAAAATATACACACCAAAATTACATAAAATATATTAATATTTCAAATATTAAAAAAATAGATACAAAAGTAAAGAAAAGAAAATAGTAAAAAAGATTTAATTCATATACGAAATGAATCTCTTATTATAAAGGGGATCTCTTGAGTAGTTGACGTGAGTGGTGAATTTGCGGCACACTATTTTTTTTTGGCCCTATAATTTTAATTATATTATAATTTTATTATTATTATTTTATTTAGTCTTTTAAATTTTATAAATTTTTTATTTTACTCCACATAATCTATGCACGTAGTGCCTGTGCTACTGAGTGCTAGTAATATATACTTTATCTGTTCTGAATTATAAGATTATTATTAAATTTTTAAAAATTAATTTAAAATATTTTTAAATTTAAAATTGACATAATTCATTTAAAATTTTAAAATAATTAATCTTATAATTAATAATACTTTATAAATAATTTATGATATTTATAATTATATTAATATTTAAAAATATTTAAAATTAATTTTTTAAAAATTAATAATGATGTTATAATTACTAATTTACTATATAAACTTAAGTAAAGTCGTTCTTGAGATTTTAGGAAGTAACTCTCACCGAGACATTCTGAGAGCGTGGGATAATTTCACAGACACCTTCTTCTGCATTTTCTCTCTCTAAACCATTTTTCCCTCGATACATGTAAAGCTTAGGCCTCAGATTTACCCGATTTCTTTCAATCGCGCGTCATTTCCGAACAAAGCCTAACTGAGAGATTAGGGATTCTGAAACCCATTTTAGAGAGAGAAAAAATTCGAACTATAGAGAGAAAGTAACTGCATAACTGGTTGGAATCGATTATCTTCAGCAGTGAAGAATTTTCCGTGAAATTTTGTCCACTTTTAAGCGGACAAGGTAAATTAGTCATCATTCAATAAATTCCATTAATCTCCTTCCTCCCTATTTAATATACATGATGATTCATGGTTTTCACCATTAATGGCCTCAATTAAGCTTTAACACGTAGCTTTCCGCTTTGAATTGTTAACCGTAAAGATATATATTACGAAAAGTACTTATTTTTCCGACTTTTTGCTTTGATTTTTTTGAAACTCTGTTTTTGGAAACGTTTTTTTTTTATACTTTTTTTATAATTTTTTAATTTTAGGAATTGAAGTTAGGGTTTCTATGTTGGTGGATCAATTACTGAAGGACATTCACTTTTATGATTTTCGGAGTTATTAGGGTTAGGATCAGGATCCAGATTGAAGATTAAAGAGTTTTGGGTTCTATAGGGGCTCATTGAACTGTACTTGAAATTGTCACTTGTATATGGGCGATCTTTTGAGGTACCAATTGGGTATTTGGGCGTGGAAGGAAATTGCAAATACAAGATTGTGTAGATAGTGATCGGGGACCTGGAAGTTTTCTGGTTTTTCAGGTCATATTAGTTCTGGGTTTTTGTTTTGTCAATTTTTAAGGTTCAATTCTATTAGGGGATGATTTTGACAGTTGGGTTTGGTCATAAAGTTGAGGTGATGTGTCTTTGCTGGCATAGCAGGAAAGGAAGAAGAAGATCTGATTTTAGTGAGCCGTTTTCTTTTCTCAAAAAGCCATTTGGGTTAACATAGTTTGCAGGAACTACCTCTAAAGTTTGTATTTTGTGACTGTGATACTACAGTAGCTTGGATTAATTTATTAGGGAGCTGTGATTTTGAATTGAGTTTCTATACGAGTGTGCTCATTTCTTGTTTGCATTTCGGGTGAAGGTAATTTAAGTTTTTTGGGATTTCAAATTTGTGAGCTGCGGAGAGAAGTAGAAATTTCATTTAAAGAGTAGTGAAAGCTGGAAATGAACGCAAGGACATGGTGCATGGACAAGAGTATAGTTGCTGGTTCCTTGCTTTATTGGAACTGTGCTGCGTGAAAGTAATAGAAGCATTTTCATTTCCCAACGGTCCTTGGTTTGATTATTGCGGGCTTCTGTGCAATGTCTCGCTGCTTTCCATTTCCACCACCAGGATATGAAAAGAAGCCTAGACCAGATGATGATGACATACTGAAAAAGGTTCCTTTTGATAATACTATCATTTTTATGTTGCCTATTATTTGCATCACTTGTTTTGTTGATGTTGGTGGGTGCTTCATCTCTCTCTTTCTGCATGAATGTAGGTTAATTATGTATAGCAATCACTGCTTGTTGGCAAAATGGAACTTAATTTTGTTTAAATAATGAACACACTGAGATAACTTTAAATCCTTTTCTGTATCTTCCCCGAGTTCAATATCCTATTCAGAAATTCTGGTTAATTGGCCGAATGCTTCATACCTCGTTTATTTGCATACCTTGTCTATTATTTAAACCTTTAATCTACTTGGCAATTTCCTCCAGCTCATATGAAACATGTTACAAACTGAGAGAATAAGACTTTTTTGGTAAATATGATGCATTATTCTTTGTGATTCTTCCCGGTGATTTTATGACATACATTTTGTTCTTCATCAGCATTTATGCTTTTGGATCTTTGGCGCACAGACAGTTTTGTCTTGATATTCCTGATTAGTCTGTTCAAAAGGATAGGAACTAATGGAAATTATTGAATTCTCTGTTATCAATTTACATCTGTTATGAAATTTTAAAGTTTGTACGTGCCGTTGAATACATGCTATTATAGAAGATGAGGAACTATTGTCGGTATGCCACAATTGTAGAAGTTTCAGAAGTTAATGCTTGCAAACATGTTGAAAAGTAAATCATGTTATTATTTAATACGACATATGAATAAGTCTATAGACTTTGTGGACAAGGAAACTTTAAATTGCTATCTACCCAAAAAAAGGTTATGTCAGACATCAATGTTGCTTATTACTCCCTCCGTTCTTTTTTAATTGACATTTTAGGAGAAAACACAAATATTAATAAATGTAATAAATGCTTTGTCTGATTGATCAAATTGGATATAAAATCTCAATATTATCTTTCTAAAATTCATTGGAAAAGATGAAAGAAAACAAATTAATATTTAATGTAATATGGGCAACTAAGTCATTAATGCTAAGTCTAAAAACCTTGGCTCAGAAGGAGGTGGAACTGCACACTTACGTGTTCAAAGCATTGTCTGCGTCGGGGGAGTATAGCATAGGGAGGAAAGGGACTCTTGTTTACCCTTAGATGTCACTTCCTCTATCAAATCAGTGTACCTCGTCTAGCTGAAATACTTGGCTTCTACTTCTAAGAACGGGGGTGCTGGTCAAATCATAAAATTAGCCTTATGAATTGAATCTTAAGTGCAGAATTAGAAAGATTGGAAAAGGAGATCTGGACCATTGCTTTCTTTCCAACACTCCGGATAGGCGGAAGGGGCGACTCATAGATAGTGGCTTGGTTAAAGAGAACAAGATGAGGCTAACAGGCCTGTATACGATAAATAAGGGGATAACCGGCTCTCATCCTGGCTAGTCATAATGTTGAAATCACCTGTTACAATCCAAGCTTCATTTCTAGAACTCAAACGACAAATAAAAAGGAAGAAATTCACTTTTCAAAAAGATAGATAGAAAGGAATGGAGTGAGTATAGGTGAGAATCTTTTTGGTTAGTTGAAGTCAAAAACCTTACATAGGATTTTAGAACATTCGTTGTTACTGCGTTCAAGAGATGTTTACTAGATTTATTAATGTTCTCTAATTTTCGTAACTATCTATTTAGAGAATGACAAGTAGCAATCCATGTTTACCAATTTCGGATGGGACAACCTGAAACAAAACGGTGAATAGGACGGTTTAAAAGAAATCCCTTTAGAAATCTTCAGGAAATAAATAGAGCAATATGATGATTTTTGATATCTCTATTCGAAGAATTGCCAATGATACTTTACAGTACACAAAACTATAGCTAATTCTTCTAATTGTTTGGCATGCGATGTGTCTAATTCTTCTTATTCCTATATTTTCTCTTGGTTTGTTTAAAATTATTGTACCTCACCCATCACATTTGGGTTCTCTCTGACCCTCTGTTTTTTCCTTTCATATAACCCATTACTGCCATCTGCCATTGTGAATGCCACGTACCTCTATTTTTCCTCTTCCACCACTACCAACATAGGTCACACTCGCTACCACAATCACCAAATATGTCTCGTGTAATATACATGTGTGTGTATGTGTTTATATATATATATATGTGCTGGATGACTAGATCTGCAAATCAAAATTGCGGCAACCCCTCCATTGCTACCCTAATCCACTACACCATCTATTGCACTAATCCTTATCTATGCTTGAACTGACATTAACGTACCCACATGTCAATTGACAAACAAAATGGCCAATTAAATGCCATCAACATATTTATATTATTTGTATTGCCTATGAAGTATATACGTTAATGTGTAGAAAGTTTTACACAATCAAACTGATGTGTGTTTTAGACTTTTAGTAACTGTCTATCGCTGATCAGTAGTTATATATTTGTGTTTTTGTGTGATGTAAATATTTAAATCTTCCAAACCTGTATATTCATTGATTTAATATTTATTCTTTTTGGTTAGCTTGGCTGTAAACAACACTGGTGGTGGTGGTGTGGTGGGGCTACTGTTAAGAGAGACTTATGTTGAAAGGGTTTAGTTTTGCCATTAACAGTTGTGTATTGGTGGCTTGCAGATTTGTAGGCCCCGGGGGGGGTCTAGAGTTTTAGGTATGTTCATGCTTTATTGTTTTTGAATCAATCTGAAAGAGAGGAGTAAGTAGCGATCAGGGACTAGGGTTTGACATTATCTGGCTAGAAGTGAATATCTGTTTAAGGTCAATATTATCATTGCAGGCCATTGCCAAATTGCTACCAAGTTCTCTCAAGGGTGTTTAGAAGAAAAAGGCAAGTGACGAACAGTCCTGAGAAGGGTGGTAGATACTGTGAAGAGAGGGAGAAAGAAATTGGAAGACTCTAACAGTGACACGGGTTAATTTGACTACAAGGGGGTAAAAAGGTCAACTGGTTTTAAATTAATAAAGATGCTGTGGTTGTATCAGTTTTTGTTATCTCATTATCTCCACCCTCGTAAAAAACATATAATATAGTTAAAGAATCTTAGGTAAGTCTGCGGATTTTTTCTTTTCTTGACTAGACAAAGGAGATATGTACATAATTAAGGGTACAAAAACTTGAATTTCACACATAGTTTATAGAGGGGATAAGAGGTTATGCTATTCGATGCTATGGAATGACTAGATTCCTTGCTTCTATAGTCTCTCGATATTAATGCATTCCCCTTTGTATTTGAAGATTATTTTTTCCTTTCTTGAAGGTTCATGCTGACTAACTCTATGGGCCATTTAAAGAAAAACTGATTTATTTATTTATTTTACAGTTAAGTTTTGGAGCTCTTAAGCAGGATTTACTTAAATGGATTTAAAGTGGTGGAGGTGGTATAGAAGTTTGAGAAATAAATATTCTCTCCATCCCATAATTATTGAAACACACCTTTTTGCACATTTTAAGAAACTTTCAAAATCTCGTTAGGTTTCCTAATTGGTCCCTATGTAAAGTGTGTGGTTAAGAGTGTTCCAAGAATGTGAGCCACAAAATTTTTAGTTAGTGGAGGGACCCACTATATATTAAAACGAAAAAGTTTATATGACTATGGATAAATTAGTCATTTAACTTCACAAAAGTTACTTAAAAAGAAAGTGTTGCAAATTTTTTGGCACTTCCTGAAAAGGAATGTGTTGCAATTTTTATGAAATGGAGGGAGTATTCTTTTTCCATGATGGAGGTTGGTTTATTGTTAACAGGTGGACAGGGATTTAAATAATTCTTTCTTTGTAATTAGAAATGGAGTTCAATTTTCATGTATGCTCTTATTTCTTGTTAGTTCCATAGATTTGAATTTTGGATAGGATGATCCCCAACTTCTAGCTTCCACATCCCTTATGAGTGGAATATTCTGACTCATCAAGGACTTGATGATTCGAGAATAGAGGTTCACTTGTTGAAGCTTAAAGCTTTTGAGGGGAATCAGTAACATAAAGCAGTTTTTCCTTGTCTTGTTTATTGGCTGTTTCATTCAAGCAGATGCTAGACTCAATTGTGTAACTATCATATGTTTTTGCATATATTGTCGAATTTTCATCATTGATTTAATTTAATTGTGAATTTTCTGCCCCACACTTTCTTCTGCAACTCTGTAAGATCAAATTTACTAGTGAGTTTACTATCTAGCATCTAGGGTATGGTTGTTCACATGCTTCCGATTATCCTGGGTTTCCTGGTTTACTTTGGGTTTGGTGTAACAATTAAGTTGAAACTAGTAGGCTGACTCAGTATTCACTAGTTATCTAGCTTTTAAACTACAAAAATGTGAGCTTGTCTGGTTTTGGATAGGTTTCTTGGTTTTTTATTATTTGGTTACCTTGAATCTGTTTACAACCTTGTTTGAAAGGATATGTGCATTACAGAAGTATTCCTTTTTCTGAAACCCTCTTCCTCATTTTACTTTATTTAAAAAAAATCTGAACGGGTGTAGATGGTATTTCATTTGGGTCTTACCTGTGATGTTTTCATGATCTATGACTTGGTATTTTCCGCCTTGCTACCAAATACCAACCTTTCTTTGGTTGGATTATTGGTAATGGTTTTAAGTAGTTTTGAATAAAAGAGAATTTTTCTCCTTAATATAATCATAAATTTCCTTAAATAATAAAAATTACCAAAAATAGAAGAGAAAAGGAACATACCAACAACAGTACCTGACATATGAGAAGTTTAACATGGTGATTTTTTTTATAGTTTCACGTATTAGTTGCTTCAATTTTGGGACCAGAACCAGTATGGTTGATATTTATTTCACATTAACTGGGGTTTAGGGAAAATTCCCTTTTCTCAGTAGTCAGTAATCCTTTTCTAAAGATGCTCCTTAGACTTCTATGTGTTTATCAGACAGTACTATGGGTGGTTTTATTTACATACTCGCAACTGTGTGTCGGACTAAGTTCAGTACAATTTCAGAAAATACTCTTGTTTGTTTGAAGTTGGATATACCTGACCTTTTCTTCTAATTTTCAGGAGAAGCTAAAAGAGAAAAAACATAAGGAGAAAAAGGACAGAGAGAAGAAAGAAGGTAAAGAAAAAAGGGAAAAAGAAAGAAGTGATGGAAAACATAGAGAGAAGAAAGATAGAAAGGAAAAACACAAGGACAAAAGGAAGGATAACGAGGACGGGGAAAAAGACCGAGAGAAAGGCATCATTACAGAGGAGAAAAGAGTTTCTGGGCAACTTGAGGATTACAATGGAGCAAAACTTCATCAAAGAGAAAAAGAGCGGGGTAAAGAGATATGCAGCACCTCGGCAGATAGGAGACAGACTCGGAAATATGAGGGTTGCAACGGAGAGAAGCTTCATAATAGAGTGGAGCAGAGTAGAGATAAAAGAAATATTTCAGATGAGAAGATTCCTGTTGTGCAGTTTCAGGGTCATAGCGGAGGGAAAACTTTTCAGAACAGTCTTCTGGACAAGGATTCTGAAGATTCTAAATTTGTTCTGGAGTTGGACAGGAGGGTTAGAGATGAAGGAAAGGGAACAGGGAACCAGTTGGTTGAGGGACTTATGGGCATGGATCGGAAGAAGGATGAAGGGATTGAAAGATTTGCAGTCAGGGGTACTATTATGGCTGTTGAAAGCAAGGAAAAGAACAAGGATAAAAGAGTTGATAATCGGAAGATGGATGGGCAAAGAACTGGGTATGATGCAAATTTTAGTGGAAATGCAATGGCCCATAACCTTGCTGGAAGCATCCAAAACAAAGTTGGAGTGCCCAAACCAATGGAGAAAGTTGACCAAAGGATGGAGGGGAAAGAGAAAGAGAAAGAGAGAGAGGTTGAAGATATACAAGGAGACACATGTAAAAGTAGAGATAAGGAAACACAGAGCCAGGGGAAGGACAAACAAAGGGAAAAAGAGAAGAAAAAGGAGGATAAAGCAAAGGAGAAAAAGGAACATAGGAAATCAGAGAAGGCTAAAAATAAAAGTAGCAACAAGAGTGACCTTAATGGTGCTTTCCATAAAACCTCCCATCTTTCCAAAGATGGCTACAAGAATGCTGCTATGGAGGATAATCTCAAAAAACGAAAAGATATGGAGAAGAATGGTTTCTTGCATGGTGAGTTATTTCACATAATGAACCATGAATTTCTATAATGCTCCTTTAACTGTATTTGAAACATGGATTTTTCTTTCCCTTACCAAGGGTGGTTGTAGGAGTTTTGGTAGCTTAATCCCAGATGAAAACATTCTTAAAAGGTGTTTGCTGGGTCCCCATGATCTAAATTTCACACATTGCTTGTGCAACCTGAATCAATTATTTTTTAGTTACCTTTTAAGCTGACTTCTGTTGATTGTTTTTTGAATTCCCTTACAGACGATACATTTAGGCCAGAGAAAATGCCAAAGCTCACTTCTCATTCGTTGCCAGAGAATGGAAAGAAATTGGAACCTTCCCAAACCTGCACCCCATTTAGCCCTTCCAGACAGG